>CM033739.1:1316070-1645333 GCA_019671005.1 Hibiscus mutabilis
TATTAATTTTATGCTTTTATTTGCCGATTAAATGTTTAACAGAATATGGCCATATATATATATATATATATATATATATATATATATATATATACTTGATTTTTGACTTATATCATAGATAAGTACTCAAAGTATGTCAATTTTTTTCACTTAGGAATTTAGAGTATTTTTTTATCAAAATAAGTATTTAAAGTGTATTTTTTGTCAAAACAAGTACTTAAAGTATTGTTTTTGTCAAAATAGATACTTAAATATATTTTTTTCACCTAAGTTTTTAAAAGTTGACATGTGGCTTTGATTAAATATACATTATGTACTTATTTTGACAAAAATACTTTAGATACTTATTTTGACCAAAAAATATTTTAGATACATATTTTACCTATTTTGACTAAAAAATACTTTAAATACATATTTTGACAAAAAATATACTTTAAGAACTTATTTTGACAAAAAAATACTTTAAGTACCTAAATAAAAAAATTGGTATCCTTAAGCACTTATGTGTTATATAAGCCTTGATTTTTTTTTTGTAGAATAGGACCAAAATGGTAGGATGGGTAAATGTTGGAGTTTAAATTTGTGTATTTCACCTTTATTTGCAGAGGAAAAACAATCAACACACTATAAACTCCAAAACCAAAGCCCTTGGAAATTAAACCCTAAGCAAACAGCAAGAAATGGGGAAGAAGAAAAACCAGCAACCATCAGCCTCAACTGACAGTCTTCTCAATACTCTGGGGGACTTCACGAGAAAAGAAAACTGGGATAATTTCTTTACCATCCGAGGCAGCGATGACTCGTTCGAGTGGTACGCTGAGTGGCCTCAGCTTCGTGACTCACTCCTCCCTCTTCTTCAACAACAGCCACCACCCTCCTCCTCCTCCTCTTCTTCTTTGCAAATATTGGTGCCTGGTTGCGGCAACTCCCGACTGTCGGAGCATTTATACGACGCCGGGTTTGGAGATATAACCAATATTGATTTCTCGAAAGATGTCATTTCCGGCAAGGATCGACCCAGCATGCGTTGGCGAGTTATGGACATGACCCAGATGAAGGTTTCTTCATATTTTCTCAACTCGGATTGTTTTTCTTGTTGAATTTGTTGGGATCTTATTTGCTCTACTAAGTTTTATATTATGGAATTTTTCTCCTTTTGGGGGTACGCAAATGGGGAGTAGCATTTCTTAGCTGAAATTTTAACTTATGGAGGTGCATTGGATATGTTTCATGGTATATACTGAACGGTGAGAAAATTAAGAATGTACGTGCAATTTTAACCTTATGAGTTAATGTTTTGCATTTTAGGACAGGGGTGATTAGAGAGTATTTAAATGTTGATGTATTTCTGAATCTTTCAAATTTCTATGGGGTTTAGTGGGTTTTTTTTTTCTTACATGGTATCAGCTGGAATACTGCTGGATTACTGTTATTCATGACACATACTGAAGCCTGAATTCCTATAACATCATTGTCTCTTGCAATGAAGTTCAAGTACCATTGACTGATGTCAACCTATTGCCATAGTGCTTATAATGCTTCTTACTGAGGGAGTTTTTGTTTATTTGTTTGTTATTATTTTTAATTTTATTAATGTGCCAATTCCTTAAATTAATGGTTTCTTTTTACTTCTCGTTTACCGGATATTTCTATGTCCTTAAATCTGGGGGTAAATTCGTTTGTCTTACCTTGGCAGAATCTCATGTTCTAGGTACTTTTGACCTCAATGAACAAAAATTCTTTCTTCTATGTTCTTACCTTCTTTTTATATATATATATATATATATATATATATATATTGAAGAACAGTGACGAATCTTGATGAAATTTCATTCATTTACTTTCTTAATTGTTTTTCTTGTTATTTTTATCCTACATAGTTTCATCAATTTCTGGCTTTGCTAAGATACATGTTGCTTTTTACCCTTTTAGGTTTGCTTTTTCCTAAGTTCAGGTTTGGCTGGAATGTCTGTCTTTATGCTATACCACAGAAACCATCTAGTAAGCCAGATCTCAGAACATTTATGGTGGTTGCCGAGAAAGAGTGTTCCAATGAACTGCACCAGATCATGTCATGTTACGATCATTCTTCCCTTGCTTGTAATCCACATCAGGTGCTTAGGGTCTAATTGTTGTTGTTTTTATTGTTATTAAGTTTGTTGTAACATAAATTGAGTAAAATTGCAGGTAGTAACCATTGAAATGTAATAAGAATCATACTTCATGCAAAATTTTCTCGAGGGAATAACTAAAACGGCAGTAGTCAAATAAGTTTCCTCATTATAAATTTTTGTCATCAATGTGATCTCCATTATAAATCCTCGGAGCCCATGCATTTCAAGGTTTTGATATCAATCTATGAATCTGTTTTTAGGCTTCTGGTCTTCTTGAAGCCCTTGAAAGTGAGAAAAAAATTCGCGGAGAATACTTGAGTGGCACTGATGTACTATATTCTCTTGAAGATCTTCAACTTGGAGCTAAGGGGGATCTGACAAAACTTAGCCCTGGTCGCCGAGTTCAGTTTACTCTGGGTGAACAAGGGGTCTCTCGCTTTTGTTACAAATCCGTATTGCTTGATGCTAAACAACAGTCTGGGGCATTCTCTTTTCACTGTGGTGTCTTCATTGTTCCTAAGGTATGGTTTTAAATGGTTTGGCTGCAGTTTTTGAGGCAAAACCGCAAAAGTGATTGGAATTAAATGAAATGAAGTCTGCTCACTTATAGAGCAAACATTACCTCTATTTTGATTGAACAGGGTATTGCATTGTTTCTTTGAATTGTTCAAATCCATTTATGTGTGCATTTTAAGGTTGTTTCAGTGATTCCAAAAAAATTGTTGGGTGTCTTCAGGTTTATGAAAAAAAGAAGTGTCTTTAAAATACAAATGAACCATGGGCATAGAAAGTAGAAACTGGTTGGTCAGTGTCCTCTGGTTTTTTTATTGTTCAATAATTGGTGTAGGCTTTGATTGACTAGCATAATGTTGGCGAGGATTTGCTCGTCCTTGTTAACATTGCACTTTTTCTTGCTATATGTTTTACTATATTAATATTTGCACCAATTTGGGGTAACTGTATTATTCTGTTTGAAATATGTAACTCAATCTTAGATTTCAGGCTCGGGCTCATGAGTGGCTCTTCTCTTCAGAGGAAGGACAGTGGCAGGTGGTTGAAAGCTCAAAGGCTTCTCGTCTAATAATTGTATTTTTCTTAGAACAATTGTATACATAGTTCAAGGTCTGCTTTTATGAGACTCATTGCCCAATGAAAGTATCTAAGCAAAATTTTGTTTCATGAATGAAGGTCTTATTAGAGACCAGCCATGCTACTGCTGATATGGAAGATATCCAGGTATGCTACAGAAATATTGCTTGCATTTGTCTACTTTCATTATTTGTTACTAATATCTTTAGATGATATTGCCATCCTTTCCAGAAGGATTTGTCTCCTCTAGTGAAACTGTTGGCACCTGCAGATAATGACGCGGGAAATCAAATTCCGTATGTTCATGTTCACTTCATAAGCTTTCTGTTAGCTATTGCCTGCTTTATGTTTAATTTATTGCAATGGATTCTGAATATTTTGTTTCTTTGGAATGGCCCATTGTCATTATTTTTAATTTACAGATCACCAGCAACTTGTGAAAGCAATGCTGCCATCCTTTTGATACTTTTTTTTTTTTAAATCTGGTCCGACTTGTAGAATTAAGAGTTAATTATTACAGCTGCAAAAGAAGAAAACAGACTGACCTCTTAATCTTCAGACTTCACATATGGGGAACAATTACATGACTAATGTGTCTTGTTTATTTCCACAATAGGAAATTGTTGATTATATAAAGGCTTGCAAAACTTTCTGTTTTGATGCGCATTGTAACATGTACCTGTCTTAAGTAAGTACTTTCCCTTATTTAAAGGACTCTTAACTTGAAGCTAACTATATATGTCAGGTTCTCTATGAAGTACGAACGAAGCAGCTTCAGTTTTATTTTCTTTGTCTAGTCATTTACCATGTGCCAATTTTTATGCTGTACTGCCCTATATGTTTCTTACCTATATAGCCTAAATGATAATCTCTTCATTCTTTGAGGGATTCTTCTTGTTTTCCTGAACCAGGTTTATGACAGCAGGTGATGGAATCAAGCAGCGAAACATCGTTTACCAGGTTATAGTTCTTTTACATTATTATTTCTATTATGACGCGTTTGCAACATTTTGAGCATTACGTGCAAGAGTTTCTATTCTTATTGACTTTCTTCACTGTTATTCAAAAAGGGCAAAGTCTTGGTGATTTTCTGCATTCTGTAATAAGAGTCATCCAATGTCCTTATTGGACTAGATAGATGGGATAATATTCCTTTATTCGACATATTTGGTGTATATTTTTGTGGCTTGGGTAATTTGAAGTGCAAAGTAGCTTATGAATATACTATATTTGGAACTTAATATTTAAGTATGGAATTGTGTAATTTTCGAGTTATAGCTTCCATAGGCGCTAATCCACTTGACAACATAAAAGCTTTGGATCTGAGAATATTTGGGATATGCGGGCTTGGTAGAACTTCACCCTCTCAAAAGTTACGGGGTGCCCTTGTTAAGCTGGTTTTATATTTAAATATATTTTCATAGGGATATAAAATGCATTCACGAGCTTAATTGTCATAATTCAAGTGTTGCATCACATGTTGTCATTTAGTAGGCAGTTGCTCTGAGTCTTGAGTCTGTAGTGATTAATCATCTCCCTTTATAGAATCATCGTATTGTAGGCTCACCAAATATCAATGTGAACCATCATGTCTAACTGTAGATCTTTACCTTGGCTGCCATTTGCAATATTCTGTATAACAATTATTCTTTTTCACAATGTGGTTGCTTGGTCAGTGCTTCTTATTGACTGAATTGATTACTTGTATTTTATACAGGGATCATCTTCTTTAACCGATCCCATTGTTGTCGAAGATGTTGTATATGAAAATTATGACGACGATGTCAGTCTCTCTTTGCCTTTCCGTCGCCTTATCTTTCAGAGAACTGAGGGCCTGGTACAGTCTGAAGCTTTGCTAACTAGGGATGGAATGTTTGACAAAAGTGTTTAAGAAACAGAGATGAAGAAATCCAGCTCATCTTCCAAATCCAAGCGAAGGGGAGCACGTAGAAGAAATAATGGTAATCTGTTTTCTTTCAATTTTTTGGTAGTTTCTCGGGTTACTCTTATATAATGCTGAATGAGTTTGTTTGACAAAAGTGTGTATGAAACTGCTTGTTTGTCATTCTGATATTATTTTTCTTCATATGTAGAATCAAGCAGCGTGATGAAGGTGTATCATGGTTATTTGGCTAGTTCTTATCATACAGCAATTATTTCTGGATTTTCTCCGATTTCATCCTATTTGGAAAATGTGGCTTCTGTGGGAAATAGTGTAAGACTTGTACACTTTTCTTTATGGAATACTTGGTAGATTTTTCCCGCCAACAATACAGATATATGTAATTGCCTGGTCCCATAAAAGTTATGGTTGTATCTTGAAGTATATTTTGGTGGTCGTGTGATTTGAGTCATTTGACTATGGGTCATACTGCTGTGTGTCGGACATGGACCCACTTTAGCCAACTTTCAGATTAGGAGTCTAAACTTTGCTGCATATTGTTTGTCTTGATAGGCCAAGGCGACATGATCGAACTTTTGTCTGAAAATGCTCGATGCTCTTTCTCTGTTATGTACTTGCTCATGTTAAAAGTCATCTTTCTCAGGTTAAAGCAGTTGTAATAGGTCTTGCTGCGGGTTTACTTCCTATGTTTCTTCATGGATGTATGCAGTTTATGCAAATTGAGGTAATTTTTAATTTACTCCCTTAAAGATCTCTCAAGCTGTCTTTCAAATAGAGTTGCTTTTCAAAAGATTTGTTGAATCTTATCATTGATTTGGAGATGAATCACTTAATGGAAATAGTGCAATGGAATTTTTATCCTCAGGCGGTGGAGCTAGATCCTATTATGCTTAATCTCGCAAGGGACTATTTTAGTTTTACTGAAGATAAACGATTGAAGGTAAATGACTGTACCTTGGTGCCTCTGTATATTTATATTTATTATGAATTAATTTCAGGGTTTGACTTTTGGTTCAATCTTCTGCTCAAGACATCAAAATATACCTTTTCAAGAATTCATTTATAAAAGAACTTTAATATGACAGATAAATTATTATTACTTTCTAAATAGAGTTTTAAAATGTCTGGCATTCCAAATTTTCAGGTACATATTGCTGATGGCATCCAGTTTGTCCGGGACTACAGAAACTTATCTGCAGCTGGCAATACTCCTCTTCGCAAAAACAAGGATGCTTTGAGCAATGAAGTGCTTCTTTCTTCCAATGGAAGTTGCAAAGTTCCAAATCCAGAAAGCCAAAGAAGTCCCACTATTGACATAATTATTGTTGATGTGGACTCTTCAGACTCAAGGTGAATGGCACTATTAACGGTTGCATCAACTGTGTTGAAAATTTGGGAAGTCTCTTAATATTTTTTTAATCATCTTTGTTGTATTATCTTTATAGCTCTGGTCTGAGATGTCCCGCAGCTGGTTTTGTGGAAGAGTCTTTCCTTCGAAATATAAAAGATGCTCTTTCTGAGCAAGGTCTCTTTGTTATTAATTTGGTCTCAAGGTCTTCTGCCATTAAGGATGCGGTTATTTCAAGGATGAAAGAGGTGAGAATTAAGAACTTCATAAGAAGGCTTCTTTGTTACTCCTATTTATTTCTATGTTGCTTGCTTTCTTTAAGTGCCGATGGCCGATGCATATCCTTACGCATCCTATGTAGCCTCATGTTACTGTAGACTTTGATAAATTTAACTTCCATGTTTAATCGAATGATTTCCATTGCCATTGGAACGTATTAAGAGGGCTAGGAATTTAGAAAAGTAACAGTAATTCTTGGCATTAACAAATGTTTTTCGTTTTTCCGTGTTTACTACATAGCCGTATAATATGATTAAATGTTTGTAATGTTGTGCTCACCTTTCAGGTTTTTAGCCACCTATTTTGCCTTCAACTGGAGGGAGAGGTCAACCTGGTAATCTTCGGTCTGTGTTCGGAGTCATGCATCGAGGAGGATTGCATACCTAAAGCTGCCCTTCGACTTGATAATTTGCTCAAGTCTAAACATCCCGAGATAAGCCAGAGCATCACAGATGCAGCAAAAAAGCTCAGACGTTTGAAATGAAGACAGCTTGACAACAAATTTTCCCTTACCTCAGAGCAAACTTTCGCATATCCGAAGCATTCGTTCGGCATTGCAATTGCACTGCAGGAGGAGAATAGTCTGAATCGGTCTTATGTTTTTCTTTAGACGGTATGTATAATGCATCTACAGTTTTGTTGTTCGATATCTTAAATACTTAAGTCATGCATTGTTTCGCGAGGATTTCAAGTGTTTTTGATGCCCGAATTTGGAACATACCCTCTTCAATGTGTAATTGTATGTCGTGAACCAGATATAGCTGGAAAAGCTTTTAAATCCTTGAATTTAATACAAATGAGTTATTGAAATCGGTTATTCACGATCATTCAAATTTAATTAAAAAGAATTTCAATTAGTCAAAAGCACTTCCCTATAGATATAGCTGTAAAAGCTCTATGTATTCTTGAAATGATTCGAATGGCCTTCTGTTTAGCTCTTGCAGTCCCCGTATCTGCAAGTTTCGCAAGAGTTTGCTTTTTAATTTCTTCAGCTCTGATCACCATCAGCAAAGTCAGATCTTTTAAGCACACGTTGTACAGGATCGCAACGCAGTTCTCCTTACTACATTCCGAGCTACTGCATCGTATGATCTGAAGCAAGCTCTGCAAGGTTTTACAATCCCCAAGTTCTTCTATGGCCGCTCGGTTTGTTGATAGCATTGCAAGAATGACCAACAACTCATCTACAAATATGCCGTCGTTAATTTTCTGCAGGATCACATCCACTGCTCCCTTTTCAACGAACTTTGCTTTATTCTCACGTACCGTGCAAAGCCTGAATATTGTCGAGGCAGCATCTTTCATTGCCAATGGATGCCCTTCGCATAAGAGTTCGAGTAGAGGTGCAACAACGCCTGAATTTCCGATGATGATCTTGTTAGAATCGAGTTCCGATAAACTGCCGAGTGTTGCTGCAGCGTTTCTTCTTGTTTCGATGGTCGCAAGCATCATGGATTCAATAAGCAGAGGGATGACCACAGGGTTTTCCGCTAGCTGTTTCTTATTGTTGCCATGAAGTGATGCGTTAAACACTGTGGTGATCAGATCCTCCTGCAGATCGGGATCGGACTCAGTCTCGGTTTCCATTAGTGGACTTAGCAACCTGGAGATGGCATTCGTGAATTCGCAGAGCGCTGCTCTGTATGATTTTGTGTTCTTTGTTAGTCTCCGAAGCTCCTTCGCAGCTCGCTTCTGATCGGGAACCGAAGAAGACATCATTTCAAGCAATGAGTTTAAGTACATTAAGTCTACCTCGGTGCTTGCTTTCCCATCGACATTCTGGTGGAGTTCTTGTTGTGATGGAGGCCATGTTAGTTTACATTCTTTCAACAACTTCTTCACATGTGGCCTATCATACGTCTGAAAGTCAATAAGATATCAAGGTCAATGATTAAGAAGAATAATAGCCGATACAGATCATACGTTGGGTGGGAATTCGATCGAGTCGAGTCAAATTTTTTTAATTGATCGAGTTGATGAGTCCTATTTTATAATCTTAAATTTTTAAAAATTTCTGAGTCAAATTATTTGAGTTTTTATTCAAATTTAATTCTAAATATTTATGATGTGATGGTACTAATTTATTCTAATTTTAACGGCTTTCTCTAACTATATATGATATACATTTATTTCTCTTCATATTTTTTATACGAAGAAAACATGCTTGGTTAATAGAGATATTATTTTCAAAAATAAAAACAGTTAAAATATATTTAGCATTTAACTTTTTAAAATAAAAATAAAAAATTATTATTAAATAATTAAAATAAAATATAGTTAGAAAATGTTATAATAATAATAAATAAAATATAAGTAAATAAATTAAAACTTTAAAAAATGACATTAGTAGGATTCAAATCCATGTTAAAAAGTGACAAGTTTCGAAATATGTCCAAACAACCTAAAATATTAATTTTTTTATAATATTTTTTAAGTTAGTTTTTTCTAACCTGAATTGAGGCCAAAGCAACAATGTCACCCATGATTTCACCTAACAGAGGTTTCTTCATCTTAAACTCTGCTAAAGAAGACAAGATTCTGATAGCTTCAATTGTTGTTTCAAACCCATAGTCTTCATCTTCCATAATCTTCTTCACCACCGTCTGTAGCTCCTTCTTTAACTCGGTTTCTACTGTTAACTTTGTTTCAGCCATTGAAAGAAAATGGAAGGTGTTTTGAAAACAGACAGGATCCAGGTTTTGATACTCAATGAAGAGAAACAAAGATCAAATCTGCTTAAGAAGACAATGGAAAAGGAACGGTTGAAAATGGTGTTTGATTCGATGGGTTTTCTTATACCTTCTTTCTGGAAACTGTATTGGTCGGTGAGAGGGGCGGAATTCAACTTTATTTATCGAGAGATTACCTAAAAATGTCCAAATTTACGAGGGACAACAATGTAAATTACATGTTTTTAGGAGACTAAAATACAATTTTATCGTAATTTTAATTTATTTTTTAATTTTTAAAATACAAAATTTTCATTATTTTTATCAATTTTATTATTTTTATATTTGATTTAAGTTAATCGATCAATGAATTAAATATGGATAACTATATAAAAAATATCTTAAGAGATTAAATAGTATATATGAAATATAGCAGCTGCATTATGTACAATGTTAGAAATTTGGGTGGAGTAATAATCCAAATATATTATAATACCGTAATACAAATAAATAACAATAAATTAAAGGGTAAAGTAGACAAATGGTCACTAAACTATCCCAAAAAAATATAAAATAGTCACCAAACTTTCTAAAGTTACATAATGAGCATTAAATTTTAGTTTTTGTTATAAAATGGTCACTGAGCTGTTAACTGTCGTTAAGTGAATGATGCGACAGTTACAAAAATTTGAACAATAACAAATTTAATCCTTCATCTTTATACATTCAATCAATTTAGTCCTAATGTAACTCTCATATTGATGTCTAAATTGAATGAATGTGTAAATATTAAGGATTAAATGTGTTGTTATACAGATTTTTGTAACTGATATGTCACCCGGTTAACAACAGTTAACGGCTCAAGGATCATTTTGTAACAAAAGCTAAATTTTAATGCCTATTATGTAACTTTTGAAAGTTTGGTGACCATTTTGTATTTTTTAAGATAGTTTAGTGACCATTTGTATATTTTACCCTAAATTAAAAGCAGAATCTGAAATCGGATCGAGTTGAAAATTAGAAGAATTTTTGTTGAGGCATGTATAAACAGTTTTCTTAAGATAGATTCGTTCTCTCCTCAGTGCTTGAGTAACGTTGGATGTCTATCTCCAAGATACAACGACAAACGTTCACAACAATAGCACAATTGCAGTAAACAATCTAATACAATCTTGCCATCCTCTATCACCGAAAACCAAAAACGTTTTTATGTGTTAGTTTTCAAAGTTGATGTATTGTGTTGCTGTGAAAAATGAGTCTCAACTATCCTTTATATAGTGGATTAAAAAATTAAATCGTTTGATGAAAAGATTAAATAATTTGATGAAAATATTTATTAAAAAGTTAATAGATATGATTGAATATATACAAATTTAAACTAATAATTAATAAGCCTATTCACTAAGTGACATGACTTATTATTAGCATGTCCATTCACTAAGTGACATGACTTATTATCTATATTATTCAACTAATACATTTAAATTTTCCAACCTACAATACTGGTACAAAATTGTACACCCACCGGTGCCAAGGAGTTTACTTTTTACTATTAGCATTGCTTTTTAATAGGCTTAAAGACTCGTTTACCCCTTAAATTATATATATTTTTTTCTGAACTGACCCATAAAGTATTTTTTGGGACGTTGTGCCCTTTTAACTAAAAATCGTTATTATGTTTGGCCCCTTCGTTAAACGCCGTTGAAAAATTCTCATGGGTCAATCAGAACGCGCCATGTGTCATTTTATTAAAAAAATAAACTGATTTAAATAAAAGGAGTGAATTCCACATTAAGTATGCTAAATTTTATTTTTTGTTCATTTTGGTCCTGTCCATCTTCTTCCTCGGGTTGTTTGGTCTGTATAATTTTCTGCTTCATCTGAAGCTGTAAAAATTTCTGGGAAAAGAAATGCTGATTTGAAGCAGAAATTTGAGGAGGATAACTTCAAGAAAGTTTCGGAGTCTTTTACTCAGAATCTGGATCAGGAAGAGGTCGATCAAAATCTTCAAAAGTTTGAAGCTATCTTGCTAGATCTTAGAGTAGATGAATTGTCAGAATCACCCGAGATCAAGACCAGTGATGCAGCCGTCATCCGTGACCTATTTAGTGATTCAAATGCTGAAGTTGCGGAATCAAGCGCTGCATCTAGAAATGAAGAAATTGCAGATTACAAAGATGATGAAGATGTTTCAACTTCTCCCAAAGAGACGAACTCCAAGGCATCTTTATTTGACTATAAACTAAAATTCGACTATAAGCTTCAAATCAGCATTTCTTTTCCCTGAAAATTTTCACAGCTTCAGATGAAGCAGAAAATTCTACAGACCAAACAACTCGAGGAAGAAGATGATCAGTTTGGGACCAAAATGAACAAAAAAATAAAATTTGGCATATGTAATGTGTAATTTACCCTTTTTATTTAAGTAGATTTATTTTTTTGTTACTAAATAACACATGTAGCGTTCTGATTGGTCAATAAATTTTTTTAACGGCTTCTAACGAAGGGGCCAAACGGGATAACAAATTTTATTTAAGAGGACACAACGTCCCAAAAAATATTTTAAAGGCCAGTTCGAGAAAAAAATATATAGTTTAGGGAACAAATGGGCCTTTAAGCCTTTTTAATAACTTTTTAAAAATAGATTTTGTAAGTTCCAACTTTTATCTCTTTAATGTTAAAATTGGATTTGTTCAAATTCAAATCTATTTTTTATTGGAAATAAATAGATTTTAAAATTAAAATATTTTCTCTCTCAAAATTCCAGTTTCCAAACATGGCATTAAATTATTGGTAAAATATATCGTGTAAAAATATTATTTTCGTGCAGTAATGATCGGGCAAAAGGCTTGGAAATTTACGTACGTCGCCAATACTATCATTTTTTTGTCGGTTCAAAATTATATTATATATAAAATTAATTAAATATTAATTGGTCTAATAAAATAAAACGATAGATTTTTCAATTTCTCGTTAAATATTTTTTCTTTGACTTCAGCTACATTTGAAAACGGCTAGTAAATCTTTTTATGACCGTCCATCATTAGTTGTCATCAAATTCTATTATTATGACCACCCCTTATTGGTAGTCCCCGAATTTCATTATCAAAAGCTGTATCTATGACTTCTTGTACCAATGTCAATGGTTTAAATTGTAACGTTGTAAATAGAATAAACTGAATTAAAAAGGTCGTCACATAATAGAGCTATATAATATCTAACCTGGATCCATTTATAATAGTGAATCGCTATAGTATTTGATCTCAATTATCTCTTTATAATTGTTTGTGTATTGATTTACATAATTAAAGTTGTTAATGGGAAATTATTTATCAGTTAGTTTATTAGGCTAAAATATTAAATTTCTTAAATTATATATGAGATTTAACAATCAATTATGAATGAAGTAAAGTGGATTAGAAGTGTTGTCTTTATAATGGATCTTTACGTTATTTAATTGGCATAAAGTCAAAACATGCCTATAACGTTTGACTCAGTAGTCACGTTGACCTTTTTTTTTGAAGTAATTTAACCATTAGCATTTTATTTTGGGTCAAAATGGCCCTCTACGGATGAAAACTATTATCAACCGACGACAAACGACTTAAAATGACTTGACAGAATAACACATCAATATAAAAATAATTTTATATTTTATATAATTTTACAAAATTATTTTTAACTGATATGATATTCTTTCAATTCAAAACCTTTGTTTATATGTCACTGTCATGTCAGCATGCACTGCCATGCATAAGTGATCCTAGACATGTGCAATATGTGCAACCATACAGGGTCCCAGAAAAATAAGAGTCCAAAATGAATTAAGTCAAATGCTTGTAAGGTAAAAACAAAAGGTTAATTATGAACTAGTAGTAAATGCATGAGAAAAAAATACAATGTTATTGACATTGTACTTTGTAGATCTTGATTCCTATTATACTCATTTTTAATTTAAAAGTCAGTCTATCACGCACACAACAAGTCAATAAATATTTATTTTTTGAGTTGATGGTCATATTTAAGTAAATTGTACAATGCCCCTAAATCTTTGAACTGCCAATGCTGCCATATAGGTTTGTCACGTCATTTTAAGTTATTTACTATTTATTAATTAATAATTTTCATCCACAAAAAAATATTTTGAATTAAAATAAAACATTGAAAATTAAATTATTTTTAAAAAGTATGAATTTAAATAAGCAAAAGAAACTCCAAAGAAAGTGGGAAAGGTGGAAAATCGTTCCATTGCCAAGTCATAGTCGTATGTGCGAATGATGATGGGAGACTAAAGTTTCGAGTGACTTTTAACCTTTTTTTGGTAAAATACACTAGCGGTCACTTAATTAAATATTTAGTAATAAATAGATAATTATTCTTTTAAAAGTAACAATTGAGTCACTCAATTATAGGTTTTTGAACAAACATGTTACTTCTCTTCAAAAGTAACAATTCAATCACTTAATTATAGGTTTAGGAACAAATAATTCGCTCAATTAAAATTTTATGACAAACAAGTAAATATGTCATTAAAATTGAAATAAGGGATTGGTATAATCATAATTTTAGTACCTAAAACTTATACATTCTATTAATTTGGTTAAAATTCGAAATAACCCTTCGACCACTTATCAAACTCATTGCTATTGTCCATCAATCCGATAATTAAAAGATGTAATAGCTCAACAAACACAATAACTTCACTATTAGACAATTGACAAACTAATGGAATAAACTCATTATAATATTAACGTTGCCTCACTTCACAAATAGAATTTTTAAATATGAAGTGTTAAGTTTATTGAATTATTTTTAATTAGAACCAAATGAATAGAATGCATAAGTTTCAGGGACTAAAATTGTTATTATACCAAACCCTTATTTAAATTTTAATGACGGATGAGTTGCTTGTAACAAAATTTTAAATGAGTGACATATTTTTTCCTAAACATATAATTGAGAGACTAAATTGTTACTTTTAGAAAAATAGGCATGTTTGTTACTAAACCTATAAGTAAGTAACTTGTGGCGTAATTTACCCCTTTTTCAACTCATGATGAATTTATTATTAATAATAATAACTTTTTTTTGAGAGAACCTGTGATTGAACATGTATTTTTGAAGAACAAAAAACTCGTCTAACAAAAACCAACAAAGATAAAACTGGACCAAGTCAGATTGATAGAAACCAACGAAACACCAAAGAAAAAAACATACTATCTTCTTTTGAAATAAAAATATTTTTTATTAAAAAGAATTGAAAAGTTACAATATTGTAAGAAAATTCACATTCCTTGTGCCATCAATCTATCTCAGCCAGCTGTGAAAATTACCATAAATTTGTCCTTTTTAATGACTTGACTTAAACAAAGTTTATTTTCATGCACCATTAATGATGAGCTGGGCAAAAAGATTCGGACAGTTACATGCATACAAAGACTTAGTATGCACCCTAATTTACCTTAACTACAGTTCTATTCCTGGAGAGTTCTAACATTTGACAATTGGTTCAAAGCTCAAATCCTGGACCTTTCTCAGAACTATTTTGTCGGTCCGACCCTGGTGAAATCATCTGATTGTCAACTCGGGTTTACTTGGATATTGGTGCCAACAATTCTTCTGGTAGTATTCCACCAAGTATTGGAAGAATACTGGTGTTGAACACCTTAATTATTGTCCAAAACTTGTTCAATGGAACATTTCCCAAGGAAATTGATAACCCGTAGAATCTTGTGAGGTTTTGGGCCTTTTGTCTATGGCTTATAACGAGTTTGTCCATGGGATGGACATGGGTCGGGTTTTTGAACGACATGAAAATTTACCTTAAACTCGAACCGAAAATTATATACCATAACCAAATTTGATCTGAAACAATGTATATAAATCAATTTTAGGGACATAACTGTAAAAAATTAATTTTAAGGATTTAATTGTAAAAAAATCAATTTTAAGAATCTATTTGTAAAAAAAATATAAAGAGGGGCATTATTGCAAAATAAACCTAAAAAAATAAAAAGAAAAATTATACTATTAATCTCGTGTCGGGTCGAATATTTTGCACCATTCATTTTAAAACGATCCGACCTCACCATTAATAAAAACTCAACCTGGCATTTTTACAAAAAAAAAAAACTAATATGATTGGGTCGGGTAAAATGCCAATCCCTAATTTATCCCATGAAAATGCCTCAAGAATTTGGTCAGATGAGCACATTGCGGTAGTTTTGGATGACAAAAACCAATTTGATCGGTGAAATCCCTGAAAGTTTCAACAACATTTCCAATCTAAAGCACTTGGACCTGGTTGTAAACAATTTGGAACGTGCCCCATTTCCAGCGGGCTGTTTTCCAATCTAATTGTCCGGTGAGATTCCTAAAGCCGTATATGCATTGAATTTGATTCGAATCGATCTCGACGAGTAATTTAAAGGCTCCATTCCAAAAGATTTTGGAAAGTTACAACATTTGGAGTATCCCGAAAAAGGATATATCTGAACGTGGGAAACAACATAATGCCTGATACATTTCCTTTTTGGTCAGAGAAATTGCCTGCATTGAAGGTTTTAGTATTGCAGAACAGATTTTATAGTCAATAATTAAACATTTCAAAAATAAAATTGTTTTCACTAAAGGGTTGGTCTAAGTAGTAAGCAGTTTGGTATCGCTTAAGCAGGTATCGAGTTCGAGACCTTATAATGAAGAAAATCTCCGCTGGGAGACTCACCCACCAAAATCAGTATGTGACGTAGTCAGGACAAAACTTAAAAAAAAACGGAAGGACTAATCGTTGATCTTTCCAACAGTAGTTTACATGGGAGAAAACAAGAAGAAATACAAATTCTGAGGTCAATCAATGTGCTAATTATGTGCCATAACAACATAACATAACTTAGCAACATACCCAAAAACTTTTCGAGTACATAACATCCAAATCATCAAATCATTGCGAACTACGGTAAGCATCACAAAATAAATCTAATAGAAAATAAAAACACTAATGTTTTCCGACATTAGTCGGCATCGAAAAGCGGCACAATGGGCAGAGATGAGCGGTATTCAGCCACCTCTCGATACAATCTCCATGAAAGAGATGAGAACATGGCATGCTAGTGGAAACCTCCGTTTTAGACTGTACTAACTTTTCTATGCAATCATGCGATCAATATCGTCGCCGCCGCCAATAACCTTCAACAAGCTTCACTTTCTTCAAAGCTTGTATAGATTCTTTCGTCGCAGGAACCAGCTTCGGATCTTCTCGCATAAAAAACTCCGTCGCCGTTGCTGTTAACTCATCGTAGTATTCCCTCCTCACAATCTTTTTAACTCGAAAAATTATCTTTACCATGTCCTCAAATCCCTTGTTATTGTGATTCTTCTTCTTCTTCGCTTTTCTAAAAGCGAGTTCGCATCGGAGAAAGTTTGATCCAATATCCTTTCAAGGCCTAGTTGATCGATCCATCCGGCTTGAAGTAAACAACGAGCAACATTGTTGCGGTGTCGATGGGAGATGAATGCAGTTTTTGGCCAAATGGAGAATTGCTGGAAATCCTCCAGTCAGAAACGGCCATTATCATCCTCAAGAAAAGTACGAATATGAAGTAGGAATTGGATCTTGGAAAAGATAGGACCCTCGACTGGATTCAGAGAGTAATCTACCGTCACTTGAAACCGAGGCTCCATGCTTGCCATTATCAACACTGGTTGATCTCTTCACAAAGAATATATATAGGTAAGAAAAAAGCTATCGAAACCTTAGTTTGCTTCATTGAAAAAGGAAACAAAAAGATATCGAAACCCTAAGTTTGCTTGATTCAAAAGTAAACCAGTTTACTGAACTATGTGTACGGTATATATATGAACAAAAATACTCTGCCCTTTTGTGTCTATATGTATATTTCAATACTAAAAAATTAAATCGTGCTAAATCTTGAACCATAAATTTTAGACATTAAAAATTAAATTATAAACTCTAAACTCAATTTTTAATGTTGTGACAAACATATAGATGCAGAACATACATGATTTTTATTTATATATGTGTATGCCCAAAACTTGGGCTCAGACGTGTAGGCCAGTCTTATTGAGTTTGAATTTGGATATAGTTGTTTTCTATTCCAGCTGATCGGTATTAAAATTTTATAAAATTAAATATTTTTATATAATTTTTTTGAAAGGACGGGTTCAAATTTTATTAATTTTGTAGACATTGATACGAGTCTCATTAAAACTCTCCTCTAATTTTAAATGAGAAAAAAGAGTACATAGTATCAATGTTATAAAATTTGCAGCCCGAATACAAAATTGGCAGACTTCTACCACACTTACCACATATCATCTCAAACAGTACCAGAATACAACAGATTAATTGTAATGACCCGTTTACAACCAGACCCGACCCAAAATCTAAATCAAACTCGGTTCAGACCCGAACCCGACCTGGATCCAAACTCATTAACCCGACCTAAAAACTAAAAAACTCTAAATAATTCCAATATGCCGCGCCGTTAGTGTTGTCGCCGTTCATCCTCGCCGTCGGTCGTCTTCTCCGGTAGCCCACCATAAACCAAATTAAACCGAAACCCTAAATTCTAGATTACAAACCCTAAAAATCCTAATCCCAAAACCCCGAATTTAACTCTAAAATAAAATAAAATAACCTAACCTACCCACATCAATCTACCCATACCCTATGCTTCAACCGACCATACCCCTAATTCCTGAAAATCAGGATCTACCCACCATCATCAGATCTACAGCAACAAATTAAAATAGGGGAGTCAGTACATTAGAGGGTTTATATAAAACCTGAACCAAAAAATGTAACGGGGGGTTCCGAAAAAAATCATAGAGAGGGTTTTTTTTTTAGTTTGAAAAAGAAGGGGAAATTTCAGATCGAAAAATTTTGTAAGTTTCAAAGTGACAAAAAACTTCAGATCTAAATTATTCCAGTTTGTTCTTTGTTTATTTTTTTTTTCAATTCGAAACATATCAAAAGGGTAAGGAAAGATACTTGCATTTTCTGGTTCGAGTCTGTAGAGAGCTGGTTTATTCTCCCGAGCCTAGGTCGCCGGAGGAGTCCTCCAACTCCGAGGACGGCAGCACGACGGGAAGTTTGAGCCCCTAGAGTTTGGTTACTCTGAAATTTTAGAGAAAACGATAAAGGGGCTGGGTTAATTTTGTTTGAAACGGGGGAAATAATGAATTTTTTGGTTAAAAATCCTTATTCAAGTCGTGTATAAAACGGCGTCGTTTTAGGCACCTATAACACGGCCCAAAACGGAGCCGTTTAGAGCCCTAACCCGTGCGGTGACCCAACCCGAGGGGATGATCCGTGCATTTTGGGTTATAGGTTATTTACCATACAAGTCCCCATACTTTCAACCCGCATTCATGTCTGCCCCTTGTATAATTATGCTTTCGGTCCCTCTTCTTTCCATGCGTGTTTAATACGGTCCTTTTTAATTTCTTTTTGGCTCTTAATTTCTGTTTCACTTCAATTTGGTCACCTGTTTTTTATTTTCAGCACCTTTATTTATTTATATTTATATTTTAGCTTATGTTTTATATTTATTTTATTTTAGTTCTTAATATTTGTCATTTATGCCATATAAACTATTGCATCATGCATTTTAATCACTAGTTCTTTTTTATTTGGTTCACATATTTTAGCATTGTTATTATTATCATTATTATATTCTAAGTTAGATTAATATTCATGCATGTTTTAGAGTAGTGTTTTTTGTTATGTTAGAATGCATTTTTATGCGTTAGATTAATGTTTATATATGTTGGAGTAGTAGGTTATGATGTTAGTATTTATTTTTTATCGCATTGTATTTATTTCTGTTTATGTTTGCTATGATCTAAGATTGCATTTCGGATATATATAAATTGGCAATGCGGTGCCCTTTTATCCGAGCGTAAACGGGGCCAGTATCAGGCGTAGTGATAGTGGTTGGGCGTTTACTCTCGGATAACAGGGCCTTTAAAATCTACTCGCACTTATAACCAAATTTTAATTTAATCATCACTTTAATCCGGAAAGTCTAATATTAATAAAGCAGTAATTATTAAAGTACCAATTTTGGGCGGTGTGGGGTGCTAATCCTTCCCCATCTGTAACCGACTCCCGAACCCATCAATTTTAAATCTCTGGTTTTTACGGTGTCCGGGTGGCGACTCCATTTTTAAATAAAACACGGGTTTTATAAAACTTCACGCGGAAGACAATATTTTCAAAATAAAGAAAAACAAAATTTAAAACACACATTTTTTTAGCGAAAAGGACATCGCTACATTAATTCAGCACAATTGGCATAACTCAACTACACGCGAGATTTTTTTCTTTGCCAAGATAAAATCTTGGGGACGATATTGTTGGGGACAACCTTGTACCCCAGATATGAACCATAAGACGGACATGCATTAATAAAATAAATATTTTAATTTTTGGAATAGTAAAAATGCATGATTGTAAAAATCAAATTGAACCAACAGATTGAATCGAGAACAAGTGGAGTGAAATAGAAACCGTACGAACAATTGCGAAATATTACAAAATCGGATACAAAAGTAAAAGAATCAATGACTCAACCAGTCGAACCAGATATTAAAATTATTATGTTACTTTTAGTATTTTTTCCTAATTTTTTTATTTAATTATTTTTGGGTTAATATGTATTTTGATACCTAAATTTAACTTCGATGTTCAATATTAACTAAAATGTCAAATTTATATAGCAATTTGAATAAAGATGTCAGTTTATATTTATATGATTTGGTGTCTTGTTTTCGACACGAGCATGGATAGATTGGGCATTCTGTTTTTGGATTGTATTACCCTACCTAAACTGAGGTGATTGATTTTTTGTATGTCATGTGTTGTATGTACTGATTTCCTCCAATTATATTTAGGATATTTTTAACGAAGTCCGCAATTACAATACGAGTATAAACTTTTAAGTTATTTTCTGTACATACTACACATGAACTTAATCAAAGTGATTTTATAAAATAACATGTAAAATGTTTGAAATCAAATTTTAGTGTTTATAATTTATTTTTCTATTCTAACATAGATTAAGACTTTCTTTAAAAAAAATTAAACCCACTTTTAGCATTGCACTTAAGTTTCTTCGTACTATATGTTTTCTTCTATTAATATTTGTAAAATTCTGTTATTAGGCAATGTATTATACGTAATTATATATTTAGTTTTTCTATTTTAATTTAGTCATTTTTAATTTTTACACTTTTTGAATTTAAAAATTTTAATCATAAATCAAACAATAACAATTAAACTTGTTAGGTTAAATTTACTGTTAATTTTTTTAATATAAATTGTATAGAATTTTTTTTTATGATTTTTTAAATTTTTTTTAGAGTTTTTAAATTATAGTTAAGTTAAAGGATTAGACTAGTGTTTTTAACCATACTTTTTAAACTTTAGTGATGAAAAAATAGGACCACATCAGCGGACAAGAACTATTTTTAGGCTTATTTAAACATTAACGATCATAGTTGTAGTTTACCATTTTAATTAGGCATAATGCCTAAATATACGCCTAACGTTTCATATATTTGTCACTTAGGCCTTTATTTTATTTTAAAGCACTTTATCTTTCAATGTTTTATTTTTAACAAAAAACCCTTCGTTGAAATAAAACCGTTAATTGACTGAGGGTCAATGGTTTCCGCTACGTAGCCATTAATGATGACATGGCACCATCATCAGCTGATGACGGTCAACGTTTTTTTTGTCAATTGAGTGACCTTTGATTTTTTTTAAATTTAATAAAACCCTTGGGGTTATGTTTTATAAAATTCCTATCAAGTTAAAGCTAAGAAGGTTGTTTAGCCTAGGGGTGAAGCCATGAGTTTTGATTCTCCAAAACATGGGTTTCGAGCCTTCTTAAGGTCAGTTTCCTGAATTTTAAAATTCAAACAAATAGGAGGTTGCGCGCTATTAACGGCCATCATTAACGGCCACGTGTACCTTGGTTTGATCAATTTAATTAAAATATTATTTATAATTTAAAAAGAAAAACTTTACTCATCATTAACGGCCACGTGTACATACCTTGTACTTAATTTGTGGGAAAAATTATCATCTGTCAACTAATAATTTTCATCCAATAAAGAGTTTTTTATTAAAAATAAAATGTTGAAAGGTAAAATATTTTTTAAAAAATAAGTTAAAGTAACAAATGTGTGAAATATTAAAGGCATTATCCCTTTTAATTATAATTATACCTATTAAAAAGAACTATTTTTAGGTTTATTACGTAATTTAGTGCACGAACTTGATAATTTTTTTCGAAATTGGTACCTAAACTTGATATTGTTTTCTCAAACTGGTTCCTAAATTTGGTATTTTTTTCTTCGAAATGGTACATGTATTAATTTGACATTTCAACACTCAATCAAGTTATTAATATGATATTGAGAGTTCAAAATGATGACACCATTAAGTGTCACGTGTTATAACCTGATCTAATTTGAGATTTTTTTATAAGTTTAGGTACTAATCCGAGACTTATTTTCAAGTCGAGGTGCGGATTTGAGATGAAAAAGTTCAAGTATAAATCTGACAAAAGTTGCCAAAATCAGGTACAATTTGTACATTACATGTTCATTTTATGGTCCACGTTCAGGATTTATGTCTCTTTCTCCCAACAATATCGTCTTCTAAATTTGAACTCGAGTCCTCTCTTTAGGATATCAATGCCAAATTTATTTAATGTATAATTAATTTATATTATTTTATAATATAAAAATAAGTATTTTATACCTAATAATAGTGGAAAATTTTAAAAATACTATATGACTTATTAATTATCTTTTACCTGTTTTTTTATTGTAAAAATCGTAAAATAAAAAAAATGTAAAATCTCAAAACTCAAAGTTAAAATAAAAAAAATTAAAAATCAAAATTAATCAAACCAAAAATTAAAATTAATCAAATAAAAATTCGGTAAACTATACATAAATAAGTCAAGTCATTAATGTGAACGGTGAAATTAGGTAGGTTGACATTATACGATGACTTGAGCATATGTAGCGGAAATTCTTCCCTCAATTTCCATTCCTTTGCAAAACAACTTCACAAATCATTAATTTAGGAACTAAATGCTTACACACCTGCCTAAAGAAAACTACAAAGAAATTATTATTATTATTATTAGTCCCTACTTAAGCTAAACATTCTTCATCTCACTCATTATTTTCTGTAAACCACTTTGTGAAAAGAAAACATGAAAACCCTTTCATTTTCTGCCATTTTTCTCATTGTTTTCTTCATTACTTCTGGTAATTTTTCGTTTTTTAACTTGGAAAAGCAACCCTTAATTTTTTCTGTGGTACATTTTTAATTACTTTTTGCTGTAGGAATGAGTCAATGGTGGCAAATGCAATAGGGAGCTGCACCGTGTTAGGGCATGGCGGAGGCTGCGAAATAAACGAATGTTTCAATGGCTGCAGGTCCAAGTTTGGGCAAGATGCTCATGGTTTTTGCTACGCTATCAACACTCCAGACGACACTTGCATGTGTCGTTACCCTTGTTAATCAATAATAACACTTATTTTCCATGTGTTTTTTAGTTTTTTTCTTCTGTGTTTGTGTTTGGTTTTTTTCTTTTTAGTAACAAATTTGGATATTATACTTACAATCCAAAGTGGAATTACGTAGATATTAACACTCGGTATATTTATTTTCCAATTCTTTTTAGTAACAAATTTGTATACCCATTTCTATCATCCTAATCCATGTTTAACTCAAAAAAATCCGGATATCTAAGGAGTTTGCTACCTAATTTATATATAAGTACTTACTTATTCCTCACTGTTCTCTTTAATTTTTTTCTTTTATGTTGTCGACAACACTATTTTTTTTGTTGGTTATTGATTATTGATGTTTTTTTATTTTCTTTATTTACGTTTTATTTCGGCTGTTTTTGTGGCACGATTTTCCTCTGTATTGTGGCATGATTTTTGTCTATCTAATGCAACTATTCTAGACAACATTTGTTGTAGCTTGACTTTCGTGTAACGATCATCACGACGCACGTCCCTAATTAAAAACAGGTCCAGTTAGTCACCTTTTGTCGATGTTTTCAGAACTAATAACGAAACAATATGCAAGATTAAATTTGTTGATCACCTTTCCTATTTCACTACTTAAGCATCCAGTTGGATAGAAATAAAGAGATTTGATTGATAAATTCCAATGGATGATGAAGGACATATTCATGAGAAGATTTTGATTTTTTTTCTTTTTATACCCTTGGGGTTCTCATGTTCTATTTTTTTTCTTGTATAAGATTTTTTTGATGAACATAGTCATTAAGTTTCTCTTTATGTTTGATGTGTGCTTTATACATGGAACTAAGTCGAACCAATAATATTTTAAAATCCTTTACACATTCTTTCCAAAAGGGACCGAACTAACACCAATAACCTATTTGGTAAAATACATTAGAGGTCCTTAGTAATAAACAAGTCACTCTTCTTCTAAAAAAGGCCACTCAGTTAAAACTTTGTGACAAACAAGGGACTCCGCCCTTAAAATTGAAATAAGGGAACAATATAATAACAATTTTAGTCCCTAAAACTTATGCATTCTATTAATTTGGTCCTAATTCAAAATAATTCACTAAACTTAACCTTTCATATTTAAAAATTTCGGCATTGCACCATTCTGGCACACCCTTTGACCACTTACCACACTTCATGCTATTGTCCATCAGTCTGATAATCAACATATGTGATAGTTCAACAAACACAATCACTTCACTACTAGACAATTAAAACTTAAAAGTCTAATGGAATAGACGCATTATGACCTTAATGTCGCCTTTTAGTAGACACAATCACTTCACTAATGAAAATTTTAAATATGAAGGATTAAGTTTATTGAATTATTTTGAATTATGACTAAATTAATAGAATGTATAAGTTTCAGGGACTAAAATTATTATTATACTAATCTCAATTTTAATAATAGAGTGATTTGTTTGCCACAAAATTTTAATTGAGTGACATACTTGTTCATAAACTTATAATTTAGTGACTGAATAGTTACTTTTAGAAGAAGAATGGCATGTTTGTTCTTAAACTTATAATTGAGTGACTCAATTGTTACTTTTAGAAGAAGAGTAACATGTTTGTTACTAAATTTATAGCTAAGCGATCTCTTGTTTAATTTACCCTAACCAATTTTACTATTCTAAAAA
Organism: Hibiscus mutabilis; assembly: GCA_019671005.1. Lineage (NCBI taxonomy): Eukaryota > Viridiplantae > Streptophyta > Magnoliopsida > Malvales > Malvaceae > Hibiscus > Hibiscus mutabilis. The sequence continues at coordinate 1,340,703 of CM033739.1, forward strand.
ATAATAAAATAAATTTATTTTAAAAGTTAAGTCGAATTTGGATTGAAATAAAATATATCCTATCCAAGTCCAGGCCAAGCTGAGCCAGAAGAGAATCCCAAATTCTAATAATGAGGTCTATGCTTTAGGTTCCTTTTTAACACAAATCAACAACCCAATGGCAAATTTCAGAAAGAATGTGAAATCAGAGGACCCAACACAAATCCAAAACTCCAGTCCACATTTCATTCCATGTTACTAAAAAACAAAGACAAAAACCAAAACCAACAATATCTATGCCCGACTTGTATGTGCTTAGTTGTTTTCTATGCTTTCTTTTTTCATGTATTTGGAAGAACCTAAGAGGGACATATGCTTATAATCATGTATGTATATGTTTCAAACATAATATATCAGACGAGAAAACTGAGAAGTGGAGCAAGCTAGAGAAGTATGCTTAGGAACTTTTTGAAGTGCATGCTAAACGGAAGAACTAGTTTATGAAATCTTGGGACGGCAACAATTGAAGCGATCCATTAAATTAGTTTGAGTATCCAAATCCGAACGACGGAAGTCGAAAAAGAGTGCCCAATTTCTTTTATTAATAACTTAGCAATGTATACAAAAAAGTTTTTGAGTACCCAACATCCGAATCATTAAATAATCATGAACTACAAAAAAATCACAAAATAAATCTATCGAAAATAAAACCCTAACGTGTTCCGGCATCAGTCGGCATCGGAAAGCGGTACAATGGACAGAGATGACCGGTACTCTGCCACCTCTCGATACAATCTCTATAGAAGAGATGAGAACATGGCATGCTAGTGGCAACCTCCGTTTCGGACTGTACTAACTTCTCCATGCAAATCATGCACTAATACTGTCGTCATCGCCATAACCTTCAACAAGCTTCATTTTTTTCAAAGCTTGTATCGATTCTTTTGTTGCAGAAACTAGTTTCGGATCTTCTCGTATAGTATTCCCACCTCACAATCTTTGCAACTTGAAATATTATTGTTATCACCTCGTCAAATCTCTTATTATTGCCATAGTTCTTCTTCTTCTCCTTCTCTATTTCTATAATCGAGTTCGCATTGGAGAAAGCTTGATCCAATATCCTTTCAAGGCCGAGTTGACCAAGCCATCCAGCTTTAAGTAAACGGCGAGCTACATTGTTTCGGTGCCGGTAGGAGCCGAATACAATTTCTGGATAAACGAAGAATTCCTGGATATCGTCCTGCCAAAAATCCTCTCGGAAACGACCATCATCGTCCTCAAGAAACGACGAATATGAAGTAGAAATCCAATCTGAGAATAGTAAGGAGGTTGGATTGGAGTTAGAGAGTAATTGTTACGCGTAATAAGTGCTTCGCAATTGTGTAAGTGTACACGTCGCAAGTTATAGTATAAAAGATATCGTCTTCACAAGGATTGGTGCCACTTCAAGAATCTAATCTCTTGCACTGTAAAAAGTAAAAAAAAAAACACAAGTAGAAGATTGTAGGAGTTTAACTAACAACTAAACTAGAAAACAAATAAGTAAAAGAAGATGTAATCAAATAAGAGAGAATATGCCAGGTTATCGTGAGTTAAGGAGTGATAGCCGATTGGATCGTCTTGGTAAAAAAGTGCAAGGGCAACTCAGTTGCCGTGGCAACTTGCGCAGCAGGGTTGCCTTGACAACTAATCGACGGTTGCCTGGGCAACTACTTGGGCGGCTGGGCAGCAACTTCAAGGTTCGGCGGAGCGTTCTTCAATGGTTTCTTCTTATCCCTAAGTTGAAACTCTAGCTATTTGTGCATGCCTTGATAATACATCCCTGCGTGAATCAAGGGTGAACAACAATCAATCTTGCGCTCCTTTTAGCCGTTGAAATCCTTAACTTATTCCTAAGCCGGATTAATCTTCACCATCAATAGATTGAATAAAGACCATACTCATTCGTTTCTTGAATCTAACTCTCCCGATATTAGATAAATGGATGAAGTTACGAGATCCTCTCCCAATTCACTCGCAAACAAGAATAAAAAGCAAGAATGAGTAAACCTTGAATTGAAAGTGCAAACTCTTATTACCTAAACAAAATCCAATTGTTTCTTACAACCACAAAACACAATAACCTTAGCCAAATTGATTTAGTTCATGGCTAGGTTCCAAAGAAACACAAGACAAAGAATTCCTAGCATAAACCTAATTGAACAAGAAACAAAAAGATGAAGAATGGTTGAAGCCTTGTCAAAATCTCTCCTTGCTCTTGTCGAAATCTCTCTCCTTTCTTTGTCGAAATTTCTCTCTTCTCTCCCTCTTTTGGAGTTGACAGCTTGGTCCTCAATTTATAGGGCTAGGTCAAAGTCTCTTTTGAGGAGAAAGTTAAGTTGGAATTAAATATCTTTAAAGAATATAATTCTTTATTATATTTAAATTCCTTCTAGAACTTCTCCTATCTTTTTGGGATTTAATTTATCTTTAACCTCTTCATGGAAATCAAACTCCTTTGGGATTTAACTTTGCTCCACGTCATCTTGGGCTTATCTAGTCATCAATTTCGACTACCATATCATCTTATTCCTTATCAAAAAATTCCCTGGCAACTAGCTCGGCATCTCCTTCATGCATTGCCCTGGCAACTAGCTCGGCATCTCCTTCATGCATTGCCCTGTCAACTGGTTCCAGCCTTGCTTTGGCAAGTGATTCTGCACACACACAAAAACACACCAAAACAATATATTTTTCCACAAAATTAAGAAAAATATGAAATCAAGCTTGTCCACCAAGGAAACAATGCAAATATGCATGAATGGCTAATAATGCAACTAATATGAGCCTAAGTCTAGCAATAATAAGAATAAAAAGGGTGAATAAAATAGTACTTTTGAACACTTAACACACCCCCAAACTCGAACTATTGCTTGTCTTCAAGCAATGCAAACTAATAATTACCCGCCAATACTTTAATTTTCACAAACTTAGCTTTGAACTTGATTTCAATTCTCAGAACCGTGGCACAAAGTATGATTGGCTTTTCATTTTTCAGAAAACTTAGGAGTTACTCGGAATCAAACTATAATGCTTGTGAGTGTGTGCAGAGTTGTGTGCAAGTTGATTTTTCGGATTCTATGCAGACAAGAGGTTTTCAAATTACTTCATTGGGTTCTTTTAACATGTTTTAACTAGAGCCGGTTTCGGGCACCTCTAGTGTTTTGTTTTTAGTTTTCTTTAGTTAATTAATTTATTCAACTAGAGCCGGTTTCGGGCACCTCTAGCGATCAATATTTTGCACATACTAGAGCCAATTTCAGGCACCTCTAGCGATCAATTTTTAGCACATACTAGAGCAATTTCAAGCACCTCTAGCATTCATCCAATTTTTATTCTAATCCCCCAACTTTTTAACTATCAACCTAAGTTCGCTAGAATTCCTTAAATCAATCAAGCCAAACAGTGTTTTATAAAGTTTAGCATCATAGTACGGTTCTAAGTGTTTCCATGTTTATCCTAGAATAAAAAGTTCTATCAATTAAGTACATTGGCAAAGTCATCATCGGATATTCATCAAATCTAGGCAATTCTTGTTCCAACTAAAGGCATGACAAGCAATTTATGCATCCTAAATGCAATACTTAAGATGAAAACATGGTAACTAACTAATAACAATCCCCCCAAACTCGAGTGAGGCATTGTCCTCAATGCATGCAACAAAGAAAAATAAAAATAAAGAGAAGTAAAATGCAAACAAGGACTTACTCTGAGAGTTCGTTGTCGTAGATGATTATTTTCTTTTTGGTTGGTGTCTTGATTCTTTTGCTTGAATGCGGTGGTTGCTTCCTTGTTGCCGATGGTGGAATCGATCCTTGTACGAGGTTATCCTCATCGTCCTCTTCATCAATATCATTGGCTTTTTGCTTGGGCTTGGAGGATTCGATTGGTGCGGTCTTTGTTGGTGCAATAGAGGACTCGTACGAATCTGAAAAATCAGACAGTGATTCAGTATGAGTTGATTCGGGCATAGGTGTTTTACTTTTGGCTTTTGTAGTGGTTGTCGGGGCGTCTTTAGCTTTGGTTGTCACGACATCTTCAGTGTTGGTTTCCGTGGCAACTGCTTGGGCATGCGCAGTGTAGGTTGTCACAACATCATCTGTTGCGGTTGCCGTGGCAACTGCTTCATTGGTTGCCGTGGCAAGGATTTCGGCAGAAAAGATGGGGAACGACACGCGGCTGTCTGGGTACTTTTCCAGGATGACTTGGGTGATGGCATTATTGTGATCCTTCATGTACCGCATGAACATTAGTTGTCGGTCTTCAATTTGCCTAAGGCGGTTCGCCAACGATTGTAAGAGTGCTTCAAGTTATCCCAGGGCTGCTGTCCGAGTTGCCCGGGCATTAGTTGCTTGAGCATTAGGAGTTGCCGAGGCGGCAGGGGTTGTCGTGGTAATTGAAGGCGTTGTGGATTTTACTGGTGCCTCTCCCATTAGCTTTCAGATTTGTGCTCGATTCCAACCGGACGTTGGTAGGGCCTTTTCATCAATGGGCTCACTTGGGACATGCATTTCCTCGCAAAGATTGGAAATTAAGCAAGGGAAGAAAATAGAACCATTTTATTTTGTGCTACATACAAAAATTTCATCACAAATAAATTTTCCAATGTTAATGATGCGATTATGCAAGATAGAATGTATGAGCAAAAGACGAGGTGTATCAACGGTAGTATTATGTGTGGTGGGCATTAAAGAAGTTTTAACAAACTTATTCCATAATTTTGCCTCGAGTTTAAGCCGAAGGTGATTTACCGTGCCCTTTTATTTACCGTCATTCTAATGAGTTCTCGGTAGAGTGAGTTCTTGAAGCACCTTGTCGAGTTGCTTGGGCGTGAGTTGATCAACAAAGGCTTGATGCTCGTCCTTCTCAATGTAGAGCCCGTAAAAAGGTGTTGATGTTTTCGGGGCTTATGAGTATAACCTTGTCACGTACAAAAGCATAAGGATTATCCGGGTTAGGTGAGTGAGCATAGAATTCTCTTACCCATAAGATGTTACCCGGTTCTGATTGATGGCAAAAGATTTGCCTCTTTTGATGTGCAATCCTTTCGAAGATGAATGGTTCAAGGCCGAAATCTTGATGAGAGTTGGAGTATTCAAAGCATTATTCTTTGCAAATCTTCCGGCTTTCAAACTTAGAGTGAAATCTTTTTTGAACCACCGGTGTAGCAAACTTCTTGTATCTTGGTTCTTTGGAGGAACTTGGACGAACCAAAAATTCGATTTTTGCATGGAATGGATGATCTTGGTTGTGAGTTTGGTAAAAACAAAGAAAAGAAAGCAAAAGAACATAAAGAGTTGCAAGATGAAAAGTAGGAATAGGTTTCTTGGAAGTTAAGGGTGATGGGTTAAATAGAAAAGATAGGTAGTAAATATGGTGGGTGAGATTAATTTTGGAATAAAGAAAACAAGGGTTTTGATTTAGGGGTAGGGGACGGCTAGGGTATTTAGGGAAGGGGAAGGGTTTGTTCGGTTATGTAGGCTTTATTTAGGGTAAATTGGAGGCTTAATATAAGCCTTAGATTCAACCCATTAATTTCCTTGTTGAAGAAGTTTCCTTCTTGAATCAAAATTTATCTTTATCTTGAACTCTTTTCATACAATTCAAAAACAAATAAAATAAGGATTAAAATTAAATATAAACTAATAAAAGAAAATAAATAAAGATGTGCAAAGAAATTCTTAAACTTAAAATTTAAAAACAATTAGATAAATATGAAAGAAAGATGCAGTCTTAATCTTAAAGAAAATAAATAAATCTATCCTAAAAAGAAAAAAATAACTGAAATTAAATAATAATAAAGTAGTTTGAAAAGAATAAAAATAAAAATAAGTATAAAAAGAAAAAGAAAATATCGAAAGGAGAGCATGCTCATGCATCTCCTAAGGTGACCACTTCTTTGTTACGTTCCACCTAGGCACCGTTGTAGTGCTTCAATCTTTGTCCGTTAACTTTGAATTCATGTTTGTCAGTGATGGACTTGATTATCACAGCACTATGAGAAAATGGTTTGACAACTTCGAATGGTCCTGACCATCTTGATTTCAGTTTTCCAGGAAAAGTTTTAGCCGATAATTGAATAAGAGAACTAGTTGCCCTGGCATGAATTACCACGACAATAGTTTCTTGTCATGCCATTGCTTTGTTTTCTCCTTGTAGATTCGTGCATTGTTATAGGCGAGTGCACAAAATTCTTCTATCTCGTTGAGGTCCAACAAACGCTTTTGCCCGGCACTTTCCTAATCCATATTCACGGTATTGATTACCCAATATGCCTTGTGTTCGTTTTCCACCGGTAGATGGCATGTTTTGCCATAGACAAGTTGGAAGGGAGACATACCTAAGGGTGTTTTGAATGCAGTGCGATATGCCCAAAGTGCGTCATCTAGTCTTACTGACCAATGCTTCCTAGAGGGATTTACAACTTTCTCGAGTACACCCTTCAATTCTCGGTTGGAAATTTCTACTTGCCCATTGGTTTGTGGGTGATATGCTGTGGCAATCTTGTGAGATACACCAAAGCGTTGTAACATCTTGGCGATGAGTTTGTTGTCGAAGTGCTTGCCTTCATCAATGATAATTGCTCTCGGTATCCCAAACCGTATAAATATGTTTTTCTGCAAGAATCGTTGCACGGTCTTGGAATTGTTGTTGGGAACTGCAGCTACCTCAACCCATTTAGACACGTGGTCGAAGGCAAGTAGAATATAGAGGTTACCGAATAAAAATGGGAAAGGTCCCATAAAATCGATCCCCCATACATTGAACAATTCCACCTCGATGATGTTTTGAAGAGGCATCTCATGTCGTCTAGAGATATTGCCCGTCCTATGGCGACAATCACATTGCTTGTAAAACTCTTGGGCATCTTTGTACAATGTTGGCCAATACAAACCGGATTGCAAAACTTTGGCCGCGGTACGTGTTCCTCCAAAATGTCCTCCATAGGGTGAAGAATGGCATTGCTGGATTATATTCTGCTGCTCCTCTTCAGGGACACATCGACGTATAACCTGATATGCACATTGTTTAAACAAAAGAGGCTCGTCCCAAAAGTAATGCTTAGCATCATGGCAGAACCGCTTCTTTCCTTGGTGAGTAAGGCCATAAGGTAAAATACCACAAACAAGGAAATTAACTAAATTTGCGTACCGGGGTATTGCCGAGGCATGTGTTGCCGTGGCAACTGCTTCCATAGTTGCCGAGGCGTGCGCGTCAAGGGTTGCCGAGGCATGCACGTCAAGGGTTGTCGAGGCATGCGCATACGTGGTTGTCGAGGCATGCACGTCAAGGGTTGTCGAGGCATGCGCATCCGTGGTTGTCGAGGCAACTAACAGTTGCTCATCCAGGAATGCATCGCATATCTCTAAATTCGCGTCCTCCTCCCTATTGCGTTCTAAGCGTGATAATTGATCGTCCGCTTGATTTTTTGTTCTTTTCCTGTCTTTAATTTCAATGTCAAACTCTTGTAAAAGTAATATCCAACGAATCAAACGAGTTTTGGCATCCTTTTTAGTAAATAGATGCTTAATTGCCGAATGGTTCGTATGGACAATTGCCTTTGTACCAATCAAATAGGATCAAAACTTGTCAAATGCGAAAACTACGGCTAGTAACTCTTTCTCCGTTGTTGTGTAATTCACTTAAGCACTATTAAGAGTTTTACTAGCGTAGTATATCACATGAAAGGTCTTACCTGTGCGTTGGCCTAGGACTGCTCCTACCGCGGAATCACTTGCATCATACATGAGCTCAAAAGGTAGTGTCCAATCTGGTGGAACGACAATGGGTGCCGAGGCAAGCTTTTCCTTTAGGGTTTCGAATGCTTGGGCGCAAGAGTCATCAAAATTGAAGACTTTATCTTGTTCAAGCAAATTGCACAAGGGTTTAGTAATTTTAGAAAAATTATGAATGAACCTCCTGTAAAAACTTGCATATCCAAGAAAGCTTCGGATTCCTTTAATCGAACTTGGTGGGGGTAATCTCTCGATCACGTCCACCTTGGCTTTGTCTACTTCAATTCCCTTGGATGAAATCTTGTTGCCGAACACTATTCCTTCATCTACCATAAAATGGCACTTCTCCCAATTAAGGACTAAATCGGTTTCTTCACATCTTGCCAACACCTTCTCTAAATTGCTGAGGCAACTGTCGAAGTTATTACCAAAAATAGAAAAATCATCCATGAAGATCTCAAGGAAGTCTTTGACCATGTCTGAAAAGAGTGCCATCATGCATCTTTGGAAGGTTGCCAGAGTATTATACAATCTAAACGTATCCTTCAGAAAGTATAAGTACCGTATGGGCATGTGAATGTTGTCTTTTCTTGATCTTCTGGTGCTATGGCAATTTGATTGTAACCTGAATAACCATCAAGAAAATAATAAAAGGGTTTACCTGCAAGACGGTCAAGCATTTGATCAATAAAGGGTAATGAGAAGTAATCTTTCCTAGTGGCTTTGTTTAGCTTTCGATAATCCATACAAACCCTCCAACCGGTCACAGTCCTGGTTGGAATGATTTCATTATTTTCATTACTTACCACCGTTATACCTCCCTTTTTTGGTACACATTGTACCGAACTTGCCCATGTACTATCAGAGATAGGGTATATAATGTCGGCGTCAAGCCACTTGATGATTTCTTTCATTACAGCCCCTTTCATGGCATGATTCAGTCTCCTCGGGCCTCAATCGAAGGTTTGTGATCATCTTCCAACAAAATCTTGTGCATGCACACTGCTGGGCTAATTCCCTTCAAGTCAGAAATTATCTACCCTATTGTCTTCTTGTGTAGCATCAACATTTTGATCAGTTTCTTTTCCTGCTCAGGCTGTAACTTACAGGAAATAATTACAGGCAATGTATTATCGGTTCCCAAGTAAGCATATTTTAGTTGCCTTGGCAACTGTTTCAACTCAAGAATCGGTGGTTGTTCAATAAAGGGCTTTTCGAGTTTATCTTCATTACCTGAGTAATCCAGTGGTTCAAAGTATGTACCTGGTTGATGAATAACCAATTTGCCTCTTCTTGTTGTTCCTCATCGATCGGTTCTTCAAACTTCTCAAGTTCCTCTTGATCGGCAATGTAGTTGCCGAGGCAACTAAATTCCTTGTCGAAGTCAAACTTTTCCGTGGCATTAAGAAGTTGGCATTTTTTCGGATCATCGGCATGCCTTAGTGTTTGGAACACATTTAGTTTAACTTGCTGGTAATTCACCCTCATTGTGAGTTCTCCCTTTTCAACATCGATCAAGGTTCTCCCTGTTGCTAGGAAGGGTCTCCCGAGAATGATAGGTGCATGCTCATCTGCTTCACAATCCAAAACAATAAAGTCAGCGGGAAAAATAAATTTATCAACTTTTACCAGTATGTCTTCGATTTTTCCCTCTGGATGCACATAGGATCTGCCGGCTAGCTGTATCATAACTGCTGTAGGTCTTGCCTTCCCGATTTGTAGTTTTTGGAAAACTGATTTAGGCATCAAGTTTATGCTTGCTCTAAGGTCACATAATGCTTTCCCGACATAGTGGTTTCCAATGGAACATGGTATTGTGAAACTTTCGGGATCCTTCAACTTGGGTGGCATGCGATTGTGTAACATGGCCATGCATCCCTCTGTTGCGACAACTGTTTCAAACTCTCCTAGCCTTGTTCTCTTGGACACAATGTCTTTCAGAAACTTGGCATAGTTCGGCATTTGTTCAATTGCTTCAACCAATGGCAAGTTGATGTGGACTTGCTTTAGGATATCAAGAAACTTCTTGAATTGATATTCTTGCTTTTGTCGCTTCAACCTTTGTGGGAATGGTGGTGGAAGTTGGATATCTTCGATCCTTTCATTGGTGGAAGTTACCGAGGCATCATCAATTGAGGTTGTCGTGGCGTGCCTATCGTTGGTTGCCGAGGCATGCTTATCGCTGGTTGTCGAGGCATGCTTATTGCTGGTTGCCGCGGTAATTCCTGGTTCAGCATCTGAGGCTTTGCCGCTGAGTTCGTCTTCTTCTTTTTGTGGAATTTTGTTTGATGAGCGAGCTTGAGCCTCTTTAAGTTGTTGGCCACTTCTAGTGGTGATCGCCTTACATTGCTCATGGCCAGTTCCTCTTGCGACTTCAATATCGCTAGGTAAACCTCCTTGCGGTCTAGTATTCAGGTTTTGAGCAAATTGTCCTACTTGATTTTCCAATGATTTGATTGCCGCCTCTTGGTTTTGCAATCTCATCTTGGTCATGTTAATAAAAGCATCAGTTCTTTTTATGAAGTTACTATTTTTAGCCATATAAGATTCAGTTTTCAACATAAAAGCATTGGGAGAATTTTCCAAAGAACTAGATGTTGTCGGTTGTTGCTGCGACAACTGTTGCCGTGGCATATTCTACTGGAATCCCGATGCTTGTGCATTCTGATTGTTCTGGTTTAGAGCATTGTTAGGATTACTCCATGAAAAATTCGGGTGCTTCTTCCAAGCTGGATTATATGCGTTGGACATCACATTGTTGTTCTGGTTGTAATTCCCCACATAAAAGCTGGATTTCAGATTCTGCATACATTCAGAAGAATCATGGTTACCACCACATAACTCACAAAAGAAATCCATTACCTTGACCTCCTATGTGTTGTTTGGTTTCTGCATGTTCTGGACCATCTTGGTTAGAGCGGCCAATTGTGCCGAAATTGAGTCTGATGATCCCAATCCATGTATTTTGGCTTGACGTCTAACTCATCCTCTTCTAGCAGATGAGAATTGATAATCATTCTTGGAAAGCCTGTTTAGAATTTGCATTGCTTCCTCCGGTGACTTATTTAGGAGTATGGCGTTTGCCGATGCATCTAGCATCATCCTTGTTGGAGTATTCACAGTGTTGTAAAACATTGTTACTTGTGTCCATACTAGGAATCCGTGTAAGGGGCATTTGTTTAGAAGTTCTCTATATCGCTCCCAAGCCTCGTACATGGATTCATCATCTGCCTCCCGAAAAGAAGTAATTTCGTTACGAAGCTTATCAGTCAAATTTGTAGGATTAAATTGAGCAAGGAAATCATGACAAAGATCAGTCCAAGATCCTATTGATCCGGTAGGAATACTATTCAACCATGCTTTCGCCCTATCCCTCAGTGGATAGGGGAATAATCTTAGTCGTAAAACATCAGGGGTGACTCCTTGTATTTTGAATGAATTGCAAATCTCGAGGAAAGATTTAAGATGTTGTCGTGCATCTTCAGTTGCTGAGCTGCCAAATTGACCAATTGTGTTGATCATATTGAACATAACCGGTTTCAACTCAAAGTGGTCGACTTCAATTTTAGGTGTGACAACTCCTAGATTAAGTCCTTCAAGATAGTCTCGAATAGTTCTGTTTCGTGCAAGAATCACTCCTCCTCATGCTAGAACATCTTGATTCATATTGCCGTATTGATTAGCCATTGCTACTCTTAACCTTCGTCTGAGTCTTTGCAAGGTTCGTTCGATTTCTGGATCAAAGGGATATTCTGGTGTAACCGGTCTCGCCCTGGTCATATACCAATGCAAAACCAAAGTTTGTTAACCCTTTGAATCTTAAACAAGAAAAATAAAAAGTGCAAGAAAATAAAAACAAAGTTGCTATTGCCAATCCCCGGCAACGACGCCAAAAACTTGTTGCGCGTAATAAGTGCTTCGTAATTGTGCAAGTGTACACGTCGCAAGTTATAGTATAAAAGATATCGTCTCCATAGGGATTGGTGCCACTTTAAGAATCTAATCTCTTGCACTGTAAAAAGTAAAAAAAAAACACAAGTAGAAGATTGTAGGAGTTTAACTATCAACTAAACTAGAAAGCAAATAAGTAAAAGAAGATGTAATCAAATGAGAGAGAATATGCCAGGTTATCGTGAGTTGAGGAGTGATAGCCGATTTGATCGTCTTGGTAAAAGAGTGCAAGGGCAACTCAGTTGCCGTGGCAACTTGCACAGTGGGGTTGCCTTGGCAACTAATCGACGGTTGCCTGGGCAACTAGCTGGGCAACTACTTGGGTGACTGGGCAGCAACTTAAGGTTCGGTGGAGCGTTCTTCAATGGTTTCTTCTTATCCCTAAGTCGAAACTCTAGCTATTTGTGCATGCCTTGATAATACATCCCTGCGTGAATCAAGGGTGAACAACAACCAATCTTGCGCTCCTCTTACCCGTTGAAATCCTTAACTTATTCCTAAGCCGGATTAATCTTCACCATCAATAGATTGAATAAAGACCATATTCATCCGTTTCTTGAATCTAACTCTCCCGATATTAGATAAATGGATGAAGTTACGAGATCCTCTCCCAATTCACTCGCAAACAAGAATAAAAACCAAGAATGAGTAAACCTTGAATTGAAAGTGCAAACTCTTATTACCTAAACAAAATCCAATTGTTTCTCACAACCACAAAACACAATAACCTTAGCCAAATAGATTTAGTTCATGGCTAGGTTCCAAAGAAACACAAGATAAAGAATTCCTAGCATAAACCTAATTGAACAAGAAAGAAAAAGATGAAGAATGGTTGAAGCCTTGTCGAAATCTCTCCTTGCTCTTGTCGAAATCTCCCTCCCCTCTTTGTCGCAATTTCTCTCTTCTCTCATTCTTTTGGAGTTGACGGCTTGGTCCTCAATTTATAGGGCTAGGTCAAAGTCTTTTTTGAGGAGGAAGTTAAGTTGGAATTAAATATCTTTAAAGAATATAATTCTTTATTATATTTAAATTCCTTCTAGAACTTCTCCTATCTTCTTGGGATTTAACTTCTCTTTAATCTCTTCTTAGAAATCAAACTCCTCTGGGATTTAACTTTGCTCCACGTCATCTTGGGCTTATCTAGTCATCAATTTCGACTACCATATCATCTTATTCCTTATCGAAAATTACCCTAGCAACTAGCTCGGCATCTCCTTCATGCATTGCTCTAGCAACTAGCTCGGTATCTCCTTCATGCATTGCCCTGGCAACTGGTTCCAGCCTTGCTTTGGCATGTGATTCTGCATACACACAAAAACACACTAAAACAATATCTTTTTCCACAAAATTAAGCAAAATATGAAATCAAGCTTCTCCACCAAGAAAACAATGCAAATATGCATGAATGGCTAATAATGCAACTAATATGAGTCTAAGTCTAGCAATAATAAGAATAAAAATGGTGAACAAAATAGTACTTTTGAACACTTAACAGTAATCTATCGTCACTTGAAACCGAGGTTCGCTGCCTACCATTATCTACGCTGGTTACTCTTTTCAAAAAGAAAATATTGGGAAGAAAAAAGCTTTCGAAACCCCAAGTTTGCTTGATTGAAAAGAAAACCAGTAAATTGAAACAGGTGTATGTATGTGTATATATAGATAAGAAAAAGTTATCGTATTCCTAAGTTTGCTTGATTTAAAAGTAAACAAAAAGCTTTCGAAACCCTAAGTTTGCTTGATTGAAAAGTAAACCAGTATACTGACTCGGTAATATATATATATATATACACACGTACTTGGGCTTATAATTGTAGGCCAGTAGTTTGAATTTGGGTAGAGTCGATTATTATTCCGGTTAACCGGTATTAAAATTTAATAATAAAACTAAATATTTCTATATAAATTTAATTTTAAAAATATATAAAAATATTTTAATATTTGAAATAGTAAAATGCATGGTTTTCAAAACTAGATTGAATCGGGAACAAGTGTAGTGAAATTAGAAATTGTACGAGCCATTGTGAACCAAAATGTCCAGTTCAAGTACTAATTTAAACAAGGTATCATATCCAAATACTTAATTGGACCAAAAACAATTAAGTATCAAATTGATAACGTACAGATTTAGTTTTTGTATTTAATATTATAAATTGATAACGTAAATAACCGATAACAAAAAACTAAAAACTAAAATAGCATTAATTAAATTACCAAAAAATTTTATCCAATATTTTTATAGGAGTAAAGTACAGATTTGAAGAAAAAACACTCTTAAGAGCTTTACAAGTTTTTTTTTTCCACTCATTAATTATACTTTAATCTGGTGCTACTGTTTTGGATTATGATCATGGTTCGATGTATCATTATTTCACCCACATAATTTTCCACCATCCTGATCAACAATGAGATCCTTAAATCTTCCAAAAAGCAGTTAAAATTAATTGTTTATATTATTATAGTACGGGTAAAATAATCCGTTTTCATTGTTTATTTTTGCAAGTTAATCTGGATTTTAGTGCTTTACAATAGCCTCTAAATTTCCATATGCGTCTCATTAATATGGAATTTAGTGCTTTATCCATGCCCCACACAAATAAATAAGATTTAAAATTTAAGAATGAAGTTTAGGGTTTATGTTTTAAGGTTTAGGGTGTAAAGTTTATTTTTTAGGGTTTATGTTTTAATTTTGTGTTTGTTTGCACTTTAGAGACACACTAAGCCCTTTAGCTTATACCCCGTAGTCTTTCTCTTTCAGATATACTCAGACTCTTAGGCGACTTGGTACTTGAAGTATCTCATGTTTTACTCAGATATTTAATCATAAGTATGAACTATTCTTAAGTAGTCTTTCAAATTATTGATTAATAATTATATAATTTCGGACATCGAGACTGTCATTAATTTGGGAATTATTGGTTGCATGCATTTACGAATTTGTTTTTAGATATTTTAGTAATTATCGAAACATTGTTTAAAAGATTGAGTTTTATAATAATTGGAATATTTATTGAGTTTTACTTATTTAATCGATTACTTGAATGACAATTTAATCTAACCTAAAATAATTTCTTGAGGGACAAGTTTTCAACGCGACTTTCTAGATTTGACCCATTTCTTTTGGGTCGGGTTTAGGGGTTTTATTTAGTGGTATCAGAGCCAGGTTTAACCCTCGGGCTGTGAGGCTCACAATAATAGTTTTTAAAATATTTTTGACTTTTGCATGCATCTGAAATATTTTTTGTAAATTGGAATTTTCAAAAAAAAAATTACTATGATTTTAGTTGATTTTTACGCAATTAATTTGTATGTATTTTAAATCCGAGACTCTAGTACCGAATCTGACTCTAGGTTATTACCTTTTGTAGATAGTCTATTATGCCACCGCTTAGGAGTTCTAGCTTTGTGATTGGTCGTGGTCGTGGCCGATGCCATACCGCCGCTTCTAGTTATGATCATCCATCTTCTGTTGAGCAAAACAAAAAATCTGAATGAGATATCAGATAATGAGAATGAACTGTTAGGAGGCCATCAGACTCAGAATAATAACTCTTAAGACGTTGATGACTTTGAGATAGTTCAGTTAGACAGTACCATGATAAACCGTGAGTTGTTGCGTTATCTTCGCCAGTCAGAGGGTTTGAGGAAACCCATATATACAGAATTTATAGCTGCTGGCTGAAATTGTTTGAGGGTAAAATTGGTACACATTCCTCTAATATAGTGTATTGGTTGAAGAATTGCAACGACTTTCTGTTGAGATGAGTTACCCCGCCAATCAGAAGTTGAGGGCCGTTGTAACATTGCTAGAGGGCGAATCATAGAGTTGGTGGAAGTCAGTGATAAATATCGTTCCTACTAGTCAGATCAGATGAGAGTATTTTTGACAGGAATTTCAGGATCGATATGTCGGAGTTGAGTTTCTAGCGAAGTGCCGCGATGATTTCATAAACTTAAAGCATAACAATATGTCAGTAAATGACTATGAGATAGAGTTTTGGAGGTTGGCCAAGTATGATCCTGGGTTAGTTGCAACAGAGAAAGATAAATGTGACTGATTTTTGAATGGGCTTCGTCTACCGCTTCAGAGAGAAGTTGCTACACATCATGATAAGGCGTTCAGCGAGATGGTTGGTTGAGCTAAGACTGTTGAGAGGATAGAGGCACGCATGAGAGAGGAGGAACTGCAGAATATTAGTCAAGTCGGGAACCAATCAGACACATTTGTTCAACCAATTTTTGTCAGCCCGTCTGGAGAAAGGCCTAAATATGAGTTTTTTATTAGAGTTGTCGGAGTGTAAGACCTACAACATCTATAGTCCCGAATGGTAGCGTTGGTAGTTTAAAAGTTCCTCGCCCTATTTTTGTATGTAACTTCTATAATAAGAGACATAATGGAGAATGCAAATGGAAGAAAAGAGCGCATTTAGATGTGATTCCCAAGATCATCACCTAAGAAATTATATGCGTCCACATGCTGGTTCATTCATTTAGAGTCAGTCACAAGCACCGATTCAGGCACCGCATGGAGGAGGGTAGATTAGTGTTAGGATGATCAATCGATGACAAAGGGCCAAGAGGGGGATGAATTGGCAATTAAAATTTGAAGGGAAGAAAATGAAAAATGAAAAATTGAAGACATGAGAATTTATAATGGTTCAAGCTTCTAACAAGCTCTACATCCACTACCTTAGCTCCCCACTAAAGATTTCAAACAATTCACTACTAAATTCTTCTCATTTTCTAGGCTAAAGAGGCAACTGTTACAATAGATCAAAGCTTTCTACCCAAAGCTTGATCAAGGTTCACTCTCTTACAAGAAGTGGTTTGCAAACAAAAACTATCCTCTCAAAGGTGAATTTGTTTGCCTAATTACAATTTCTCACAACCCCAAACTTGAAACTAAGAATTACAACAAAAACACACAAGTTGGGTTTACAAGTGTTTGACTCTAAAAGCTCAAAGTGGTTGGATTTTGCTTGAATACTTTGATCAATAGTTGTTGTAGTGGCTTTGGAGACTTGTATCTATACCCATCCATTGATTTCTATCCGTTTGGGTGGTTGGAGTATTGAATATAGCCGTTGGTGAGCTGATTTCCCACAATAAATACTATCGCCAACCATCTGTATCGGTACACGAGGACCCGTATCGATACCTGTCAAAAGAAGAAAGAGCCATTGTGAAATAGCGTATTGATACGCGTAGGGGCGTATTGAAACAGATCAAGAGTAAAAACATGGGCGTATCGATATGGTGTAGCCGTATTGGTACGGATTTTGCTCACTGGAATCTGAGAAAAAAGTCTAGTGAAAATTGCATCAGTATGCCTAGTGGGCATATCGATACGGTATATCCAATTTTCAAAGTTAGCTAATTCCAATAACTAACAAGACAACGATCATATTTTTAAATGCCAAGATCTTTGAAGATCTCGTCAACCCGTATCGATACGGTGAAGACCGTATCGGTACGCTTAAGCAAAAACTTAACCTAGATGGATGCCATATCAAAACAGGCGTAGTCGTATCGATACACATAACCTAAAACACAAGCCCAGATGAAGGTCGTATCGAAACGGCTGGTACCGTATCGAAACGGTTTGAAAATTAAAATTTCAGTAGTGAAAAACCGTATCGAAACACATGAGGGTGTATCGATACTCTTGGGCGTATTTGTTAAATTTGGCTTGAAATACTTAGAAAAAATTTTGGGTTTAAGTTTTAGACTTAGAGAAAATTTTCTTTGTCATTTTGTGAGACTTTTGACTACTTAAAAATTTATTTACTTTTGCAATTTGGTCCTTAAACAATTTGTTATATAAAAATCAAATTTAGGTTTTACAATTAGGCCAGTCGTTTCTGGTTCTACTAGTAGTTGGCAGTAACCGTTTCCCTCATCTCTCTCTCGATAGCTTACCCTTACCCTCTTCCTTGCACCTTTCCGTTTGAAGCTCCGACTAAGCCCAACCCATAGTGCCGCTGACACCACCGTTCGGAATTGGGGGGGGGGGGGTGATGTCTCTTACATTTTCGGAAGAGTCCAAAAGTTTCTGCATTAACAAAAGGAAGTAAACTGCATAAGAAAGGAGGCTTGGACAACCATGAGCCTTGTATTATAATAGCATTATTATAATGAATTGCAGTACCAGAGAAAGATTACACCCCCAAATGGTTTCTGAATTGAAGTGTAGCATAGCCATCATCATATGTCTTCAAATGACATTAATTAGCTCCCAATTGCCTCAAAGATTGTGTTGTAAGTTCACTTGGGAATAGTGGTTGAAGTTGTTGTCTACGGTATACAAACATATTCAGTACCAAAAACATGTCACCTGTATATAATCATCATGATCTGGATTCTTGAGTTTGGCAGCCACGACACTAGGGAGTTTGGCCCTTGCAAAGAAATCAAGAAGAAAAAAGAAATGATCTTATTGTTCGGGTTTACAAAAAGGATTTACTTTAATTATCACAAACAACCAAGGGACCTTTGTCGCCTGTTGCATTTCTCTGTACAATGAGTCTTTTGGAGATGCGAACACAGTGAACCACCAACTCCACTCCGATTTCAGACACCTGTTTACAAATCTTTTACTAGTTAACTTGAGCTACTGCAATGTTATAAGATCCACAGATAAATTCAGCCAAACCTTTTCCTATATGAACATTAAAAGTAGCTATAATGATGATGAATTCCTATAATCCCGATATTATTGATGGTAAAACATACCGTGGTCGAGATTTATGATCATAGATCTCATAAGAAAAACTCAACGAATTTGCCAACAGCACCATGCTATCTCAACATCTGTACACCATCTCTCTGTTTCCTGGACAAAGTGAATCAAACTACACCATGGAATGCCATGCTCAGCTTTCCCTAACATTACAATATAAAGCATCAGACACAAAAGTAGACAATCTGTTCAGCAACACAGCAATACCAAATCCGGTATTAGCCTCTGTACCTTATTCATTTCCTTCTATGAACTTTCCTCTGCCTATTTTTATTAACTTGACTGTAATATCTTCAATGAAGACCAGCCTATTTATACATCAGGTTACTACCACAGAGAATGGAGAGTCAAACGGACGAACAAACACTAGCCGTTGCTCTACCAGACTCCAACAGTTAGTTTAACGGTGCAGCACAAGTAAACATTAGCTGACCTAACTGCACTCATTGCATAACCAAACCAATATAACTGAGAACTTACACAAACCACATATATATAACCCTAACCCTAACCCTAACCCTGTTGCTTATACTTCAGCACTCAGACTGTCGGCTTGAGATTTAGAATACGAGTAAAAATCATGTTTGCATAAACTTTTACCATTTTCTTCAAACATAAAGCTAACAATCTCTGCTTCAGCTTGGCCCGTATCAAGTACATCCTGCAAGAAAATATAGGTTAGCTACCTAAATTCAAGATAATATGTATATGTGTCGGAATTTACAACAACTATATTTTAAATTTAGAAAACTCTAATTTCTTTAAAAATACTTACCTGATTATTTGGAACATGAATTCTGATGGAGTCACCTGGTTCTTCTATTTCTTTTCCCATGCTTTTTGAGCTTGTCCACCCATTTGTTTCCCAACTCATTCAGCACTGTATATCCAATACATATCCCAACGGCCAATCCACTAGCATAGCCTACCAAAGCAATTTGCCAGATAGACATAGCATCTAACCATGAAGTTTCTTCATCTTCCCCTGGAGGAGGTGACATTGGAAGACCAACTTCATTGCATTTCCTTGACAATGGTGGCCCACATAATTTTGGGTTCCCAATGTAAGAATCATTTGAAAATGTAATGAATTGGTTGCTTTGAGGTATGCTCCCTTCAAATTGGCTGCAAGACAAGTTCAGTGCTGCCAGGAAAGTTAGACTTGTAAGCTGTGGAGGAATCGTCCCTGAGAGATTGTTCTGTGAGAGATCCAAAGACTCAAGGTCTGTTAGGTTGTCAAGGCTGATGGGATTTGACCGGAGAAGCTATTACCGGACAAGTTTAGCACTTTGAGTGACATGAGAATTTGTATTTCTTCTGGTATTCTTCCATGGAAACTGCTGTTGGAAAGGTCGAGACAAGTAAGAATGGTCAAGACTTTCTGATAAAACATTTCAATCCCTTTGTTGACAATCGTCACAGAGTCTTGATAGTAATTATCTCCAATGTATTCCCGCATTGCTTTGTTTGCCATTAGTCATCTGCATCATTGCCTTCAAACTTTGCAAAAAATCAGTGGACAAGTCACCTGAAAAGTTGTTGGAAGCAATGTCCAAAATGCGTAGCTTTGGAAAACCATTCTTTGTGTCAAATCTTGTAATTGTACCATAAAACAGGCTGCCTCGTAGAATGAGAACCTTCAAGGAGGCAACTTCTCCAACCAAAACGGGAATGTATCATGAATCATATTGTTCCCAAGGTCAAGAACCTCAAGGTTCTTGCAATTGGCTAGTTCTGATGGCAGCTTCCCTTCAAATTTATTCCCACCGATTTTGAGCGACCTTAGTTGAGTGGCTTGAAGAAAATCAATGGTTAGTTCACCAAAAAATTGGTTACAAGCAATGTCTAACGTATCCAAAGAAGGGAGACCAATTTTATGCTTCAAATGTTTAATTTGACCATAAAATCTATTCTCCCCCAATTCTAGAACTGCCAAATTAGGCAATTTCTCCAACCAAAAAGGGAATGTATCATGCATCATGTTGTTTCCCACATCCAAAACTTGAAGCTGAGTGCATTCCGCCAATGATCTTGGCAATATTGGATAAACCACTTTCTCAAGTGTGGTTCGTGGCAAGCAACGTGTAGCTAATTTCCCATGTTTGTATGGTTTAACTTCCCACGTTTTACCACTTTATTTTTCATGTGATAGTGGGGTAGTTTAACCGGGTGGTTTTGATGGGAAACCACACCTATAAATACCCCATTAGCCTAAGGTCCCTAAGCACAGAAAACACAAGCAATTCATTTTGCATAAAGTATTCCATCTAGTGAGGTTCTCGAGTGCTTCGAAGATCTTTGGCATTTTAGTTTTCGTGTTGCCGTGTTCGAAGTATTCGAAGGTGGTTTGAGGCATTTCCACGGTGGTTTTACGGTGGTTCGACGTGCTCGACGGTGGTGCAACCACATCTCAATTTGGAATACAGTTTTGACAATGGCTGGAGGTATTTATAAATTTCGATCCTTCCGCTGCGTTTTGCTCGATTTATGTTTACATTTTATGTTTTCATTTGGTATCAGAGCATGGTTAAATATATGCCTTGTCGTTTTTAAAGTTTGCATGATTCTCAAAATTAAAATGCCATGTTGATCTTTAAATTCTAAATTTTTGAGAAAAATTATGTTGCAGACTTTTATTTTAAAATCGTTAGATTTTATTAAATTAATTTCTAAAATTTATTAATAATTTTATTAAAAATAAACTTTAGAAATAATTTTGTATGTGCCTGAATTAAGAGATGCTATATAACTTATCCGGTAATTAGTTATATATATAAAGTTAGGTACATAAAACCTTAAGTCTTATTGCATAAAGTATTAAGCAATAAAACTATAGAATATATGTCTAGGGATCCGAATAATTTATTTAATTAAAGAATTAGCCACAACAACTTTAATTAAATAAAATTACAGTAATGATCTCATAAGGATTAGACATAAAATGTTGCATAATGAATTAGCAACAACTTTGAATAAAGTTTAGGGTTAGTATCTAGCTAAGTGATTTTCATAATTTTATTTAGTTAAAGACTAGCCACAACATCTTTAGTTAAATAAAATTACTAAGGTTAAAAATCACATACGAAAAGCTTAGATATTAAATCCCATTATAAAACTTATTAAGGTAAAAATTATTAGATGAGTTTTTATAATTACCCATAGGAGTTATGAAAATAAATTTAATAATTTTTATATAAGGGAGAAAATAATTCTATCATAAAATGGATCTAATCGAATTAAAAATTTAGCCCACAAGCAATTTTTATGTCACTAGATTCATTATTTACATAATTTGCATTGGTAAATTATGACTTATGTTTGCCTCAAAATTAAATTAAGCATGTATGTCAATTTATTTTTGCAGCATTACAACCCATGAATATGTCTGATAATAAAGTAGATATCCCTGAATTAACCAGTGAGAACTTTAAGTTCTGGAAGGAGGGTATTCTTCTTCAATTAGGGTGTATGGATACTGATTATGCTATAAGGAAATCTGAGCCACATATCACTGACACCAGCAATCAGGCTGATCTTGCTCTATATGGAAAGTGGGAGCGATCCAATCGCTTAAGTATTATGTTCATTAAGAGCAAGGTTCCTGCTGATGTTCGTGGCTCGATTGAGCATTATGAGAATGTTAAAGAGCTATTAACGGCTATAGAGAAATAGTTTCAGACTTCTCAAAAGTCATTAGCCAGCACTCTAATTATGAAGTTCATATCACTAAAACTCACTACAGTGAAAGGTGTGCGTGATCACATCATTAAGATGGGAGATTTGGCAGCTCGACTTAAGGCACTTGAGGTTGAAATGTCTGAATCTTTCCTGGTGCTCTATATATTGAACACTCTTCCACCTCAATATGGACCATTCAAGATCTCTTATAACACACATAAGGATAAATGGTCTATTGATGAATTTTTGACCATGTGTGATCAAGAAGAGGGTAGGCTCGTACTGGAGATGAGAGATAGTGCACTGACGGTTACTCAAGGAAAGAGGCCAGTCTAAGCCAAGCAGAAGAGGAAGGCTAAAATGTAAGCCCAAGCTGACATAAAGAAAGAGTTCACGTGTTTCTTCTATAAAAAGAAGGGACACATGAAGAATGATTGTGTCAAGCATAAGGGCTGGCTTGAAAAGAAAGGTAAATCAATCTCACTTGTTTTCTTTGAGTCAAATATGGTTGTTGTTAATTATAACACATGGTGGATTGATTCTGGTTCTACAATCCATGTCTCAAATTCCTTACAGTGATTAAAAAACCTGAGGGAACCAGTGGGAGCTGAGCGACACATCTATTCGGGAAACAAGATGCAGTCGCATGTGGAAGCTATTGGGACCTGCGAATTAGTGCTTAGCAGTGGCTTTGTTTTAATTTTAGAAAAGACTTTTTATATTCCTAGTTTTTCTAGAAACTTAATTTCCATTTCAAGATTTGCACCCTTAGGGTATTGTTTTAATTTTTCAAATGTTGGATTCGGTTTATTTTATAAATCTGAAATTGTTGGAAATGGTGTTTTAAGTGATGGTCTTTACTCTATTGATTTACAAAATAATGCCACCCATAATGTTATGCACATTCAAACTGGTACTAAACGTTGTGTTATAAATAAAGATTCCTCTACTTTGTGGCACGGGAGACTAGGACATATCTCCATTGAAAGGATTAAAAGATTAGTAAATGACGAGGTACTCAATACCTTAGATTTTACTGATTTTGATACTTGTGTAGACTGCATTAAGGGCAAGCAGACTAACAAGTCAAAGAAATGTGCCAAGAGGAGTTCGGCCATATTGGAAATCATCCATTTTGATATTTGTTGTCCAGATATGGATGTGAAAGGTTAGAAATGCTTCATCACTTTCATAGATGATTACTCACAGTTCATGTATCTCTACATGCTTCATCATAAAAGTGAAGCGTTAGAAGCCTTTAAGGTTTTTAAGGCTGAAGTAGAGAAACAATATGGTAAGCAAATAAAGATTGTAAGAACCGATAGAGGTGGTGAGTATTATGGTAGATACATTGAGGATGGACAAGCACCTAGTCCATTTGCAAAATTTCTTCAAGACAACGGTATAGTTGCCCAATACACTATGCCAGGCTCGCTTGATTAGAATGGTGTTACGGAAAGAAGAAATCGAACTCTAATGGACATGGTGCGAAGTATGCTTAGTAGCTCTAAGCTACCTAAGTCTTTATGGGTTGAAGCTCTCAAGACGTCTGTGTATATATTAAACCGAGTTCCAACCAAAGCTGTCCCAAAGACACATTTTGAGTTATTCAAAGGTTGGAAACCGAATTTGCGACATATACGCATATGGGGATGCCCGTTTGAAGTGAGAATTTATAACCCTCAAGAAAAGAAACTGGACCCAAGGACCATTAGTGGGTATTTCATTGGATATGCCGAAAGGTCCAAAGGTTATAGATTCTATTGTCCATCTAACAACACTAGAATTGTGGAATCAAGAAATGCAAAATTTCTTGAGAATGACTCAATCAGTGGGAGTGATCTATCTCGGGATTCAATACCTGTAGGTCATACATCCACTTCAAGTGAGAGATTGGTTATCATATATAACACCCCTCAAGCACAACTGGGGGTTGAACAACCAATCAATGAAGTTCCACAACCTGCTGAAAACACTCAAATAGATCAAGTTGTTCAAGAAAATTCAGAAATTATTGAACAACCAGTTGAAAAACATAATCCACAAGAAAATGTTGGTTCAACGTTAAGGAGATCTATTAGAGAAAGAAAATCAGCAATTTATAGTGATTATTTTGTGTATTTACAAGAATTTGACTATAATGTTGGAGCTGAAAATGACCCCGAGTCATTTTCAACTGCCATGAGCTACAATGAATCAAAATTATGGTATGATGCTATGAAGGATGAGATGAATTCTATGAAAAGCAACAAAGTTTGGGATCTTGTACCATTGCCTGATGGTGTAAAAGCCATTGGATGTAAATGGGTCTTCAAAACAAAAAGAGACTCAAAAGGAAACATAGAAAGATATAAAGCAAGACTTGTTGCTAAAGGATTCACTCAGCGATAAGGAATTGATTACACTGAGACTTTTAGTCCAGTATCTAAGAAAGATTCCTTACGCATTGTGTTAGCATTAGTAGCTCAATCTGACCTTGAGTTACAACAAATGGATGTGAAAACTGCCTTTCTTAATGGTGACCTAAAGGAAGAGGTATACATGAAACAACCTGAAGGATTTTCCTCTAGTGATGGTGAAAATTTGGTTTGTAAGTTAAAGAAATCTATATATGGATTGAAACAAGCCTCCTGTCAGTGGTTTTTGAAATTCCATGAGGTTATCTCTTCATTTGGCTTTGTTGAGAATATCATGGATCAATGTATATACCAGAAGGTCAATGGGAGTAAAATTTGTTTCCTTATTCTATATGTGGATGATATTTTACTTACAACAAATGACATAGGTATGCTACATGAGGTGAAACAATTCCTTTCTAAGAATTTTGATATGAAATATATGGGTGATGCATCTTATGTCATTGGCATTAAGATCCATCGTGATAGACATAAAGGTGTCTTAGGTCTATCTCAAGAAACCTATATCAACAAAGTTTTAGAAAGATTTCGGATGAAAGATTGTTCACCGAGTGTTGCTCCTATCGTGAAGGGTGATAAGTTCAATCTGAACCAAAGCCTGAAGAATGAATTTGAGAATGAGCAAATGAAAAACATTCCATATGCTTATGCTGTTGGAAGCTTGATGTATGCTCAAGTCTGTACAAGACCTGGCATTGCATTTTTCGTTGGGATGTTAGGAAGATATCAGAGTAATCCGGGTATGGACCACTGGAGAGCTGCAAAGAAAGTTTTGAGATACCTCAAAGGGACAAAGGAATTCATGCTTACGTACAAACGATCTGACCATTTGGAGGTGATTGGCTACTCCGATTCAAACTTTGTTGGCTGTGTTGATTCACGTAAATCAACATCAGGTTACATATTTATGTTTGCTAGCGGAGCTATATCTTGGAGGAGTGTCAAGCAGACATTGACTGCCACTTCCACTATAGAGGCCGAGTTCGTTTCGTGTTTTGAGGCTACCTCACATGGAATATGGTTAAAGCGTTTCATTTCTGGGCTGAGAGTCGTGGATTCAATCTCTAGGCCATTAAGGATATATTGTGACAATTTAGCTGCTGTCTTTATGGTTAAGAACAACAAAAGTGGATGTCGAAGTAAACACATCGACATTAAGTATCTAGCCATAATGGAACGTGTTAAAGAACAGAAAATGGTCATTGAGCACATTAACACTGAGAAGATGTTAGCTATCCTTTGACCAAGGTCATGCCACCACATAAATTTAAGGATCATGTTGTCACTATGAGACTTGTTCCCACTTTGTAAATTTTCGTTGTAAGAACGATTCTGTTGAAACTTTAATAAAGTTTGATATTTCTCATATATGTTGTGTACACATTAAGTTAATTGTTTCGAGAAATGTTACTAAAGTTTGGAGACCTAGAATAAACATCGGGTTTATTCATTAAGTATTTGGGCTAAAGTGTTGAGACTTGATGTATTGTGATACATGGAAGATACCACTCAAATTATAAGAGGAAATGTCGCCATGATTCATGCGTTATGTTTCAATTTAAGTACTCATGGACAATACGAACCAAGTAGGAGAATATTGGATAAACCACTTTCTCAAGTGTGGTTCGTGGCAAGCAACGTGTAGCTAACTTCCCATGTTTGTATGGTTTAACTTCCCACGTTTTACCACTTTGTTTTACATGTGATATTGGGGTAGTTTAACCGGGTGGTTCTGATTGGAAACCACACCTATAAATACCCTATTAGCCTAAGGTCCCTAAGCACAGAAAACACAAGCAATTCATTTTGCATAAAGTATTCCATCTAGTGGGGTTCTCGAGTGCTTAGAAGATCTTTGGCATTTTAGTTTTCGTGTTGCCGTGTTCGAAGTATTTTAAGGTGGTTTGAGGCATTTCCACGATGGTTCTACGGTGGTTCGACGTGCTCGACGGTGGTGCAAGCACATCTCAATTTGGAATACGGTTTTGACAATGGCTGGAGGTATTTATGAATTTCGATCCTTCCGCTGCGTTTTGCTCGATTTATGTTTACATTTTATGTGTTCAATTTGTCCTTCCAATCTATTCTCACCGACTTTGAGAAACTGTAGCTGGTTCGCTTTTGAAAATTCTGGCATGATTCCTCTTAAGTTATTTCCTTGCAGATCCAACCAAACGAGAGAGCTCATGTTGCCCAAGCAATTTGGGATTGGGGCGCTCAAATAGTTGTGAGATGCCTTGAAATAGCCAAGTTTACTCATATTGCCCAAGCACTTTGGATTTTGGCCGTTCAAATTGTTATGAGATACATCGAAATATCAAAGGTGATTCATATTGCCCAAGCAATTTGGAATTTGGCCGCTCAAATTGTTATGAGATGCATCGAAAAATTCAAGCTGACTCATATTGCAAATAGGTGAAGAAGTTAAACTGTGGTTGGGTAAAAGTTGGTCTAAAGATGAGAGATGGTTATTTGAAAGATTTAGATGACTCAAACTTTTCTTCCAAACCCAGTTTGATATTGCACCACTTATTCTGTTACAGGATCCCAAATATAATTCCATCAACACTGGAGAAGAGAAGTTTGCATCACCTAAGGTAAGCTGTTTTGAAAAATCAATGGGATTGAAAGAAAGGTTTACCCATGAAAGAGAGGTCTTCCACAACCAATTAGGCACAACACCATGGATGTGGTTGTTAGAAAGATCTAGCTCAACCAAATTGTCTTGTGTTTTGATGAACTCGGGAAATTCAGTAAGGCTGCATGACCTTAGGCTTAGTCTATCTAATTTGGAAGAATAAGCAAGACTTGTGTTGTCGCTTTCAATTAACAAGCTCATATCGGATAGGTAAAGATCCCTTAAGTTGTTGAGTTAAAGGATTGACTTCGGCAGTGCTCCAGATAAATAATTACTCTCTAAATCTAATACCTCAATCAATGAAGAAGATGCATTGGGGAACTCATCAATTTTCCCAACCAACAATTTTTCTTCGAGAGACAGGACCCGCAATGATGGAAGAGTAAATATAGAAGAAGGTATTGATCCATTGAAATTGTTACATGCTAGATCCAGGTTCACCAAGTCACCAAGATTTGCAATTGACGATGGAATGGATCCAAAAAAATCGCTAGAATAAAGAGTTAAATCCCTTAAGAACTTAAGATTACCAATTGATTCAGGCAATTTTCCACTGAATTTTGTGTAAGAAATATACAAACTCCTTAAAGCATTGTTTGATGAAAATTCTGGTAACTGACCCTCAAGTCGTTGATTACCTGAAATGTCAATGCTTTGAATTTTTGGCAACAAAAGAATTTCAGCTGGAAATTGCCCACTCAAGTTGCAATTCTCCAAACTGAGAGTAACCAAAGGAGAAGAAATGTCCAAGAAATTTGGGGGTAAAAAAGAGATTGGGTTAAGGTCAAGGACAAGTTTAGAAAGAAAAGGAAGTGTTGAGAGTGAAGAACATAATGGACCTTTCAAACCACAGTGTGACAAACTCAACTCACGTAGGTTGGACAATACTAAAGATGTGGTTTCACACCATTTAGTACTATGATTTGAAATTTTCACACCATCCAAATAAAGCTCTCTAAGAAACTTCAAGTTCTCGATTAATGCCTGGAAGTTTGGTTTCACTAGTTTCAGTTTACGTGAATCATAACTATCGTCATTATTTCTCCAATAACAGTCTTCTTGATTGGATAGATCAAGAGAAACTAACCTTGTTAAGTATGAGATCTCCACTGGAATTTGACCATAAAAACATGAGCTGGAAAGGTTGACATGAGTTAGATTTGGGAGCTTATCAAATCCATATGAAAGCAGAGTGGATTTAAAGTTGTTTCCTGCAAGATTAAGGTGTTGAAGATGATAGAGGTTGAAAATGGAGTGAAAACTGCCTGAAAGGTTTCTGTAGCTAAGATCAAGCCCAATGACATGACCAAAGGAATCACATGTAACTCCTTCCCAAGAGCAGCAATCAGTGCTGGGATCCCAAAGCTCAAACTTGGAAGAGAAAGTAAAATTTGGGTTATAGTAAAGATCATGCTGCAATTGCAACAGAAAAGAACTTTGATTATTAACACATTTTCTTGGGAGATCAACCAGAGAAGGGGAATAAGAAAACACAAGAAAAATGAGGCAAGAGAAGGTAGAAAGGGTGAAATTGTGAAATGGAGAGTCTTCATGTTTGGTTGCTATGGGGGAACATTGTCTCGATACAAGTTATTTATAGACAAATTCAGGCATTAAGCTACACATTAATGGTTTATTTTCCAGGAAAAAAAATTGTAAACAAAGACCAACTAAAGTCATTCCACTTCTGTAATGGGGCATCATTATATATTTGAAAAGCAAAAGTGGTAAAGAGAAAAGATTGGGAAAGCCTAACTCCAACACAGAGATTTCCTTCAACATTCCCTAACATCTTAAAAGTAAGGGATAATTGTAGTGCATGAAGTTCGTGCATGTTTCGCACCTGCGATTACACGAGTCATTTAAAAATTTTAAATTCTAATCATTACTTTCTCTTTCAAATCTATATTCAAAAGATTATTCGATTCAAACTTTCACATTCTTATTAGAATGAGTCTCACATGCATGATTTATTATTTAATTATTAGGGGTACAATGATAACAGTTGTGACTTTTCAATTCAATGGGAAAATGAATTCTAGTTCCAAACGATGCTTTCATCAAAATTGTTTTGATGTTAAACATTTGATATTGTTTTAATAAGTACATATATCAAATATGTAAAATTTGAAGTATATATATTAACAAAGAGTAAAATTTTGAAACATGGGTTGTGTAAATTTTACACAAGTCTTCATGTTTACGCTATAAAACTCAAATCTTAAATTCTTACCCCTAAACTTAAAAATTAAACTTTAAAGTCTAAACCATGTACCTTAAATTATAGACAATAACCTTAATTTCTAAACCCTAAACCCCTAAACTTTAAACTATAAACAAAACCCTTAACTCTTAAAACTAAAAAGCTCGTGTAAATTTTAGTTTACACAACCTGTGTATCAAAGTTTTTTCATTAATTAATTCAAAAAACACATATATTATATGCAAAAACTTTGATACACAGACTGTGTAAACTTTAGTTAACACGTGCTTTTTAGTTTTAGGGGTTAGGATTTTAGGTTAGGGTTTAAGTTGTAGGTTTAGAATTTAAAGTTAATATTTAGAATTTAGAGTATAAGTTTTAAGGTTTATGGTTTAAATTTTTAGGGTTAGGGTTAGAAATTTAGCATTGAATTTTATAATATAAATATACAGGTTTGTGTAAAATTAGTTTTACATAGCCCGTGTATCAAAATTGTACCCTATATTATATGGGTACAAAGTAATAAATTCTAATACTACCTCCGTCCCACTAAAAATGTCTAGTATTGATTTTTTTAAGTCAAACTTTTTAAACTTTGACTATTTATTACTTTAAATGTATTATTGGTAAAAATATAAAAAAATATGTTTTAAAAACCTTATATCAAGTAGTTTAAAAATACATATTTTATAAAATTTAATTAATTTAAATATTTAAAATAATTATGGTCAAAATTAAAAAAATTTAACTTTTTAAAAATTAATACTGGACAAAATTGATGAGACGGAGGAGTATCAAATAATACTTACGGTAGGGGTAATTTTGAATTTTGCTTTTTCAATGTTGGACTTACGAAGAAATAACAGCACGAGATTTTGTTAGGGGAGGTCTAAGGGTTAGTGTTGGGTCTATGTGCCCTTCATAATTACTCGATGAAAATCGAGTTCTACCAGACAACCACCTTAATTTCCTCAACTGAAATCAAGAAAAAAGTATTCACCGTCAAATTCCAATGGAGAACTTTATAAGAAAAAACTTTATACACCCGCGGGTCATTTACCCAGCTGATATGGTAGTTTAAGTAAAAAAATTATTTAAATTATGTACTTAATAAATTGTTGACATTACTCCTAATGAATTCTTGGCATTATCCTTAATAAATTATGGTATAAAAAATAAGAATTAATAATCTTATTTTTTATGACGAGAGAACATAATATTAAGATGAAATGAGTTTTGTTCAATTTTTTATGCATGTACCTTACATATTTTTTAATAGTTTGTTTACTGGAAAAAAATATTATGATATTAATAATAATGTGATAGTTTTATTTTTGCCTCACCTGAATGCTTTGTTGAAGATAGACTGGTCAATTTGCTTTAGCTATATAATGACACTCCTAACGAATATTGTAAACTTTTAGAGACTTAAAGGAATTACATCATGATAGTACGATAAATTAAATATTTTTTTAATTAATTTAGTTTCTCTTCTTATTATATTAAAAAATAAAATATTAATTATATGTCAGGCGTTGGTCGCGGGACGACGGCGAACTCACGAACAACGATGGTGCAGTGCACGGACGTCGAACGTGACAACAAACACTAAAAAATCGGGACTGACCTTTGACTTTACGACAAAATTTTAAACTGTTTTTCACTGACGAGGTTGTGATCAGGGTGGGGCTTGGTCGAAAAGGTGGGTAAGGTGAGAGCTTTTTTCTGGTATTCCAATATCTTAAATATTTTCAGAATTAAGGCATTAATGAAGGTAAGTGGTGAGTCAGACCTTTTTTTATTATGAGTTCAGATAACAAAAATAATGATTAAAATAAATTTGGTGAAGTCTAAAGCCAAGAATGATTATAGCTTAGATGGTTAAACCCTTTGTCTCTTATGGTAAGGGGCATGGGTTTGAGTTCCCTTTGCTTCAAAAATCTATTTTTGCATTTTATTTACCTTCATTTGTCTAAATAAGAAAATGATTTTTATTGGGGTGTTACAGGATCATTTTTTTTATTATTTGGTTTTATCTCTTCTTTTATTTATGTCTTGTACACTCGAATATAAAAACAACAATTTTAAATTTATATATTTATTGGTAATATCATTTATTTTTCATGTGAAGAAAGGTATTGAACATTCATATACTTTAAAAAAATCATATCACATTATAAAAATAAGTAGTGTCCACATGTATACGTGTATGTCTCAAATACTCATTTGCCTAAATAAGAAAATGTGTATGTCTCAAATACTCATTTGCCTAAATAAGAAAATGATTTTTTGGGGTGTTACAAGATCATTTTTTTACTATTTGGTTTTATATCTTCCTTTATTTATGTATTGTACACTCAAATGTAAAAACAACAATTTCAAGTTTATATATTTATTGGTAAGATCATTTATTTTTCTGTGAAGAAAGGTACTGAACATTAGTATACTTTTAAAAAAATCATATCTCATTATAAAAAATAAGTAGTGTTCACATGTATACGTGTTTGTCTCAAATACTATCAATAAATAGAATGGACAATATTTTTATACGAACTTAGTTTCATAGTTCTGATTGTATTTAGAGTTTTAGTCTAAATTAATTTGAACTTTTGTCACATATTTATGTATTTCACTTGGTGTCAAAATATATGTCAATTTTTTTAGAAGTAAATGAATGTTCAATATCTTTCTCCACACAAAGTAAATAATATTACCGACAAATGAAATTCGTTTTGTTCATGTTATATGGAAGTTCAATTCCCTTGCAGATCAGTTAGCTAAATCTGGAATGCAGAGATCAAATGTGTTTAAAGCGGGTGTTGAATGCCGAGTTCTGTTCTTCTTCTATTCTACTCATTCAAGCATTGATTTGGATGGTTCAATTCGCGAAAGCAGGATGGAAAAGGGCTAAGCTATTTAAGGTGTGATGGTAGTCTGGTGATTAGGTTTCATATGGTTATCTCTACATGTTTTGAGATCTGTTTTGTCCTATGTTTAAAGCTCTTGTTGCTCGGTTGTATTGCTGTTTGTAGCTGCCGATATATTGTTAATAAACTTATAACTCCTTTTCTGTGCAAAAAAGAGAGGAAATTTTAATGTTTCTTTTTTAATTTTGGTGATAAAAAGAAAACGATAATATGTAATTTTTATTGGTTGGAATCTTGGTCTTTAGCATCGCATGCAAATTTTATTTATGTGGATTGTGAGATGATGTTCCAAATCTCTATGGAGTTCCATTTAGTTAATTTTGGACCGGCAAAGAAAATGACAGCACCAAATAGCATTGGCCTAAGTCATGTCATTAAAAAAAAACTTTTTCTGTAATCTAAAATTTATTATTTTTTATTCCTATTTCCTTTACATGGTTATTCTTTTTCTCGGTAATTAATTCTTTGATAAAATATTTTAATCAATCGATAAATAAGTTCCATGTTGTGAGATTTATGACAGAGGTCACAAATATATGTCATTTCTCTAATTTT
Organism: Hibiscus mutabilis; assembly: GCA_019671005.1. NCBI lineage: Eukaryota > Viridiplantae > Streptophyta > Magnoliopsida > Malvales > Malvaceae > Hibiscus > Hibiscus mutabilis. The sequence continues at coordinate 1,373,565 of CM033739.1, forward strand.
CTAATTAGGAAATATTGATATATATTTTTTGAAAAATTTGGTGAGACAAAGAATGATAGTATGAGATTTTTATTGGTTGGTGTAACCCTGAATCCGGCTAAGCGTTACACCTGATTCTAGAGGGTCACAAGAGCGACCCACAGTAAAAACAAAAGAAAATTCTTTGAAAATACGCTAAAAGGGTGAAAAAGAAAAAAAATAAGATTTCTGTTAAAACCATAATAAAATTTTGTTTATACAGAACTGAAATCCAGAAAACATATTACAGATATAATCATAGAATACAACATGTCATACATGCCCACTAATACATAGATGACGTACTCCACATGCAAGGCCAAGGGAACTCCCAAACTGATGTCGATCCCAGAACCATGATTGAATTCTTTTAACCTGTAATGGTAAAACAAAATGAGCTTGGGAAAGCTCAGTAATACAGAACTACCAAAAGATGTTATAAGCACATGCAAGTATTTGACAAGCATAACACTGTCATGATGTTCCAGAAAACAACAGACTCCACTTACTATTCGATATTTCAGGGAAGCAGTAACAATTTAAAGATAACTGAGTTGTCTTTATTCAATCACTAAGTATCAGGCGAGGGGCTTATCATACAGAGAAATAGTAGAGTGTTGAATTAAGGAAAATTAACCAAGGAGTTTAGTGTGTTCCAACATAGAAGAGTTAATACATGAAAAGTAACAATGCAGTAAACATTTTATTTTGAGGACTTATGATTCAAGTAGCAGTAAGGTTCATTTTAATTCTGTATCTACCCTCCAACCAAACTCTAGTATACAGTTCCCCGGAACAATATCATATACATGCATTAACCCGAGCCCATTGGACAATGGTACCATCCTAAGAGAATACCTTAGGTCACGGGCGGAATTACCCCAGCCGAAGCTAGTAACCTCTTACGGGCAGGATTACCCTAGCCGAAGCTAGGAACCTAGTATGCGGAATTACCCTAGCCGAAGCTAAGAACCTAGTACGGGCGGAATTACTAGCCTGATCAGGGCTAAACCTACAGTCTTCAATCAGTATCCCAATTCCCAGTAACATCGTTTTGAACGGCAATAAACACTTCAGTATTCAATAGTAATATGTCAGAAGTTCAGGATACAGACAAACGTGTGATCAGAAGAACTGAGGTATCATGAACCATGAGTCGTGTACTTGTGTCAGAAGTCAGAAACCAAAACTCATATTTTTACATCAGATAACAGGATCACTTGGGATCAGCATAGATAGACTAATTTCCAATCATGAAGATTAATCATGTAATTATGGAACACACTAATTTGTCCAATTATTACTCAGGAATCCTAGAAAATTTCAGAAAGGAGACACTGAATTAGTCCATTCTATACCGACTTTAGAATCACGAATCATGTTCGAAAGAATTCGATAATTATCAACTTTATCTAGGTATTCGGGAATTATACTTAAATATCATTCAGTATTATCGGTATATCACGACTGTGCAATAGTATACTAGGACAATTTTAAAAGTTCTGGTAGAATCATGATTAATCAAGATTTCAGATATATCTAGAGAGTTCTAGCAAATTTTGCTCAAAGGGCAAATTGGTCATTTTAACACTTAGGGGCAATTTGGTTATTTTAACCCTAATAGGGCAAGTCTATGATTTGTTGTTGAGCTAGAGATTTCTGACGACTTGCCAAGTTCTCCAAGTTTATCCCATTAAACATGTCTCATCAATGCGCTACTTTCAATGTATTCGACTATGAACACCTCACTTTCACAAATTATCTTGAATAAGCCTCGAATGGTTAAGTAGTTCTCACTAATGTGGTACTCACCAAGTATTCGGGCATGTACATCTCTCACGAACTCATTCCTTGGCACTGAAAGTACCTTTTAGAACACCAGGTTATTCTTATAATTAGTAATGTACCTTCTCAAATAAACGGACATACCTTCAAATAATATTCGTCCAATGTTATCTTAACATTAGAAATGACCAACAACCACAGGTCATGTAATACCACTTTAGAGTATCGCACTCGTTTAGCTTAATTAAAAAAATTCTTATTCCATGTCTTTGAGGGGTTTTCATTCATTTTAAAATTTGATGGTTATCCGCCATTTCAGTAAATTTTGAAATCTCAGGTGCCTGAGGTTATTTCGGTTGTTTCAATTATTCCAAAATTCACTCTCCACTGTCATTAGATCATTCCAGGAATACGTAAAACTTCCAGTAAGTTTATCTTCAGGTGTTTGCCCAGAATTCGGGTAATTTAAGTATTTTGCTACTATATATTTTGCACCTTGAATGCTGTCAAACGCACAGGGACAGACCTAGGGTGGTGCTGGGGGGCAGCCGCACCCCCTAAAAATTTCAAGTTACCCTATATTTTGTATATTTCCTTTGTATTTTCTATTGATAATCTAATTCTGCACCCCCTAAACACTTGTAATTTTGCACCCCTACATTTCTAGTATAGCTTCCTGATAGTTTGCACCCCCTTACATGAAATCCTGGGTCCGTCCCTGCAAACGTATACTTGGGTATCTACAAGGGACTCTTGATTTTTGGTTACATTTTTTCGACATCGGGGAGTAACTATCACAGGCTTTGCTGATGCTGATTGGGGTTCCAACACTGATGACAGACGCTCTACAGTATCCATAAAGACTTACCCTAGACCCATTGGGTGTAGGAGCTTACAGAAAGACTTACCCTAGGCTCAGTATCCATAAAGACTTACCCTAGACCCATTGGGTGTAGGAGCTTACAGAAAGACTTACCCTAGGCTCAATGAGCCTAGGAGCTTACCTAAGGGAATGCCTTAGGTCCAGAAGGACTTACCAATTCTGAGCCTACAGATTCATCAATCATATCCCAGAAATACCCTAAATCAGATAGTTTAGTAGACAGACAGAAAAGAAAAAACAATAATCATACACATATTCCTCGAATATCAGAAGTCAGAGAGCATATTTTTCATATCAGACATAGTGGTATATTTTTATTTTTATTATTATTAAATATACCACTATGTCTGATATGAAAAATATTCTCTCTGACTTCTGATATTCGGGGAATATATGTATGATTATTGTTTTTCCTATTCTGTCTGTCTACTAAACTATCTGATTTGGGGTATTTCTGGGATATGATTGATGAATTTGTAGGCTCAGCTCTGGTAAGTCCTTCTGGACCTAAGGCATTCCCTTAGGTAAGCTCCTAGGCTCAATGAGCCTAGGGTAAGTCTTTCTGGATACTGTTCTGAAATATTACATGTCGGTGTATGGTTGGAGGGTAGTCAGGTAATTAACATAAAACTATCTATTCTTTTCTATAATTCTACCCTACTGAATTAATTTAACAAAGTCTGAAACTCTTTATGCTCCGAATATGATATCATTGAAACACATTAATTTTTGCAGTTCGACTTTCGTAATCTAGACCTCTTCTGATTCTTTGGATTATAGGTATCTTGTCTGGTACTCAGGTGATCAGATAAAGAACAATTCTATACCTAAGTATATCGATGTTTCGAATATCAATATCTTAAATGAAATCTGTTGTTGCTTGGATCATCATATTAGTATTGTTTAGCCTTTTACCTGCTTGTGCCTATAACATCAGTTGGTAGTTCTGTATTACTGAGCTTTCTGAAGCTCGCGTTATTTTTACCATCGCAGGATAGAAGAAATCTATCTTGGTATAGTGATCGACACAAGTGGTGGGAGTTCCATCAGCGTTGCTTTCGGAGTACGGTACCTGTGTATTAATGGGCATGTATGTCACGTTTTATTTTATGATTGTGTCTGTAATACGTTTTCTGGATTTCAGTTTGTGTAATAAAATTTTAAAATGGTTTAAATAGAAGTTTTATTTTATACTTTACAATGTATGTTTAAGAGTTTTCTTCTGTTTTTACTATGGGTCGCTCTTGTGACCCTAATGTGACCTTCTAGAATCAGGTTTAACGCATAGCCTGGTCTAGGGGGTTATATTTTATCTTTTTTTTTGTTCGAGATCTCGTCTTTATTCTTCCTTCAAGAATAGTGAAGATCCAAGGCGTTACGATGTGTGAAAAGTCCTCCACCCTAATCTGGTAACATGTCTAGCCTTTTTTTTTGTTACGTGATCCTTTTGTTTTATTTCTTTTCGATTTTAAATTTTCTTTTTCATTTTTCACATTTGGTTTCCTTCACATTAAGCCCTTACTTGTTTATTTAAATTTCTGTTTCATTTTAATTTTTTTTTGCTCAACAATTAACATCTTATTAATAAAGGGGCATAAAACGCCCAAAGCTTAAGTTGTAAGCCCCGTTAAAAACCTCCCTAAACTTAAGTGGAGAAAATTAGTACTCACAATCAGGAGAGAAACATGGAGAATACAACATAGCAAAATCCGCAAGAGCCCAATACAAAGACACCCTTCGAAGAGCTGAGATTCAAGATCTACCCATATTTCAAATAGCCATTTCCTAAGCATTAAAACACGCATACAAGTACCCTAGGAAACATCCAATTTCATAAATCAACCCAGTAATAAACCCATTATAACAATAGAAAATTCACCACCAACCTTTGTACATCACCTGTTTGTTTAGCCCATCCTTCGTCCGTTTTCATTCTCTGACACGTGACAAAATTACAACGATTCGATTCTTCTTTTAAAGCGATCCAAAACCATAAGAAGTGGCCACCAGCACCAAGGTTATTGTAAGGGGTCATCAATCCAGTTCAGAGCCAATTTCGAGTCGAATTCTCCTATCAAACCCGCTATTCGCTACTAGCCTGCTTCTATAAAGGTCTCCAATGCTATTTTAATTGCTGAAATTTCAGTAAAGTCGGCCCTCAAGCCCTCAACAAGCCCCGAGAATAGAACTCGAAACCCGTCATTAGCCGTCTGGGGCACACCTCGACAACCAACCAAACCATCCTTTGCTGCACCATCACGAAGCATTGAATAATTCCTGTCTACGAGCTCCATCTTTGCAAACCAATTAGCCAAACCACTACTTGAATTGGAAGAATAAACAAATTGCATATTTCCCATCCTATTAGAGAGATGGTCAATGCCGAATCCGCACTCATACCATCCACAGGGCCCGAGAAGACAACTCAAATGACACCCTCATCAATACTTACTTTGAAAAGTTGATATATTCAAGCTATTCTTTACCTTGGTTTGAGATGCTTTCAATTCTGTTGTAGCTCAAGTCCAAATATTTCAAGTTTGTCAAATAATTCAACCCTAATATTCAATACCAAATATTATTCATGATACGATAAAACCAAATAAACCAATTGACATGCAATAGCTTTTTTCCTTAAATACGAACTGATGAATATTTTAACCATTAAAGTAAATTTAAAGCTGAAAATGAAAGAATTCCAAATGTCAAATATGAATGTACATTCATTTAAAGGGCTCTCCGGAGATTTACCTTCCAAATCTAATGACCCTTGCAAATGGTTCCCATTCATATTCAAGGACTTTAGGCTTGATAGACCCTTGGGGAAGGAAAACGTGTTGTTCCGGAACTGATTATAGCTCAAATCAAGTTGTTCCAAATTTATTAGCTTCAGTTGTTTTCCATCTACTGTAGTGACAACATTTCTCAAATTAATATAATGCTCGTCGCTTTGAAAACCTGATTTATTGAACATATAAATATTATACCTTACCTTGGTTCGAGATGCTTTCAATTCTATTCCAAGAACTTCAACTTTGTCAAATTATTTAATTCTAACATTCAACCTCAAATAAAGATTAGTTGCACATTCATGATATAATAAAATCAAATGACATATTGCAATAGTTTTTTTCTCAACCAAAATTTGACTTTCAAATAAAAAATAATAAAAGAGTAAAACCAGTTTACCTTGAATATGAATCAACTTTCCTTTCAAATGATTATCGCTCAAACTTAAAGACTTCAAGGAAGAAAGAGCACTCATATGGAACATAATGTTGTTTTTCAAACAATTCCAACTTAAATCAAGAGTTTCCAAATTATTGAGTCTTGAAAGCCATTGAAAACCTGATATAAACCAGTAACAAAGGAAAATGTATATCTTACTTGTTACTGATATAAACCAGTAACACTGAAAGTTGATAGCTAACATCTGCGTATGGAATTTTAGTTTGTGGAAAATTTATGTCTTGTGTTGATTTCACATCAATACATTTAGATTTTTTTTTAAAACAATTAAATATAATAATTTAAATAAAAAACAGGGTAAACTACTTTTTAGTATCCCACTCATTCACATGTTTTTGTTTTGGTTGTCCAATTTTTTTTGGACAAAATCAAGTCCGACCTACATTTTGTTTCTATTTTAGTACCCAGTGTTTCCGATAAAATTTTACAAAAATAATGATATGTCATGGTATAGTACCAAATTTTTTAGATGATTAAATTTGATCAATTATTATGAATTAAGATCTAATCATTAAAATGTACATTTTGTTTTTATTTTGGTATCGGGCGTTCTCGATAAAATTTAACAAAAATAATGACATGACATGGTATAGTACCAAATTTTTAAAATAAATAAATTGGATCAATTATTATGAATTAAGATCTTATCGTTAAAATGTATAACTTTTGGGCCATGTTAACCATCTCTTCTTTTCCATAAAAGAAAACACTTTGAAGTAGGGGCGGATGTTGGCAAGCTAGTTTGGGGTGTTGTCAAAAATTTAAAAACTTTATATTAAAATTTTCAAAAAATTTGAAGGGTAATTTAAATTTTTCATAAAAATTTAGGGTTTAACATTTTAAAAAATGAGACTTAATGAGAATTTTTTAAAATTCTTAAGATGTTGATTCGAAAGCATCGTGGACCGCAATGTCAGCACAATGGATTGTCACGCAAGCACTGTAATGGTCAACATTAGTCAAGGGGTTAATTTGTTGCAATTCGTGAACTGGAGGACTTAATTACTGCGTTTTCGCGTGAGGGGGTAAATTGCTAATTTGGGTCGAACTCAAGAGCAAAAATGCCCTTTTAGCCATTAAAAAAAGCTTAAATAGCAAAAAAAAAAAAAGTCATGCCAATCGAAGCTAAATTACAGTAAATGTAAAGTGGAAAGGCTAGAAGTGCAATTAGCCCAAAAACAACCAAAAAGTGCGGATCCGGGTCGGGCCTAGTGAACGGGGTTGAGAGTTGACTCAGATTTTGACCGGATTTGGGATTTTGGGTCTGCATGGGCCTGGTGAATGGGGTTTGATTTGGTTTGAATTTTGGGTTTTGTTTTAAAAAATGAAAATAGTGAAAATGTGTTTGGTAATTAATTTTTTAAAATAAAAATAAATATTTATTTATTTATTAAATAATTAAATTAAAATATAATTATTAAAAAATATGATTATAATAAAAATAAATATGATTAAATAAGACAAAGTTCTAAAATTGACATTAGAAGGATTTGAATCCGGGCCCGGGTTAAATAGAGTTAAAATTTAAAATCTTTTGTTTTCATATTTTCCACTTTTCTAAAATATTTTCAATGAAAATAGTGAAAACATCTTTTTTATTGATCCCACTAAACACAACTTAAATCTGCTCCTGTTCTAAGGTCTGCTCAATCTTAAGAATATATTGATACCTGAATTAATTATGATTTTGTAGGATCAAGTGTAAGTAATTAGCTATTTAAGACCAAAATGGTCATGATGGAAATCATTGGAAAGACCATGCTTGTTACGGGTTTTACCCGAACTATGATGCTAAACAGAGCTAAAGGCATTGTTTGTTTGCCAAAGTGACTAGTTGTGAAGCCAGAAATTCTAAAAATGCTTTGTTCTTTCTTGAAACAACACTTTGTTTTATATATATTGTTGGGAAGGATAATCATGAATCACAAACATATATCTCACTTTACGAGTTTTATTTTATGTATATTAATGATAAATTTAAAGCTAAACCTGGTAAAATCATAAATTTGAAATTATAGTTATGTCAGGTTAACGGTCTCTTCTTATTTTTCCATAAAAAAAAACACCTTGAAGTAGGGGCGGATCTTGGTAAGCTAGTCAAATAGTATGGTTGATGCGCTTACGAAAGGAGTGTTGATCGAATGACTTGGTTTCGTGTGATTCATGCAGACTAATATAAGGTGAGATGTAACTGGCGAATATGTCCAAGTCAGGGATTTAAATAGCGCTCCGCTAACGTGAATTTCGCGGTCGCGCCGTCGTCCGAAACCATAATCGGAGAAAATTACGGTGGGCAACAGAATCACGACGATAGCGGGCTGTCGCAGACGCGAAATAACGGGATAACGTTCGGTCGCGGCGATAGCGGGACGCTATTTCCGTTTTCAAACTAATCGCGGTGGTGGCCAGAGATAAAAAGGGGATGAGAAAAATGTTGCAGAGAATGGGTTCGGGGTTGAAGATGAAGTTATAATATTAACAGGGTAAATGCGGGAAGAAGGGTTCAATTTTTAGTGAATTTTTGGAGAGGCTTAAGTACTCTTACAATTTAGTCCTTTAAGGAGGTTTTTTAGTTTAATTAAGACGTTTTATTTTATTCTATTTCCAATTAAGTTCTCAAATCCATAACAAAACTTCCAATTGAGCCTCTAAGTCTTATTTTCTTTCAATTAAATCCATTTATAAGTGTTGAATTTTTATAATTATAATTTCCCATTGTTGATATTTACCTTCATCATTTTTTTAATTTAGGTATTGACCATTAGAATATATATATATATATATATATATATATATATATATATATATTATTTTTGAGTTTGCTGGTGGAAAAGAACTCGTTGATAAAATCGTAAAAAATTTAATCTCCTATCTCACAATTATAATTTATAATAGATATTTTTAATCTATTTTAATTTATGTTCGTTTTTGTTTAAAAAATACTATAAATGTATTAAAAATAACTTTTTATAATTATAATTATTATATTTTACAATAAGTTGTGTGAATTTAAAAAAAAATCACTACCGCGATATCCGCAATAACTGCAATGGCATCCGTTATGTCCGCAATCGCGACAAACGCGATGCGACCGAAAACGCGATCGCGAACGCTATTTAAATCTCTGGTCCACATAACGAGTGGCAAAGACAATAGCATAAAGTTCCTGTGTCTAGGGAACTCCTGCACAAAAATATACCTGTGTCTTCAGCGAACTGCACAAAAATATAAGGCTTTCTTTGTCCGTCAAAGTGACTAGTTGTGAAGACAGGAATTCTTTCTTGAAACAACATTTTTGTTTTAAACAATCCCGTGAAATGCACCTATATTGTCGGGAAGGACAGTCATGAACTCCAAACATAGACCGCAATATAGACATAGAGAATGTATCTCAGTCTATGAGTTATTTTGTTTAAATTTTATTTTGATTGAAAATGGTCTGGTGTAGATGAAAGGAGAAATGGGATTGAACAGATATTACTAACTGAAATCAATATATTCCGTGTGCACTTATGCAACACATGGAGGATTTCTACTACATCTACAGGTACACATCACAATTGAGTCGCACTTCATTCCGTGACTTTTGACTATGGTTGTTCCATCAAGAACCTAGTGATTATCAATTCAGATATCATGTCACTCTGCTAGATGTGGAAACTGGCTTTCTATTGCTTTTTTCAGAGTGTGAGATCGAATTACCAGACTTTTGCGAGCTCGAGGAAACGTGAAGAGGAAAGCATGCCAACCAGCTAAGAAAAGAAACTGCAATCTTTTGTTTGAGTAGCCAAGCAGGACCTTCATTTTCAATGCAACCAGCAATGGCATTGTCTGACAAATAGAGGCTCTTCAATTCCACAAAGGGAAGGAACAAAGAGGCATTGAGATACCTATCCTCTTCTTCAAACCTTGTAGAATTAAGGGAGAGTCCTATGAGTCGGCTGGTGGTGATGTTGCACTCAATCCCCTTGCATTCACAGCAATCTGAGCCCTTCATGGCCTCGTCCCAGTCGATGATCTCATTGTGATGATTGAAGAAAGGTTTGAGGAGCAAGAGAGCAGTTCTCTCATGCTCCAAACAAGCATCACTAGTAGTACCTTCCAACACCAACAACACAGTCAGCACTGCTATCTTAATTGTAATAAATCACACCCATTTCAACTCCATCATTCTATCTTTACTTCTTTCTCAAGTACCGTATGCTACTTTTAACTTGAATATTGGATATAATCTGAATAAGCATTGATCAAACCTTATTATTTATAGACAAGGACCTAAACTAAGGCATCCCTACTGATTGGCTTTACATTAAATTGATACATACTTATTTCGTCATTTCTTGAAATAATCTAAACTCTAAGAAAAATACTTTGATACACAAGCTTGTGTAAACTTTATTTTACACAAGCCTTTCAATTTTAAGGTTTAGAGATTTAGGCTGTGGTTTTAGGTTCAAGGGTTTAGGTTGTAGGGTGTAGAATTTAAGGTTTATGATTAAAATTTAAAGTTTAGGGTTTAAGCTTTAGGGTGTTAGGGCAAGTGATTTAGGTTATTAAATTTTATAGTTTAAATATGAAGGATTGTGTATTTTTTTTTTACAAAGCTTGTGTTATAAAATCCATCCCATCCCATCCCATCCCATCCGATCCGTCCTATGAATTCTAATTTACATTAAAAATATTAATATCTCACTATTGTACCAAAAATTATTCTATAAGTTCTTTAATTAGTTTTTAAGGTAAGCTCAATCAATTAAATTATATTTTTTATAAAATCTTTAAAATAAAATAATTATTTGTTTTTTCTTTAATTTTTAATTTAATAAAATTCTTTGAAAATTAATAATGATCATGAGTTTTTACTTTGTGGCTAACGTGTAGAAAACTTTCGCTTTGTGGAAAAAGAGCAAAGTCTTCTCTCCTTTTTGAGTCGTAACAATTATTTTCTCATGTAGGCCATTTAGGGGATCTTGTAGTTGACGCATCAACTTTGAAATTTGATAGCTAACATACATGGATAATAATTCAGTGGTATGAAGTTTATAATAATATGTAATATTATAATGTAAATATAAAAATATATATTAGTCTATTTGTGTAATAAAGAGTATAAATAAATAAATAAATTTGAAATTTAATTAAAATTCTTTAAAATTTAATGATGACAATAAACATTAAAAAAAGTGTTTGGTTGTAAAATTAGAAAATAATTTTTAAAAAATAAAAATAAGTGAAAATTGGAAAACATAAAAAATATTTTCATTGTTTTCATTGAAAATGTTTAGGGACAATGAAAAATATAAAAACAAGGTTTTTAATGTTAACTTCATTTTAACTCGGATTTAAATCCTTTTAATGCCATATTTTAAAATTTTAATTTATTTAATCATATTTTATTTATTATTATTATTATGATAATAATTTCTAACTATATTTTATTTTAATTATTTAATAATTATTTTTTTATTTCTATTTTAAAAAATTAGATACCAAACAAAAATAGAAAATAAAAATTATTTTCTAAAAATAAAAATAAAAAATAGAAAATAAATTTTACCCTAAATTCTAAATTCCTACTCCTACACCTAAAAAACTAAACTCTAAACTATGTACCTTAAATTCTAAACACTAACTTTAATTCCTTGATAGCCTGGACAGTGTTTCTTTTAGCAATTCATGGAGATTGGCAGGAGAAAGCAAGAAAAGAGGTGTTTGACATATTTGGTGACTAAACTCCACGTTCCGAAAGCATTGCCAAACTCAAAAATGTAAGCAAACTTTCTATTTATACCCTGCATTCGAATTGTGATCTTAGATATTTTCCAATTGCAGAAGTAACAATGTTATCTTTCGATTTTACAAACAGATGACCATGATCATTTACGAAACTCTCAGATTGTATAATCAACCGAGTGGCTAGAGGAGAAGAGTTGAAAGACAAGCTGAGTGGGGGAAGCTAGTCTTGCCTGCTAAAATAGACCTTCAGGTTGTGAGTTTTGCATCTCACCATGACCCTCAACTATGGGGAGACGACGTGCATCTTTTTAAACCAGAGAGATTCGCAGACGGGATTGCCGAAGCTACCAAATACAACGCGACTGCATTTTTCCCTTTCGGATTGGGATCTTGTGTCGGTATGACCTTTGCAATCACGGAAACAAAGATTGCTCTCTCCATGATTCTACAACGCTACACCATTACCCTCTCCCCTGCCTATGTCCACTCAACGGTAGCTCGTCTCACCCTTAAGCCGCAACATGGAATTCAAGTAATCCTCCGCTCCCTGTGATGCTTTAAAGTATGCAAAGTCTAAGAACCCGACGAGGTTTTAGTACAGTTGGTCTACATACTTAAGGAAATGATGTCCACCAAATTAAACAGTTTAATGCTAAAATTTTCAGTATATTTCATCATTGTTGTGTAGGTGATTTCATGTATTGGCTAAGATTTGGGAGCATCAAGAAACATGTGGAAACAATTAGAAATTTCATGATGGACGTGTGGCAGCAAAGATGAAGAGTGATAAGGTTGTGGGTTTTTGTAGAATATTCTAGTATGGCGACAACGCTAGAATATTCATGAATGATGTGCTAAAACTAGAAGTTTCTCTTAGTTACTATAAATAGGAGAGCTTGTGTGTGTTGTGAATGTACAAGAAAAAACAACGAGAGTGTGTGCAAGTGAGGAAAGAAAGAGTGTGTTTTTGCAGCAGCAAAGCAAAACAATTTATAAATCAGTTGGTTTGTAATATAATTGTGAAATTTAAATTACATCAAGTGCCCATTACTCTTCCAACCAAGTTTTGAAGGAAATTTGTTAGTTCTTTGCGTTATAGAGTCTGTTTTGTAAAGATGGTGTAATTTCTTTTGAATGAATATAATATGTATTTCGGGAGGAAGTCAAGATTGAACTATGAGGGATAAGTTATTTAACTTTGAAATAAACAATATCTTAAAAAGTAACTAAAAAAGTTGAAATTCAATTTCACAAAGCCTTAAAAAGTAAATAAATTAAAAAATTACGGGTAAATGATTAATTTCATTAATTTTAAAACCGCTACGGTTTAACAAAATTGAGATCAAATGCCCCTCCGTACATATTTATCTGAAAGACATTATTATTAATTTTCCTTTTTGTTTTTTTATGAGTACTCTGGTACGACTATATGTTAGTATTTATTTCTTTTAGTCCCTTAAAAAGGCATATATCATGCAAACAAGTTACTCGAATTCGAATCTCCTGAGATAATAACGCTCCCTTTGTACAAAGAAATTATTGTTAATATTACTCTTTGTTTTCATTTATCTGCATAAGGAACTTTATTAAGGGCAAAGAAAACTCAGACCATTCTACAAAGCAACAAAATAACATCAGCCAAAACAAGGCCAAGACACCACGAACAGTTAGCAACAAACAGCAGAAACAAACATAAAGATACCGGATACCGTCTATTTGTCGTTTATAAGCTGCAGCTTGCAATTCGTCAAAGAGATTACATAGTTATCGTTTATTGTGATTGTAGAATAATGCCGTCGAAATTAATTATTCTAGTTCTTAATAATAAAAAAAAAAGACCAGTAATATCACATTAAATCACATCTTGATTCCCATAGTTTCTGAGGAAAATCACAATGCAAATACTAAATGAACATCTGGATTCAGTGTTCAGAGAAGAAAAATGGGTGCATTGATGGAGCCTCTGATTCTGGTCCCATGTTCTTTGTTCCTGGTAGCTTTGCCTTTGATCAAGTTCCTTTATGATTACCTGTGGACACCTCTCCGTATACAGGAGATGCTGAATTCACAGGGGACCTCCTTATAGATTCATACATGGAAACAACAAACAAGTCGCTGAGATGAGACGAGAAGCAGTAAGCAGACCTATGGGATTGACTCATGATTTGTTACCCTTTGTGCAGCCACATATGTACTCCTCGATCAACCAATATGGTAAGCTGGATGCAAGTTTTTCACTATAATTTCTACTTTATGGTTAAGGAAAGATTGACCCTTTTGTTAGTTTACGTGATTAGGGAAGAATTATCTTTCCTGGAAAGGGATCCAGGCTGAACTGGTGATTTCAGAACCTGCATTAGTCAAAGAGTTTATGAGAAAGAGTGAAAAAGCTTTTCTGAAAACGAAGCCATCGATTTATGTTAAAAAGCTATTGGGGAACGGGCTTGTGTTTGTTGAAGGGGAAAGATGGGTGAAGCAGAGGAAGTTGTCGAATTACACGTTTCACGGGGAAAGCTTAAAGGTAAAGCCTCAAAATATATGATGTAGAGAGTGCAATCATTGTTGGCTAAATTGTATGTTGTTGCTTACATGTTGGAGGATTGTTTGTGCAGAACTTGACTCCAGCAGTGATTGCTAGCGTTGAAACAATGCTAGAGAGGTGGAAAGGCCAAGAAGGTAAAGAGATCGAAGTGTTGGAGAATTTCGATTATTGACTTCGGAAGTGATATCGAGAACAGCTTTCGGTAGCAGTTACTTGGAAGAGGAGCAGATTTTAGCCATGTTGAACAAACTGTCGATAATCGTGGGTCGAAATGTTTTCAAGACTAGCATTCCTTTCATCAAGTATGTTCCCAACTAAGTTTTACCTACATTTTACTAGTTTCTGAATGTGAAATCTTAGGCCCTTTTCGGTACATACAGCTGACCTTGGTTTGATTTTATAGCAAGTTTTGGAAATCTGCTGATTTGTTAGAGTCAGAAAAACTTGCAAAAGAAATACAAGATTGTGTGATGAAGATTGTTAAGAAAAGAGAAGACAAAGTTGTGAATGGAGAAGCTGACCGCTTCTGCAACGATTTTCTGGGATCACTTGTAAATGCGTACCATGATTCAGACGATAAGAACCGGCTTTCAATGGAAGACTTGGTAGATGAGTGCAAAACATTCTACTTCGCTGGACAAGAAACTGTTAACTCCTCCTTGCTCGGTTGGACTGTCTTGCTTTTAGCAATCCATGAATATTGGCAAGAGAAAGCAAGAAGAGAGGTTATTGACATATTTGGTAACCGGAATCCTGATTCCGAAGGTGTTTCGAAACTCAAATTAGTAAGCAAACTATTCAGCCATTTAAAATTTATGTATACTGGGGATTTAAATTTGTGATATGTCACATATTTCTTTTATGGAAACAGATGACCGTGATCATTAATGAAACTCTAAGATTGTATGGTCAGTCAAATGGCTTAGTACGACGAGTCGGAAGAGAAGTTCGGTTAGGGAAGCTAGTCTTGCCTGCTAATATAGATGTTCTGTTTCTGAACATTGCACTTCACCATGACCCTCATTTGTGGGGAGATGATGTTCATCTGTTTAAACCAGAGAGATTCGCAGAAGGTATAGCCAAAGCTACCAATTACAATGCTGCTGCATTTAGTCCGGATTGGGACCCCAGTCTTGTGTCGGTATGGCCTTTGCAACCACCGAAACCAAGATTGCTCTGTCTATGATTCTACAACGCTACGCCATAACCCTTTCCCCTGCCTACGTCCACTCACCAATGCCTATGATCACCCTTCTACAACAACACGGAATCCAAATAATACTCAAGTCACTGCATGACGATGCTTGAGGCGCAGAGCAGCGAAGGATTCGAGGTTTCAGCTGCCATTTTTGGGATGGATGGGATTTCTATGACTTGGAGCTTACGATATGGTATTTGCAGCATTTTGAGTGACTGTTTAGGTTATATATTTGAATTGTTATGTTAATTATTAGAAGATGCAACTATCCAAATAAACATCAATTTGAACAGTTTTGTCTGTATGAATAAACCTGAAATTTCCTATTAATAAGAATCAAATTTCACTTAGAAGGAGCCAACAGCATGACACCAATAACTATCCAGAACTAAATTCCATTCTATTTTCCTCTATCCCTTTGTGAGCACATCATCTATTATATACAGATACTTTTTTGCTACATGTACAAACTTTTAACTTTAACCAATTTTTTTATTTTCTAGGGTAAATTAAGTAAATCATCATTGAACTTTATTCTCAAACCTATTTTGGCCACTGAATTTTTAAAACGTTCAATTTACTCACTGAAATTTAGGCATTGAACGTTCTTTTGTCACTCCACCATTCACCTTCATCAAACGTGCATCGTAGATGGTGGTTATTCGGCACCAAATTTCACCAGTTGCTTTCTCTTGTCCCTGAGTCCGAATCTGGCCTCCATTTCACCAAAAAGTGCCTCGAAGTCCACAAATCGGGCAAAAACCTTTTGGTTTCTCTCTTGTCAATCTCCCTCCTCCGCTATCGGATGAAGCATGTTTCTCAGTATATTGCTTTCATCGTGCCGATGAAGCTTTCCATCTTTCAGATCTTGGAGAAGTTCCTTCGTTTACTGGTAAATGAATTCCGTAAAAAAGTTAACGAAAGAGTGGCAAAAAACGTTCAATATCTAAATTTTAATAGCCAAAATAGGTTTTAAAAGTAAAGTTAATGTTTTGAAACTTCAGTAGCCAAAATAAGTGTGAGAGTAAAGTTTAGTGATGATTTACGTAATTTACTCTATTTTTATTATAATAAAATTTTTGATTGAATTTGGTGTTGTGAATCGAATGTAATGCCGAATAGAAGGAATGTAAATAGTTCTAAAGGTTCATTATAGAGGTGGTGAATTGTTGTTTAACTCACTAATGTAGTTGCTTATCTAAAATTACGTAATCGACATGAAAGTCATAATATTCCTCTTTGTCCATCCATATTTCATGACCATAATGTTTGTCTCTATGTCCGTTTATACGCTGTAATTCGGAATGATCAAACATTCGTTTTGCCAAAATCAGATATCCACAGTAAAAAGCAAAAACTAATCTCTATCGGTGCGGGTGCTCTTTGAAGTGATCAACTACTTGGACATATCTTTTACAACATAAATCAGATGTGGCTACTATTATACCAAATTACATTAGTTTAATTAAGAGACAATTTGGTTTTGATATAAAAAGCTTTCGATCTGATAATGCTCCTGAGCTTAAGTTTACTGAGCTATTTTCAAAGTTGGGAATATTACATCAGTTTTCTTGTGTTGAAACTCCTCGGCAAAATTCTATTGTCGAGAGAAAGCATAAGCATTTATTTGCTGTAGCTCGAGCATTGTTTTTCCAATCTCGTGTTCCTATTAGGTTCTGTGGAGATTGCATTCTTACAGCAACATATTTAATAATAGGCTGCCATCTCTTGTTCTTGAAAATAAGACTCCATATGAATTACTACATTCTGTTTCACCTTCTTATCAGCAGCTTAAAGTTCTTCGTTGCTTGTGTTTTGTATCTACTTTAAAGGCTCACAGAAGTAAATTTGATGAATGATCTTTACCTGGTGTTTTTCTAGGATATGTTCCTGGAATAAACGGTTACAAAATATATGTTTTTATAGGATATCATGCAGATGGCAGAGTGGATAGATATAAAGCTCGACTTGTAGCAAAGGGTTTTACTCAGGTCGAAGGCATTGATTACACATACACGTTCTCACTAGTTGCAAAACTAACATCTTTTAAAGTCTTGCTTGCTCTTGTTGCTGTTAACAACTGACATCTTCTTCAACTCGATGTGAACAATGCTTTTCTCAATGGAATGCTTGATGAGGAAGTTTACATGAAGCTGCCATTAGGGTATAATTCAGCTGTGCAAGGTTCCAATTTGGTTTGCAAACTCCACAAGTCCATTTATGGCCTCAAACAAGCTTCCAGGCAGCGGTTTTCTGTTCTCAACAGTTGTTTTGCAATATGGTTTCACACAATCTCCTTCTGATCATTCACTTTATATCAAAGGATCAGGAGATAACTTAGATGCTCTTTTAGTCTATGTGGATGGTATCATCCTAGCAGGAAAGAATCTACAGCTGCTACAAGATGTTCAAGACTTTCTACAAACACACTTCAAGTTAAAAGTTTTAGGAAATCTAAATTATTTTCTTGGCTTTGAAATTGCTCGAAATTCTCCATGGATTTCTCTTTCACAAAGACATTATGCTTTGCAATTATTGGAAGAGACAGGTTCTCTTACTAAGAAACCTGCTGACTTGCCAATCACTTGTCCTCATAAGCTTAGTTCAAATGAAGGTGATTTGCTGGAAGATTCTCAGCTATACAGGAGATTAGTTGGTCGTTTACTCTATCTTACACACACACGACCTGACATCACCTATGCAGTAAATCTTCCTGGCCAATTTGTGTCTGCTCCTCGAAAACCTCATCTCCATGCTGTGTATCATCTTCTATCTTACATTAAGAAAGCTCCAGGACTTGGACTATTTTTCTCAGCACATTCTACTATGCAACTGAGTGAATTTGTTGACTCGGATTATAGCTCTTGTTCAGATACAAGAAGATCAACTACTGGCTTTTGCACTAATCTTGAAAATAGTTTAATTTGATGGAAATCCAAGAAACAACATACTGTCAGTCATTCTTCTTGAGGCTGAATACAGGGCAATGGCATCTGCAACATGTGAATTAATCTGGTTATCAACTCTATTATCTTTTTTTCAGATTCCTGTTCCACATGTTGCCTTATATTGCGACAATCAGTCTGCTAAACATTTGGCTACAAATCAAGTTTTTCACGAGAGGACAAAGCATATTGAAGTAGACTACCATTTCATTCTGAAAAAAATGCAGTATTTTCTTAAGTTGTTCCATGTTCGTTCAGCTCATCAATTAGCTGACATCTTCACCAAGACACTTCACTCTCCTAGTTTTCATTCCCTGTTATTCAAGCTGGGCCTGCTCAACATTCATCAGACTCCATCTTGAGGGGGGCTATTAGAGTTAGTTACGTTAGTCAGTTACTTTCAGTTATCCTAGCTGGATTAATTATAGCTTAGTTGGGTCAGTTAGGATTAGTTTTTCTTCCAGTATATAAAGCATAAGTTATCCACATGTATTACTACTTTTTTTCTCTCATGTAATCTGAATTACATTCAATAAGTAAAAGTCAGTTTCATCATTCTTTGATTGGTATAAGAAGGTAGGAAATCCAAGTTGTTTGAGGCGTACATTAAATATTGTTCTTAATAATGTCACGCCCTATTGAGGTGAAGACATCAATTTTACATCACAAAAAGAGAATATAGAAATGGTGGCGGTACACATCCTATTAAGTTTTTTAATTCAAGGCTGCCTTAGTATCCACGGAACTCGAGTGCCACTAGCCTATGCATCATACCTTTTCACTAGCTTGAACAAAATCGATTTAACTTTTGAAATCAAAATTTTCGGAAGTATGAACGTGGAGCACTAGAGTGAGATCAATTCGGTTTGATTGAATCTTATGAATTATGAATCATTCAAACATTACAGTTCTGTTGAGTTTTTTTTTTTTTTTACAAATTCTATTTCTAATCTTAATCATACTTAGAGTGAAAGGAAAAGAGAGACTCCACGGGAAGGAATGAGGTTCTTCTAATAGATCTAGAACTCGTAACTTAAAGAAATGTAAAAAAATAAAGATAAACAGTTTGGCTAATCGACCAAATGCGTTGCTCAATTACGTTGAGTTTTCTAATTTCTCAATCTCTTTGCACATATTATAAAACAACAAAAGTTATGTCTACTGCAAATGTCAAGCTTATTGATAGGACGATAAATGTTTTGGATGAGTGAATCATAACGCTCAAGTGAGCCGATCTTAAAACCGAATAGAAATTATCTACTATTTTTTGTACGTATATATATGTCCCAATATTAAAAATAAGGTTTAAGATTAGAGTTTAAAATTAGAGTTTAGATTTAGAATTTAAAGTTATGACTTAGTTTTTAGGGTTAAAAATGCAGTTTAGTGTTTTAGTATTGTAACATTTAAATGGACACAAAAAAGATTTCTTTTCCTTAAAGCCAGTCTCTTCTCTATATTATATTATATTATATTATATTATATTATATTATATTATATTATATTATATTACACTATACTTGGTGTATTACTATGATTAAATTGTTTTTTAATTTGAATTATAACATAGATTTAAACTTGGAGCACTGATTCATTATGTAGCTTAGGGAACAACGATCAACGCTAATCATAAGTTACACCAGATACCATTAGATTTTAAGTTTAATATCGATTATACTATTAAATTAAAAATTGATATTATTTTAAAACTGAATTTTAGTTTAGGCTTCAATTATATCATTGAACTATTAAAATTGATGAAGTAGACGGATTTTAGCACGTGGGATGACATGGAGAGTTTTAACGGCTCAATGGTATAATTGAAGCCTAAATTAAAGTTTAATACTAAAATAGTATCAATTTTTAATTCCGTGGTATAATTACTATTAAACTTAAAATTCATTGACATCTGATATAGTTTACCTAAAATTTAATAATATATATCATTAATTCATATAATAAAAAAACGTATATACATATAATATAGTACAGATATTAAATTAATGAATTCAAATCTAATTTATGATTATTGTTAATATTCCTCTTTGTTCATAGTTCCCAACATAAAGATACCGGATGCCCTCTATTTGTCGCTTATAAGCTGCAATTGGACAAAGATTAAACGCCAGATTTCTTTTGTTTTCTAAACTTTAGTTGGTAGGTCAGCGAGTGACACGTGAAATTGTATTTTTGTCGATCATCAAACACTTTAATAACACTGTCTGATTATTCTAAACCTCATTAGTTGGACCAACATTGATGTTTTGGCTTATAATACTATGATTCTAGGGGTGGGCAAACTCGACTCGACTCGAAAAAATTGAATTATTTGACTCGGCTCGAGGCGAAAATATCGACTTGTTTTAACTCGACTCGTAATTTCATAAACTCGACTCAACTCGAACAAAATTCAAATAAAGTTTGAGTTATGAAGTGAAAATTCAAATAACTCGAAATTTTTATTAATTAGTTGATTAGTTTTTATATTCGAGCCGAGTCAGTCAGTTTTGCATGATATATTATGTATGTCACATGTGAAAAAATGAAGAAATATATATATGTATATCGTATATGCATATAGAAAGCCGTTAAAATTAGAATCAATATGTGCACAACCCAACCCTAAGTATATGTATATAGAAATATATATGTGCACCAATACATATATTCATATATATATATATATATATATATGAAGAAATATATATGTATACTTAAATTTGTAAAGAAACTCGAAAACTCGACTCAATTCGACTCGACTCGAATTTCATAAACTCGATTCAAAAAATTTCAAATAAAATTTAAATCGTAAAATAGGACTTGCAAACTCAAATAACTCAAATTTTTTGGACTCAACTCAACTCGAATTGAACGCTGAGCTCTAATGATTATTTTAATCTCATTTTCAGGATAGTAGTAGTTGTAGATATCGTTTATTGTGATCATAGATATAAAATACTGTATTATTATTTGTTACATGGAAAATATTAATTTTACAAGCGTTTTAATGTAATGATAAGTGTTATGTTTCTTTACTTTTAATTTTCTTTAAAAAAAACATTGGTAAGCTATGTCCAAGGTTATTAAATTGTTTGTATGCTTTTATTTTGACCACTAAACTATGAATTTTATTAGTTAGATCGTTAAATTATTAAAATGGTTCTAATCAAACTATTAACCATTTATTTTTCGACGAAATTGTTGATGTGATAGTTTAGTAAATTTATATAATTACACATTAAGTCCTTATTGCTTACACATATAAATCGACAAAATCAATATTTGTATGGATAAGAATGCATTATCACTAAGACAAATTCAATATTTGGTATAAATTGTATATAAGTTAAACATAAACTATTCATATAATAATATATAACATTATATTCTTATTTTAATATAATAAAATTTGGATAAAATTGATAAAATGTATGAGTGATGAGGACCAATTGTGTAACTATATAAACTTGCTTAATTGCCACATCATTAGTTCAGTCAAAAGTTATCGATCAGTGACTTAATTGAAATGGTTTTAATATTTTAGTGATCTAATTATCAAAATTTATAGTTTGATGATTAAAATAAAATCAACCCAATAGTTTAGTGGTCTTGAAGTTAGTTTACCCTAAAAAGTTAAGGGTAAACATCACCATCGGTCACTAAACTATTCCAGGTTTCCTATTTTGGTCACCAAACTATCATTTTGTGCAAAATCATCACTAAGACACTAACGTTAAGTTTTTTTCTATTTTGTCACTAATGTTACTTTTTTTTCCTGTTTTTGTCACCAATCCATTGCTTCTTTCCTACTTAGGTCACTAAACTGTTCCCTCTTTCCTGTTTTTTATGAGTTTTTTAATAGCGGGTGACCAAAATAGGGAAAAAATAACATTAGTGACTATTTTGCCAAAAATAATAGTTTGGTGATCCATGGTGATGTAAACCCAAAAATTAAATACACCTGTCGCATCTTAACTCCGCTTTTGGAGGAAATCACAGTACAAATACTAGATGAACATCTGGATTCAGTGTTTAGAAAAGAAAACTGAGTGCTTTGATGGAGCTTGTAATTCTTGTCCCATGTTCTTTCCTACTCATGGCTTTAACCAAGTTCCTTTATGATTACTTGTGGAGGCCTCTCCGCATACAACATATGCTGAATTCACAGGGAATCAAAGGACCTCCTTACAAATTCATCCATGGAAACAACAAACAAGTTATAGAAATGAAAAAGGAAGCATCAAGCAAACCTATGGGATTGACTCATGATTTATTACCCTTTGTGCAGCCACATATGTACTCCTGGTTCAACAAATATGGTGAGTTGGATGCAAGTTTTTCACTATAATTTTTAAGAAAAGATTGACCCTTTTGTTTGTTTACGTGATCAGGGAAGAATTATCTTCATGGAATGGGAATCGAGCTGAACTGGTGATTTCAGAACCTGAACTAGTCAAAGAGGTTATGAGAAACAGTGAAAAGGCTTTTCCGAAACCGAAGCCATCGGTTTATATCAGCAAGCTACTGGGGAACGGGCTTGTGTTCATAGAAGGGAGAAAGTGGGAGAAGTAGAGGAAGTTGTCGAATAACGCTTTTCATGGGGAAAGCTTAAAGGTAAAGGAGAGTGCAATTATTATTGGCTAAATCTTATGTTGTTGCTTACATGTTGGAGGATTGTTTGTGCAGAACATGACTCCAGCAGTGATTGCTAGCGTTGAAACAATGCTAGAGAAGTGGAAAGGCCAAGAAGGTAAAGAGATCGAAGTGTTCGGAGAATTTCGATTATTGACTTCGGAAGTGATATCGAGAACAGCTTTCGGTAGCAGTTACTTGGAAGGGGAAAAGATTTTCGCAATGTTGAACATGTTGGCAATATTTTTTCGGTCGAAATGCTTTCAAGACTAGCATTCCTTTCATCAGGTATGTTTATGTTCACTCTAAGATTAATCGATCAATGAATTTTTCGCTGATTTAACTAGTTTTTTAGCTGGCCTTGGTTTGATTTTATAGTATGTTCTGGAAATCTGCTAATCTGGTAGAGTCGGAAAGACTTGAGAAAGAAATTCAAGATTGTGTGATGAAGATTGTTAAGAAAAGAGAAGACAGAGTTGTGAATGGAGAAGCTGACAGCTTCGGTAATGATTTCCTGGGATTACTTATAAATGCCTATCAGTTGGGGAAGCTAATCTTGCCTGCTAATATAGACCTTATGATTGCAAAGGCTGCACTTCAGAATGACCCTCAACTATGGGGAGATGATGTGCATCTTTTTAAACCGGATAGATTCGCCGAAGGGATTGCCAAAGCTACCAATCACAACGCGGCTGCATTTTCCCCCTTCGGGTTGGGACCTCGATCTTGTGTCGGTATGACGTTTGCGACCACAGAAACCAAGATTGCTCTCTCCATGATTCTACAACGCTACACCTTCACCCTCTCCCCTGCCTATATCCACTCACGTGCCTGTTATAACTCATCGACCACAACACGGAATTCGAATAATACTCGAGTCACTGTATAATAATGCTTAAGGTATACTGGCATACTGCTGTTACAAAATTAGGGTATAACCTCTTTTTGGATGGAGCATGATACGATACGCCAGTTCGGATCTCACTCCAAAGGTCGTCGTAAGCCTGCTGATGCTTCAACCTCGAAAACAGTTTCAATGTCTCGTCTAAAACACATCGTTCTACTTCTGCTATGTACGTTTCAAAACCAACATGCATAACAGAAGATATTATCCTAGAACAAATAGTAGCAAATATGCCTACTCCTTAAGGACGTTAGCTAATTGTGACCTTAGCTTTGTAATTTTGTTATATTTGGCTGTAAATTATTGAAGTTAATTGTTTCACATTCCCAAAACTATAATCTTATTCTAGATTGGTCTCTAAACTTTTGAATGCTTCAATTTCATCCCAAAATTATGAATCTCATTCTAAATTGGTCCCTCAAACTTTTGAACGTTCTAATTTCATTCTTAAATGTTATTAACCATCTCAATGTTATTACACCCTCAAATACGTTGGCCGTAAAGTAAATGGTAGAAGCAAATTTAACATTTTTTATTAAATAAAAGATACATTCTCATACCAGGGATTCGAATCCATACAAAATGAGACAATATAACATCCTTAGCCACTAGGCTAATATTAGTGGATCTTAAAGCAAATTTAACATTACTTATGTAAACTGATAAAAAGTGACATATAATTGATTTTCGAACGTAGAAGACAAATTTCTATAATTGATAATCAATGATGAAACTAAGAATGTTTTGGCGATCAAAATAAAATTATAAAATTTTTAGGGTAAAGCTAGATGTTTTGTATTAAAACAGGCTTGCATCGAATTTTGGGGGGTCAAGATGTATTTTTAGTTGGAACTTGGAAGGATCAACAATTAACCCATAAAATCGTATATTTTAGTTTGTCTAACCGGCGGAGGCGTTAAATCTTTTAATTAAAGTATAAAGTTTGAATCATAATATTTGTCTTTTTTGGTGCTTTTTATGTAACACTAAAAAAATCAAATCTTAAACCATAATCCTAAATTCTAAATCTTAATTCCTAAACCCTAAAAAATACACCATATATTCTATACTCTAAACCCTAACCATAAGCTCTAACCCTAAACTTAATTTTTTAGTGTTGGAGCATAAACAGAGCACCGAAAATGGATAAATAATTTTTACTTCTATAATAGGTATCTTTATTTTATCAGAATTAATTAGCCAAAAAAATAAATACACATAGTTATACTAAAAAATAAAATTGTATATTTTGACAACGACAACAAGAACTTAATAATTACTATATGATTATTTTAATCCTCCTCATTAGTTAGCAGGTATACAAGACGTTGCTGCGTTTTGGATTATAATAATGTCTGACATATGATTCTTAGCTAATTCCAATCCTCTTCCAAGAGGATGCTTCGTCCTCATGTGATGTTTATTATGATTGTGAATATAATATAATTAATATAATTGGATCATAATGATAATAGATTATGATAATTATTGATTTATTAATGATAAGAACTTAAATTATACAAGAAGATAGTGATATCAACTATTGTTTAAATCCTTGAGAATCAAAACGCAAAAGTCAATTGTGTCGAGATCTATAGTTGCTGAAGTAATCATAATCCAAATACTAAATAAACACCTGAATCCATTGATGGAGCTTGTAATTCTCGTTCCATGTTCTTTGTTCCTGGTGTTAGAATTTAAATCCAACTTGAAGACAACATGTGACAACATTAAAAGATCCTTATTAATTAAGGATGGAAATTGGAAATAAAGTTGACAACTTCATGAAGCTTCCAAGTGTGGCAACACCTAGAACTTTCAAGAGTCCTTAACATTTAAGCAATGGATAAGGTGGTAATGTGTAGAAAATTCTAGGATTAGTTTAAACAATATTTAATTAATGTCTAGACATTTCCTTAAGTTGGTTTACTAGTACTATAAATAGGCATGTGTTGTAGTTGGTTAGATGTATGACTGAAGAGTGAAAATTGAGAAAACATGCTTAGCAAAGTTTTAGAGAGTGAGGTGAAAAAAATCACCAAGTGTGTGTGAAAAACTAGCAGCAGCTAGTGTTGTGTCGAAAATATTTGTACGTGTGGTTTGTTCATATTAATAACATAGTATTGAGTTTTATATAGAGTGCCCACCAACGCTTTCAACAAGTGGTATCAGAGCCAAGTTTGAGTTCGTGCAGAAGAGAAGATGACCAACATGAGTCAACCACTAATTAGATTGACGAAGACGAATTATGGCAATTGGAGTATTCAAATGAAGGCTTTACTCGGTTCTCAAGATTGTTGGGACATTGTCGAGGAGGGCTACGTCGAGCCTGAAAATGCAATAGCAGAAGCAGCCTTAACCAATGAAGAGAAAAGATCATTGAAGGAATCTCGTAAGAAAGATAAGAGGGGCGTTATTTTTCATTTTTTAGAGTGTAGAAGAATCTACCTTTGAAAAAATTTAGATGCAAAGACAGCATAGCAAGTATGGGAGATTTTGCAAAAATCTCTTCAAGGTGTTGAAAAAGCAAAAAAGGTACGCTTACAATCTCTACGAGCTAAATTTGAAATATTAAAAATGAAAAATACAGAAAGCATCAATGATTACGTTAGCCGTATAAAAGCTATAGTAAATGAAATGAAAAGAAATGGCAAAACCATCGACGAGGTTCGAGTGATGGAAAAGATTTTGTGGTCGTTGACACGAAGATTTGACTACGTTGTCGTGGCAATTGAAGAATCAAAAGATTTGTCTCAAATATCGATTGATGAGCTTGTGGGTTCACTACAAGCCCATGAGCAGAAAATGAAACAAAACGAAGATACTAGAAATTTAGAGCAAGCCTTGCAAAGCAAATTAAACGTCAACGACGGTGAAGCTAGTAGCAGCTACACATGAGGTAGAGGAAATCGTGGCGGATATCGTGAAAGATACAGATATGGACGAGGAATTCGTGGACGTGGTGGCCGATCTTATAGCACTAATCAAACAAGCGAAAATTACCAGACACAAAGTCGTGGACGAGGTTTTAGAGGCCGAGGCAGATATCAACAAGGAAATAAATCTCAGTTACAATGCTATAATTGTAACAAATATGGTCATTTCAGTAATGAGTGCAGATCAGCTTCGATGCAGGAAGAAAAAAGCCATGTAGCTACAGCCGAAGAAGACAAGATCGAAAATCCCATGTATTCCTCACCAATAAAGAAGATGAAGAATTCAAGAAAAATATTTAGTATCTCGACAACTGTGCAAGCAATCACATGAGTGGCTGAAAAGAGTTGTTACTGGTATTAGACGAAACAATTCATGGTTGTATAACCTTTGGAGACAACTCATACACAGAAGTCAAAGGTAAAGGCGAAGTCATGATTATTCAGAAGAATGATGAAAAGAAATACATATCAGATGTTTATTATGTACCAGCTTTGAAAAGAAAGATTATTAGTCTTGGCCAACTATTAGAAAAAGGATATGAAGTCCAGATGAAGAATCGCTCACTTGTTTTTAGAAATAAAGATAGAAAATTAATTGTTCGAGTTGATATGACACGAAATCGTCTCTTCACCATCGACATCGAGGCTGGAGAAGTAAAGTGCATGAAGACTAATATTAAAGTTGATTCATGGTTGTGGCATCTACGATATAGACATCTGGGATTTTTTGGTTTGAAGCTGTTATCGAAAGCAAAGATGGTGAATGGATTACCAGAAATTAACCCTCCAAATCAATTGTGTGAGGCTTGTATCAAAGGAAAACAACACCGACAAAGCTTTGAAGTTGGAAAATCTTGGAGAGCCAAAAGACCTTTGGAGATTGTGCACACTGACATACCTGGTCCTTTTGACATAACATCACTTGGTGGAAATAGGTACTACTTAACTTTTATTGATGATTTTAGCAGGAAATGTTGGGTATATATTCTGAAAGAAAAATCAGAAGCCCTAGAAAAGTTCAAAGAATTCAAAGCAATGTGGTCAATACATAAAGATACTCAGATCTGATCAAGGAGGCGAGTATACATCAAATTTATTTGAAGACCTCTGCAAAGAGCATGGTATTATTCATCAGCTAATAGTTAGATACACGCCTCAACAAAACAGATTTGCTGAAAGAAAGAACCGCACTATTCTCGACATGGCAAGAGGCATGGTAAAAGGTAAGCACCTACCACGAACTTTCTGGGCCGAAGCAGTTCGTTGTGCAATTTACCTGTTAAACCGTTGTCTAACAAAAAATGTAAAATACATGATGCCAAACGAAGCATGGAGCGGTCAAAAACCAGGAGTTGGACACCTCAAAATTTTTGGATGTATCGCATACGCCCACGTTTCTGAGCAGATAAGAAAGAAGCTCGATGATAGAGGAGAAAAATACATCTTTATTGGCTATGATGAAAAGAGCAAAGCTTATAGACTCTACAATCCTCTTACTAAGAAAATAATTATTTTGAGAGATGTTGAGATCGATGAAGCAGAATACTAGAGATGGGACCAAGAAGAAAATAAAGTTGATGGACTATTTTTTAATGAATATAAAGACGATGATGATTTTATCAACCAAGATGAACAAGGTGATGATCAAAATCCTCAACAAAGCTCTATTATACCATCATCATCAAGTAGCAGTAGCAGTAGTGGCACCATAACAGAAAATCCTGAAGTACCTCCAACTGAAGTTCGAAGGTCTACAAGGGAGGGAAAATACCATAAAGGTACAGTGACTATGAATTAAAAAATAATGTTTCACTTTTTTGTTTGCTTGCAAAAGTGATCCAATAACATATGAAGAAGCAATTGAAGATGACAAGTGGAAGAATGCTATGAATGAAGAAATTGCATCAATAGAAAAGAATGATACATGGGAGCTAACATGCTTGCTAGAAGGTTACAACCCAATTGGAGTCAAATGGGCGTATAAGA
Source organism: Hibiscus mutabilis (assembly GCA_019671005.1). Lineage (NCBI taxonomy): Eukaryota > Viridiplantae > Streptophyta > Magnoliopsida > Malvales > Malvaceae > Hibiscus > Hibiscus mutabilis. Next base: position 1,402,379 of record CM033739.1, read on the forward strand.
TAAAGACTAATAAAGAAGGAAAAGTAGAGAAATACAAGGCAAGACTAGTTGCCAAAGGCTATAAACAAAGACAAGGAGTAGACTACGATGAAGTATTTGCTCCAGTGGCAAGAATCGACACAATTAGACTTCTCACAGCAGTTGCAGCACAAAACAAATGGAAGATTTATCAGATGAATGTGAAGTCAACATTTCTGAATGGCTACCTAGAAGAAGAAGTTTATATCGAGCAACCACCTGGATACGTTAAACAAGGACACGAAGACAAAGTCTACAGGTTGAAGAAAGCTTTATACGAATTGAAACAAGCTCCAAGAGCGTGAAATACAAGAATAGATGAATATTTTCAGGAAAATGGGTTTGTGAAGATGAGCATGCTTTATACACAAAGAAAAATGAAGACGGTGATATCATGATCGTGTATCTATATGTGGATGACATGATTTTCACTGGAAATAATCCAGGTATGTTCATTAATTTCAAGAAAGTTATGATTAAAGAATTTGAAATGACAGATATTGGTGAAATGTCGTACTTTCTTGGAGTCGAGGTAAAACAAATGCAAGATGGAATTTTGATATCTCAAAAGAAGTATGCAGAGGAAATTTTAAGCAGATTTAGAATGAGAGATTGCAAGCCGGTAGCCACTCCAACAAAACAAGGAATGAAATTAAGTACTGGTTCAACAAGAGAGCCCGTGAATCTGGCGTTGTTTAAAAGTATCGTTAGAAGCTTAAGGTATCTAACTATCACACGACCAGACATAACATACGTTGTGGGATTGGTAAGCAGATTCATGGAGAATCCAAAACAATATCACTGGATTGTAGCAAAAAGAATTTTGAGATATGTCAAAGGTACGTTGGATCATGGATTATTCTACAAGCATTCACAAAATTTTAAGCTAGTTGGATATTCTGATAGTGATTACGAGGGAGACTTATATGATCAAAAAGTACTTCTGGATATATATTCTATATCGGCTATACGACATTTTCATGGTCCTCAAAGAAACAACAAACGGTAGCTTTGTCAACATGTAAAGCAGAATATATAGTTGTTGCTACATGCACATGTCAAGCAATCTGGTTGAAGAATATTTTGGACAAATTAAAATTTGCACAAGAAAAGCCGACTACAATTTATGTCTACAATAAGTCTACTATATCTCTTGCAAAGAATCCAGTCTCTCATAGTCGAAGCAAGCATATCGATACAAAGTATCATTTTATACAAGAACAAATGAAGAACAAAAATGTGGAGCTAGTTTATTGCAGGGCAGAAGATCAACTTGCAGATATTTTTACGAAGTCGTTGAAAGCTGATACACTTCATAGACTCAAAGATAAGCTTGGTATGAAAAGTTGGATTTGAGGGGGAGTGTTAGAATTCAAATTCAACTTGAAGACAACATGTGGAAACATTAAAAGATCCTTCTTAATTAAGGATGGAAATTGGAAACAAAGTTGGCAACTTCATGGAGCTTCCAAGTGTGGCAGAAACTAGAACTTTCAAGAGTCCTTAACATTTAAGCAATGGATAAGGTGGCAATGTGTAGAAAATTATAGGATTAGTTTAAACAATATTTAATTAATGTCTAGACATTTCCTTAAGTCAGTTTACTAGTACTATAAATAGGCATGTGTTGTAGTCGGTTAGATGTATGAGTGAATAGCGAAAATTGAGAAAACAAGCTTAGCAAAGTTTTAGAGAGTGAGGTGAAAAAAAATCAACAAGTGTGTGTGTGAAAAAATAGTAGCAGCTAGTGCTATGTCAAAAATATTTGTATTTGTGGTTTGTTCATATTAATAATATAATATTGAGTTTTATATAGAGTGCCCACCAACGCTTCCAACACCTGGTTGCTCTGATCAAGTTCTTGTATGATTACTTGTGGAAGCCTCTCCGGATACAGAAGATGTTGAATTCATAGGGAATCAAAGACCTCCTTATAGATTCATCCATGGAAACAACAAACAAGTTGCATAGATGAGAAAGGAAGCATTCAACAAAACTTTGGGTTGACAGATGAAATATTTGCCAAAGTGCAGCCACATATTTACACCTGGATCAACAAATATAGTAAGAAGTAAGATGGATGCATTTTTTTTGTCCTCCCAGTTCTCAGGGCTTTGTTCTGATTAATTCATACCGACTTTTATCGTGCAACTGACTTTGGTGGGTGAGTCTCCTAGCGGAGACTATAAATTAAGGCCAAATCTTGTGTTGTTGCCTACATGTTGGAGGATTGTTTGTGCAGAACATGACTCCTGCAGTAATTGCTAGCGTTAAAACTATGCTAGAGAAGTGGAAAGTCCAAGAAGGTAAAGAGATCGAAGTGTTCGGAGAATTTTGGTTGTTGACTTCGGAAGTCATATCGAGAACAGCTTTCGGTAGCAATTACTTAGAAGGGGAGAAGATTTTTTCCATGTTGAACAAGATGTCAATACTTTTGAACCGAAATACTTTCAAGACTTGGATTCCTTTCATCAAGTATGTTCCAATCCCTATGGATTTAGTTTCTTACTTATATTTGGTTGACCTTGGTTTACTTGTATAACAAGTTTTGGAAATCTGCTGATTTGATAGAATCAGAGAAGCTTGATGGTTAAGAAAAGAGAAGACAAAGTCGGGAACGGAGAAGTCGATAACTTCGGTAATGATTTTCTGGGATTACTTGTAAATACATACCATGATCCGGACGAGAAAAACTGGCTTTCGTTGGAAGACTTGGTGGGTGAGTGCAAAACATTCAACTTTGCTAGACAAGAAACTGTTAATTCCTTGCTTGCATGGATAGTCTTTCTTTTAGCAATCTATGGAGATTGGCAAGAAAAAGCAAGAACAGAGGTGATTCAAATATTTGGTGACCGGAATCCAGACTCTGAAGGCGTTTCGAAGCTCAAAAAAGTAAGCAAACCACTTATGGTTGGTGCATACCAGGATTTACTACATTGATTTTTTTATACAATCTAACATATTTCTATACTGCAAATAGATCAGCATGATCATTTATGGAACTCTAAGATTGTACGGTCCGACCAATGGCCTGACGAGAGAAATTAGAAGAGAAGTTCAACTAGAAAAGCTAGTCTTGCCTGCTAATATAAATCTTCTAGTTCAAAACATTGCAATTCACCATGACCCTCATCTGTGGGGAGATGATGTTCATCTGTTTTAACCAGAGAGATTCACGGAAGGAATTGCCAAAGCTACCAATTACAACGCGGCTACATTTTTTCCCTTCGGATTGGGACCTTGATCTTGTGTCGGTATGACATTTGCAACCACAGAAACAAAGATTGCTCTCTCCATGATTCTACAACGCTACACCTTCACCCTCTCCCCTGCCTATGTTCACTCACCTAGGGGTGTGCAAAAAAATCTGATCCGATCCGTTTATCCGATCCGAAATTTCAGATATCCGATCCGTTTTTTATTTTTTGGATAATTCGGATCGGATATCCGAAAATTTCGGATCGGATGTGGATAGTTGTTTTGCATTCGGATCAGATATCCGAGTATCCGATATCCTAAAATTTAATTTTTTTATAGATATAAATCTTGTTATATTCAATATTTTTACTTGTTATATATGAAAAATCGAATTTTTTATGGATAAAAATTTGTTATATTCAATAATTTGTTAATTGTTATATTCGAAAATCTAAAATTTTCATGGATAGGACCGCTAAATTTAAAAAAACAATTAAATTAAGCCATAATTTCGGATACTTGGATATCCGAAAATCGGGTATCTGATTTTTTCGGATAAGATACGGATCGGTAACTTACCTATCTAAAAATTTCGGATATCCTAAAATTCGGATCGGGTATCCGAAATGGACACCCTGGCACTCACCAACGCCTATTATCGCCCTTCGACCACAACATGGACTTCAAATAATACTCGAGTCACTGCATAACGATGCTTAAAGTACACAACAACAAAGAACTCGGGGTTGAAATCAGTGGGTTCGTGCATTTACTGGCTATGCTTTACCTGTGTATAAGTTCTTATTGCTTTATGAAATTATTGTTTAGAATAAATATGTTTCCTTTTTGGTTGTTGAACTTGAATCCATCAACTATTGGCAGGAGAAACCTGAGACATATTCCCTACTAAAAAGAAATAGTACATTGCAACTTGCTGCATATTTCCAAGGACTTGAATCTGATACAAACATACATACACACACATGGCACCTCATAGTAACAGCCCCTCCGGAGGCCTGAATAATCTAGAGAATAGGCACTGTCAGATGCTACAACATTCTCCACTTATGTGACCAGACTGTAAAGTCTAAACCCTAAAGCCTAATACTTAAAAGTTAAGCCTATCTCTGCCGACTTGTCTATAGATTATCACTAGGTCTGACACCATCCAATCACCAATATCACTAGGGGGCTATAAGTACGCATGCAACCGAAGGAAGAAGGCTGAACAAAGGGGCCAACTCTCATCTCTTCCTTCACTTCTCTTGAACTCTAACCTTTATAATGTCTATGGCTCTTCGTCCCAAATCAACCAGGGTGAACCGCCTGAAACCACCACCAACCACTTCTAGGCATCAACAATTCTATATAATATTTTACAATCGTCCAACACTTCAACAAACAATCACTATATGATTATTTTAATCATCATTATTGGTTGCAAGTCGTAACAGACAGTGATGCTTCGATTTATAATTATGTGTCTGACATATACTTTCTGCCTAATTTCGATTATGTTCGAACGAACCAAAAAGGAAACCAGAACTCATAAGAAAACTAAGGATAGTATAATCCAAATGCTAAAGGAAAATCTGAATTCATTGTTTACAGAAGAAAACTAAATGCCTTGATGGATCTTGTGATTCTTGTCCCATGTTCCTTGTTCCTCATGGCTTTGATCAAGTTCTTGTATGATTACCTGTGGACACCTCTCCGTATACAACAGATGCTAAATTCACAGAGAATCAAAGGACCTCCTTACAGATTCTTCCATGGAAACAACAAACAAGTTGCCGAGATGAGAAAGGAAGCATTCAGTAAAACTCTAGGGTTGACTCATGATGTATTCCCGCAAGTGCAGCCACATTTTTCCTCCTGGATCAACAGATACGATACAATCGATGTGTATTGTTTTTAACTACAATTTCTAACTTCTAGCTCTATGAAAAGATAGACCATTTTGTTTTCTGTGTGATTAGGGAAGAATTGTCTTTATTGGAACGGTGTTCGAGCTCAACTTGTGATTTCTGAACCTGAACTAGCAAAGTTCTGAGAAATAGTGAAAAGTCTTACCAAAGAGGAAGCCTACAATTTATCTTAGCAAGCTAGTGGGGAACGAGCTTACTTCAATTGAGGGTGGAAAATGGGCGAGGCATCGGAAGCTGGCGAATTACGGTTTTCACGGGGAAAGCTTAAAGGTAAAGGTAGGAAGTATATGAATGTAGAAGAGTTATACACAGAGTGCTAATTCTTTTCAAATTTTATGTTGTTTGTTGGTTACTTATTTGAGGATTATTTGGTTAGAACATGACTCCAGCAGTAATTGCCTGTGAAACAATGGTAGAGAAGTGGAAAGGCCAAGTAGGAAAAGAGATCGAAGTGTTCAGAGAATTTCGATTGTTGACTTCAGAAGTGATATCGAGAACAGTTTTCGATAGCAGTTACTTGGAAGAAGAGAAGATTTTTGCCATGTTGAACAAGTTGTCGATAATCTTGGGTCGAAATATTTTCAAGACTAGCATTCCTTTCATCAAGTATGTTCCCTCTAAGCTTTAACTAGCTTCTGAATGCAAAATTATAGGTTGTTAGTCCCCATGGGATTTGGTTATATATAGCTTACTCTGGTTTGCTTCTACAGCAAGTTCTAGAAATCTGCAGATTAGTTCGAGTCAGATAAGCTTGCAAAAGAAAATTCAAGATTGTGTGATGGAGATTGTTAAGAAAAGAGAAGACAAGGTTGTGAAAGGAGAAGCTGACAGCTTCGGCGATGATTTTCTGGGATTACTTGTAAAGGCCTATCGCGATTTGGAAGAGAAAAACAAGCTTTCAATGGAAGACTTGGTAGGTGAGTGCAAAACATTCTACTTGGCCGGACAAGAAACTGTTAATTCCTTTCTCTCCTGGACAGTCTTGCTTTTAGCAATCCATGGAGATTGGAAAGTGACAAGCATCGTAATTGTCAAATAAATTATCCTTAATCTCAGATAAAATAGATAAATAATGTAGTAATAGAGAAGAAGGGTTGATCCACAAAGACTAAGGAGCTTCTACTGTTAAAGAGGTTTCGATTTTGACTTTAGTGAGAAAATAAAGAAAATAGGGGGTTTTGATCAAGAGAGTAGAGTATAAAATAAATGTAAAGTGAATAAAGCGAATAAATTAATAAAAAATAGCAAAAGTAAATTTTGAAATGAAAATCAATTAAATAGAATAGCCTCAGGCTCCGCTTTGCCTTAAATCCAACTGATCATCGAAGATGATTTTATTCCGGATATATGTCGGTTATAGTCTACAAGGCCTAACCCTTGTAACTTACTTTTTTCTTCGGTAAACCAACAAATCAAAGCCAATCTTTGATACTCAGTCCTTATTTGGACTAACCACGACTATAGTCGCTAGCACCAATACAATTTAAGTTTTAGAAAAGCCCGATCAAATTTCCCTTAACGAATCTGTCGCCAAATGTGTTCATAGGAAGTCGAATATGCTACAAGCCGATCCTTCCTCCCAACAGTAAATCAGAATAACATTCAAGTCAACGTGCACTTTTTGGAATGAAAGTGTAAAGATTTTTAAAGAAAATGCCGATTGCCGATCCAAGTTTGCAGAAAATTGAGAAAGATATCTGAAAAAATTAGGTGCTTTTCAATTCTTACAATCGAAATTGAGACATCGCTTTAAGCCTTCGGCTAATTGGAAAATTAGCTATGCATGATAAAAATCATACTTAGCATATTTTTAAGAAAGTAAATAAGAAGATTGTGATCCATAGGTGATCAACCTGTGAGACTTACATGTGGAGGGATCTTTTCTCCATTCCTCACCTCAAGAAATGAACTGGCAAACCAGATACGGCGACGGGCGGTGGAACTTAGGGCGACAACATACAAAGACAGTAACGTTGTACGTGAAAAATCTGGGGCAAGTTCTACATTGGAAAGGTCTATGGCATGCATTTGCGAGGCATGGCGACGTTGTGGATGCGTTTATAGCGAACAAACGAAATTGAAGAGGAAGAGATTTGGTTTTGTTAGATTCGCCAGTAGTATTGATGCAGATAGGGCAATTGAGAGACTAAATAGAGGCTATTTATATGGCAACAGACTTTCTGTAAGTAGAGCAAAGTTTAATACTTGCCAAGCGTATTGGAGGAAAGTTAGACCACATACGATAAACACAGATGAGAAGCTGAATACTGAAGGTAAATCAGGTCGACGAGAAGGTGTGGAGGAAGCGGCCAAAATGTCAGTTTCGAAGGAGATAACAGGGATTAAAAGAATTAGTGGGCATGTGGAAACAGAAGATTTATGGAAATATAAAAGGTGTCTTGTTGGAAAAATGGCTACGGTGTGCAGCGCAATGAGTATTCAAATGAGGTTGCTAGAATGGGGACTTGGAGAGATATCAGTTAAACGGGTGGGAGGAAAAACGTTCTTGATATCCATTGAAAATGAAGAACTATTCATGATGCTGGAGGATTTAAATTGGTCGTATCTCAAGGAGATTTTTACGGAGATATCATTCTGGTCGGAGGAAGTGGTTCAGGTTGAGAGAGCAACTTGTATTGGGGTGACAGGGATGCCTTTACACTGTTGGAACCTAGTAACTCTTAAAAGAGTTGCAGAGTTATGGGGTTCGTTTGAAGCCTTGGGGGAAAATGTAAACCGATGCAAGGATTGTGAGAAGGTGACAGTTCTAATAACAACAGAGCATCTGGAGAAAATCTTGGAGATTATAGAAGTTGAAGTTGAGTCAATCGTGTACAAGGTGAGAGTGATGGAAATTGGTTTGTCAGATGCCCCGAAGCATGTTGTGTCTTCAAAGAAAGATAGAGAACCTACAAGTTGTGGCAGGCACAGCCAAGCAGAATCCTCGTCGGAATCTAGCCGGGATCAGTCACCGGAAAAAAAGAATACATGTTCTCCTAACTCGAGGACTGATGATATTAATGCTATGTTCATTGGAAAAGAGCACAATAAAGATTGTTCTTCTGCAGAATTGAAGTCAAATAGGCTCTTGGGTGAATGTGATATTAAAGGCAGCATGAATAAGGAAGGAAATGCTGCATCATCTGGAAAGGGAGCGCTGGTGGGAAAAAACGTGATAATTCAAAAAGAATTTTTAAAAGCAGGGCAAATGGGCAATGCAAATAATTCTGAGGAAGTTGAGGATGTAGCAGGCCTCAAGCCCATTAGTGGGGAAGGGGGTTTGGAGTGTGACCCGTTAAGTAAGGAGGGATTATCTCAACAGGCAGATGAGGATTTAAAATCTATGGGCCTTCATGTAATCCCTAAAAAGTTCTCAGAGAAAAACACCAAGAATAAGTCTGACTGGGAAGCTGCTGTAGATGAGCAAAACAAAGGTGTGGCAAGTTTTAAAAAAGTAGGGAAGACAAACGTGTTTATGTGCTTAGAAGAAGGAGAAGAACCAAGGGCTTTATTTCCTGAATTATCGAAGAAAAAAATCAAAGGGAAGAGATATAGTTCTCTAAAAGAATTTCAGGATAAAGTTTTGACGGAAGTAGGAAAAAAGAAGAGGGACCGGACGAGCAGAAGAGGAAAGAAGGAAGAAAAATATCAAGAAGAATCAGAACTTTCCGGCAGGTCATTATCAGAGTCGGATTTAGTGTCAAGATGGGATATTCAGACGAGGGAGGCTAGAAAAGCTTTAAAGATTGGGAAAAGAATTGGAATACAGATTGTGGGTGATGAAGATGCGGCAATATTAGATATAGCTGGCATTGCTGAAAGGTAAACTAGTCTGCTCTTGGCGGTATTTGCGTGAGATGAGGTTGATTACGTGGAATGTTAGGGGAATCGGGTCTGAGGTGAAGTGCTCTACAGTGAGGAGACCGGTGGGTACGCAGAAGGCAGAGAGTGTCCGATTCTGATGGGAGATCAGGGGGGTTAATTACCGTGTGGGACAAGTCAAAATTCAAGGTGGATAGCTCGTTTGTGAAGAAAAATTACATACTGGTGGAAGGTGTTTGGCGTCAAAACAATGTGAAATTAGTATTGGTGAATGTGTATGCACCGTGCGATGCGGCTGGTCAGGAACTACTTTGGAAGGAGTTGAGTGCTGTAAAAGCGGTGAGAGATACAAATTGGATAATGGGTGGTGATTCCAATGCTATGAGAAACAGGAGCGAGCGCAGTAGATGTGAGAATGTGTTGGGAAATCAGTCTGATAATTTCAACCAGTTCATTGAAGGCTGCAATTACATTGATTTACCAATGACCGACAAAAAAAAATCACATGGTTTGGTCCTTTCAATAGAAGTAGCAGATTAGATAGGTTTCTAGTGGATGAATTCTAGATCCTTTATTTTAAGGAACTTATTCAAGTTGAGCTGCATCGTTCTATCTCAGACTCACCTGTTATGTGATTTTCTGAAGAAATTGATTGGGGTCCAAGACCCTTAAGTTTATTAATTCATGACTAGAAAAGGAAGGATGCAGGGAGGTGATAAAGAAGGCCTTTGAATGCAAATCACTTAACCGGTCTGATATTGCAGTGAAATTAAGAATGTTGAAAGGCGCGTTGAAAAGATGGAATTTAGAATCATGCGACAATTTCAATTTGAAAGTGCAAGAACTCGAGAAGAAGATCAATGATTTGGAGTAATCTGGGAATATGCTGAATGATGACAGAAGCAAGAGAGATGAGATTAGAAGATGTAGATTGGAATTATAGGATACATTAAGGTTGTCATGTAAAGGATGGTGTGCATCGATCATCCATATTCAAGGCGTGGTGGTGAAAACTTTGAAAAATTGCTCGAAGATTTGAAAAACTATGGCGGTTTTGTGGCAAATGTTGGAATGCAACAAGCAAACCTGTTCAAAGCTTGATGGTAGTTTTGTTTTGGGTTGATTCATTTGATGTGGCTATGATTGTATAAATACAAGGTTGAGGCTACAGATTCACGGGTGTTAGTATTATGTTTTGGTTGGGTTAAAAGAGAGTGTGGGAAGATGTTTGTTTTGGCATAGATAAGATCGAGAAGTTCGTAATCACATTCGATGTCACGTCACATGGCTGCTAAGATGTGAGATCTCAAAGCTTGGTGGTGATTCCATGTTTTGGCAAGGTTCTGCAGACTTCATTTTTTTTAGTACAGGAGCATTCTGAGGATCTTAATGGTCTTCTAGTTCTCTTAGTTTATTGCTTGCTTGCTGTTGAGTTTTTCTGTTGCTGTAGCTTTTCAAGCTTGTGGTGTGTTCGGTTTATATTATCTAGGTGTTGTGTTTTGTTTTGTAATGTTGCAACAGGAAATTGTTCATTGTGGAATGCGATTTTTTGGTTATGTATTTCCTGGTTGTTAAGTACTTTTTTCCTCCTTTTAAGTTTAGGGATGTTTTTAATGAAGCTCTAAACCAAGTTAGGCTTGTATGATTAATAAATCGTATTTTGCCGAGCAAAAAAAAAAGAACTTAAATAAAAATAAAGTATGAAAATAAACACATTATAAAAGTAAAAAAAGCCCAAGAACAAATAAAACTAATTCAAAGATGTCCTTTCAAGCTTCACCCTAATGATCCTAAGTAAACCCTGTTTGTCCTTCCTTCTAGATAATGCCGACTGGATCACCTTCTGGAAGCTGTTGTTGATTGGACTGCCAAAATTTGCCACGTCGGACATCGTCATGCCTCAAGTCATGCCCATGTGTCTAGCCTTGATTACAGAAAATAATAAAAATGCAGTTTGTGCTCTTTTAATGTTGTTTTCTGGAAATTGAAATCCTGCGCAAAAATGAATCATTCATCAAATTCCCTCATTTATTCAATGCTTGTCCTCAAGCATGCCTTAATCAAACATGTTAAAAACTATATTTTCCTTCCTACGTCTCGCCTTGTATCCCAGAAATTCATCCAAGTCAAGTTCACAACAATTATCCAAATAAAAACATCAATCAAGAGGAAAACACAAGGAGGATAAAGTTAAACAAAACCATGGCATCCCATTTATCTATCAATCTCAATGCAACCAAACTCAACACCCTCACAAGATTCGCTCAATTCACTCAAAGTGTTTCGGGTGTAAAAACGCTCAAGGTCAGAACTAAACATGATATTACCATAGGCCTGTAAGAAAATCAAATCTCCACTACTTGTAAGAACAAGATGCAATAATCAAAGGGTCTTAAATGGTTGTAACGGGGCTTAGGTTAAGGTAAGGAAAAAGGCCAAAAATATGGGTTAATCATCGAGACAAGAGATGCAGAAATATAGGTTAATCATCAAGACAAGACATGCAATCAATAAAAGAAGAATGTATGTTTGCTTAACTGCTTTGAGCCCCTCTTCAGGATTCTTGAAATCCTGGTGAACTGATGCAGTTTTTTCTGCATGGAATGCTAAGTATTGAAACTTAGTTTGTGAATATTGTTGACCCTATAGGAAGATATCGTCACGAATTTTGCTTTCGAGTCGAGATGTTATTGGTTCATTCATGGAATGCTAATTTATGCATAAATATTTTAAACCGATATAGGAATGTTTCACATGTTCTAAAATTTGAACTGATGCAGTTCTTAGTGTCTTCTGACCTTTGGCGAATTTTACAAGCTTCACTATATGATTTCAGATGTTTATCAATAGCAATAGACATTAAGCACTTTAATAATCACTATATGATTATTTTAATACTCATTATTGGTTGTAAGTCGTAATAGACTGCGTTGCTTCTGTTTATAATTATGTGTCTGACATATACTTCCTACTAATTTCGATGCTCTTCCAACGATCCAAAAACGAAACCTGAACTCAGAAGAAAACTGAGGATATCATAATACAAATACTAAAGGAACATCTGAATTCATTGTTAACAGAAGAAAACTAAGTACCTTGATGGAGCTTGTAATCCTTGTCCCATGTTCTTTGTTCCTCGTAGCTTATTTCAAGTTCCTTTATGTTTACATGTGGACACCTCTCCGTATACAGCGTATTCTGAATTCACAGGGAATCAAAGGACCTCCTTACAGATTCATCCATGGAAACAGCAAAGAAGCCGTGAAACTGAAAAGGGAAGCATTAAGAAAACCTATGGGCTTGACACATGATATATTCCCCAGAGTGCAGCCACATCTTTACTCCTGGATCAGCAGATACGGTAAGACCGATGCATATCGTTTTTAGCTACAATTTCCAACTTCTAGTCTATGAAAAGATAGACCATTTTGTTTTCTGTGTGATTAGGGAAGAATTGTCTTTATTGGAACGGCGTTCGAGCTCAACTTGTGATTTCAGAACTTGAACTAGTCCAAGAGGTTCTGAAAAATAGTGAAAAATCTTTTCCACAGAGGAAGCCTACAGTTTATGTTAGCAAGCTAGTGGGGAACGGGCTTGTTTCAGCAGAGGGTGAAAAATGGGCGAGGCATCGCAAGCTGGCCAATTACGCTTTCCATGGGGAAAACTTAAAGGTAAAGCCTGAAAAAATATGAATGTAGAAGAATTATACACACAGTGCAAATTCTATACAAATCTTATGTTGTTTGTTGCTTACTTATTGGGGTATCATTTGTGCAGAACATGACTCCAGCTGTAATTGCTAGCGTTGAAACGATGCTAGAGAAGTGGAAAGACCGAGTGGGCAAAGAGATCAAAGTGTTCGGAGAATTCAGATTATTGACTTCAGAAGTGATATCAAGAACAGCTTTTGGTAGCAGTTACTTGAAGGGGAGAAGATATTCGATATGTTGAACAAGTTGACAATAATCGTAGGCCGAAATGCTTTCAAGACTAGCATTCCTTTCATCAAGTATGTTCCCTCTAAATTTTAAGTTGTTAATCCTCGTAGGATTTAGTTATATATAGTTGACCTTGGTTTTCTTGTATAGCAGGTTACGGAAACCTGATGATTTGCTAGAGTCAGAAGCACTTGCAAAAGAAATACAAGATTGTGTGATGAAGATTGTTAAGAAAAGAGAAGACAAAGTTGTGAATGGAGAAGCTGATGTGCATCTCTTTAAACCAGAGAGATTCGCGGAAGGGATTTCCGGAGATACCAAACACAACGCGGCTGCATTTTTCCCCTTCGGATTGGGACCTCGATCTTGCGTCGGTATGACCTTTGCAACCACGGAAACCAAGATTGCTCTCTCCATGATTCTACAACACTACACCTTAACCCTTTCCCCTGCCTATGTCCACTCACCAATGCATATTATGACCCTTCAACCACAACATGGCATTCAAGTCGTACCCGAGTCACTGCATAACGATGCTTAAAGTACAGAGCAACTAAGGACTTGGGGTTCAACTCAGTGAGTCCATGTATTCACCTTTAAGAAATGTAAGGAGCTGCTGGTTTTACAGGATTGTAAAACATGACATCAATAAAAGAATTAATCTTCTTATTGCTTTAAGAAAATATTAATTATAATAAATAATTGCTTTTGTGATAAGGTTATCCTTTTGTGCCCCAGCAATTTGGCTGAGGTGGGAGTTGGATCTTCAGTCTACTCTTTTCTTATTCGATAAACTTCTATACTGTTGAGCAATAATATATACATACATACATACGTACATAAGTACACGTACGTACGTACATGGCAACTTATGTAATATGAAAGTAAATGTGTTCTCACTCTACATGTAATATAAAAAGTAAAACAGTTGACAAATCTCGTAAACTTTAATAGAAAAGTCAAGACACGTAAAGGATAATGTTCAACACCGTAAGCAGGGATTAACCAGAGAGGACGGGAGAGGGTAGTTGTCCTCTTTAAAACTTTAAAATTTATATATAATTTAAAAAAATTATTTATTTTTCATTAAAAATTTATCTCCGTCTCCTAAAATTTTATAAGTTCGTCTCCCTTATAATTTTATATGTTCATCCCCTATAAAACTTTTACTAGGGTTGTTGAAACCGTCTGTTCGGTTAATAATTAAATTGAATTACTTAAAATTAAATTAATTGTACTCTTAAAATTTTTAACCTTTGATCGAATCAATGTCTTTTCGAAGATCTTTAACCGAATCAATTTAAGTTTGGTTAATTCGTCGATTTTAAAATTAATCAATTTTTTAAATATTTTTTTAGTTTTGATTCAAAATAGCAATTCAAGTAGCGTTGAATTATAAATGAATTTCCCTTTTATATTTTATATTTCTAGTTTTTTTTGTTGAACTGGATATTGAGATTAAAATATAAATATTGAATTTTAAATATTATAGGTCTTTGATGATGATTGGGCTTAAAATTTAAAATATATTAATTATATATTAAAATTGAAGAATTATTAAAGACTACACGAGCCTTTTTTGTTTTAGGCGGCGGGGAGTTTAGGGTTTGGGGTTAGTTTATATGGTTTAAAATTTATGGTTATAATTATGATTTAGGGTTTAGGAATTTTAGGTTAGGAATTTTGATTTCAGTTTTTAAGGAATAAATATGAATGCTTGTGTAATTTTTTCACACATCATGTGTATAAAAAATTACTCATTAAGATCTATGTTAATTAACTAGATTTGAACTGAATTAACCAAAAACCAAACTTCGTAGAACCAGTCAAACACTTTGATAACGTTTATATTTGAAGGAAAATTCATATGATCATTATTATTGAGCTTTGATTGATTAACCAAACTAAATTTTGATTCAACCGGTTAATTCAATTTTAACCGGACAATGAACACCTCTAACTTTGACAGTATCACATTTATAATTGAAGAAAAATTCATATGATCATTATTATTTAAACCCATAACCATATTTATTGAGCTTACAATCCAAACTTGAAATCAAACTAAGATGTTGCCTTATAATTGAATTAGAATGTTAAAATAAATTGATCATAATTATTCAATGCACGAATGGTGTGAAAAAATTTCACAAGCGGGTTAAATTTAGGGGTTAGAGATTTAGTTTAAGGTTTAGAGTTTATGGGTTTAGAATTTAGGGCTTATTGTTAGAATTTAAGGTTTAAATTTGAATTTACGATTTAAGGTTACAATCTAAATCCCTAGCCTTAATATCCTAACCCTAACCCTAAATCCCTAACCTCTAAACATAAACCTGTAATCTCTAAATCTTAAATTTTAAACCTCTAAACATAAACCTCTAAATCTTAAATTTATGAGTTGAGTAGTGCTCGATTCGTGCTCGTTAAAAAATCTTGTTGCTCGACCCGACTTGTTGCTCGTTAAGTTCGATAAAATTTTGCTCGATTCATGCTCGTTAAAAAATCACGTTGCTCGACTAGACTCGTTGCTCTTTAAGCTCGCCAAAATTTTACCATTTTTAAATATAGATAAAATCTAGTGATACTACTAGAGCTTAATATAACATACGAATTCAGGAAAAAAATGTGACGAATGTGGAGATAAATAAATGAACTTGTTATGACTGAGTTAGAGATGAAGTCAATATTCGAGTGAGAGACTCTTTTTAGTTTCTCAACAATATTCGATGAACAATAAAGGGAGACTACCTTAGAAATTTCTAAGTTTTAACTTTCAATCGTATTTTTTTATACGAGAACTTAAAACTTTCCTCTTTTCTACTTTTATACATAAAATAATTATAAAAGAAAAAAGAAAATTAATTATTATAATTTAATTTCTTATTAATACAATTAACTTTTTAAATTCTCCAAAAATACAGAAATGTTTTGGAAATGTGAAATCAAATATTTATGGGCAAATTACCTAGCAAGTCACTAAACTTTTTTAAAATTTTCAACTAGCATTTAAACTTCTTGTAACATAATTTTTAAGGTGGCCACCAAAAAATCATAAAAAAATAACGAGATGCTCGTGAACTTATCGAGTCGAGTTGGGCCTTGCTCGAATCAACTTGGTAAGATCTCGAGTCGAGTCAACTCGAATCGAGCGTTGATCGAGTTTTGGCCGAGTTGAAACTCGAGTTTTTTGTGAGCTGTTCAACTCAATTAGCACCCCTATTAACAATGAAGGAGTAATGCATTCTTACTATATTTTCAAGTCCTCCGAGCAATTAGGCCTGGCTTGGTAGAGAGAAAAGAAAATTAGAAGGACGAAAAATTGAAGTGATGGGAAAATGGAAGAATGGAAAACATATTTTTGTTCTTCCTATCGGTGTGCTTGGTTGAGAAGATGGAAACTAAAAGAAAAATAAGTTTTTTTTCACTTTATTGCTTAGTACAATGGAAAATTGAGAAGAAAGAAAATTAAGCCTTGAAAACTATAATTTATTTTTAGTTTTATGATTTAGTCCAATATTTTTAATATGATTATTTTTATTCAATTTAGTCCCTAAATTTTTTTACTTAATCTAAAATTGACCTCTATTTGTTTCTAATTTTTATAATTTAATCTAATATTTTTAAATAGTTTTGTTTTTGTTCAATTAATCCCTAAAATTTTTCTTTAATTCAAAATTGTCCCATAAGTATTTTTAATTTTTCTTATAATTGAGTCCAATATTTTAAATATCGTTTTATTTTGTCAAGTTTAGTTCACAAATTTTTATTTAATCGTAAATTAACATCTATTTATTTCTAATTTTTATAATTTAGTCTAATATTTTTATAATTTAATACTGAGAGTTTAACTACTAATGTAACACCTAATACCCGGTCTAGACGAATTCTGCCCGAATATTGAATGCTACAAATGGCCCATTTGTGGCCTAAAACGAATTTAAAAAAACAAGCATATTCGATTCCTCGAAAGTAAACAAACAACATGAAAGTAAAGCATAAACAATTAACTAAAGTTACCCGAGAAAATAAACTTTTAAAAAACTTTAGAAAAATAAACGATTTAACAAAAAAAGGCATTTTGGTAAATTTAAAAAATTTAAATCCAAAAAAACATTCAAAACTTAAGTAGAAATTTAATATAAGTAGAAACATCTTATACCTCTATTTTGCTAAAAAAAAGTTCAAATCGAAGTAAATTGAACCGAATCGAGTTTTAGGGTCTAAAATGTAAATAAATCATAAGTTGAATTTAAGTTAAAAACTCAGTTTCATATCCATTTTAGAATCATTAATTTCAATAAGACTTAATGGTAAATTCATTTTAAAATCAAGTTTCAAATATAGTGTTAATTGAAAAAATAAGTTTGTTTTTTGTTTTGCTGATTGCTTCTGGTGTATTGGAGAATTGGCTTTGGGCAGGTGTTGTTTAGTTGTGATGTGGGGTGCGTGTTTGATATTAGATTTTGGTGCCTTGGAGAGTTGGCTTTGGGCAGGTTTAGTTTGGTTGTTATGTGCGGTGTGTTGTGGCCATCCCCTCACATGGTGTCACAACCGAGTCCCGGGGCCACAATCGAGTCACTTTTACCATGCCCCATTTTCAAGCACATCAATGTTTTAGGAAGAAGAGTCTTTGTTTTCAATTATTTCTTTAGTTAGGAAAAAGTGTCCTCATTTCAAACAATAGAATGTTTACTCGGGTCATTTCTATAATGTTTATTTCGCATATATGTAGGGGGTGGACAGTCGGCAGAGTTTGGGCTGATCCACTGGTAAAGGTATATATCCTACACACCATCGAGGTGGCCCCTATTGCCCAAGTCGATGGTGTGGGTGAGTTTTCTAATGTAACCCGATGTTTTCTCTTTTTTTTCTAATAAAATAAAAACCATTTTTCTTTCCTACGGGGAAGCTGGGGGTCGACTGTGTGCATCCGCTATGCCCCACGATTTCGACCATGGCTTGAAGAATGATTTTGTGGCGCGGGACTAATGTATTGCTTGCTTATTTTGAGCAGATCAATCGACAGAAAAGGCTGACTTGATTGGGAAGAGTCCTTTTCAAGTGTCGCACGGCTTAGTGACCGAGTGAACTAAAGGCTATGGCCGTGACACGTGGTATCAGAGCAAGGTTGTTGCACTCAATTTCGGGCGTGGTGTTGCCTGTTCATTGTGGTGGAAAGCACAGAGGTGCGTAATCAATAGCACAGATGTGCTTTTTAATAATTGTGGCACAGTGGTGCTCAATTTTTTTGTTCAAGCACAGCGGTGCTTCCTTGTTGCTAGTGCACAGCGGTGCCTAGTTTTTTTATTGGGAAAACACAGTGGTGCTTATCCCCTCTTGATGCACAGTGGTGCTCTCTTGCATCTTGTGCACAGTGGTGCTTACTCCCTCTTGAAGCACAGTGGTGCTGAGTTATTAATAGGCATTGTGGTGCTTATTATTCTGCCTGTGCAAGAACTAGTGTGGTTGGAGTCGACCCGGGATGGTGACTACGCGTAAGCATCAGAGGCCAAGAGTCGTCCCGATAACTGAGGTGCCAGCGGGCGCAGGTACTTCGGCACAACATGGCGCTAGAGTGCCCGCACAAGGGGGTATGACCATAGACCCCGATAGGTATGAGGAGCTAGAAGCCGCGGTGGCGGCCCTGAGGGCTCATGTTGTGACCAGTGAACGAGTTTGAGTTATTGAAGTTTATCATCAGGAGTTGGCTCACATGGTGAAACACCTCACTGATGAGACAAATGAGGCAATGAGTACTCTGAAGTATGAGATAGAGGAGCTTAAGGCTCAAATTAATTTGATTGAAGTGGCTATGGGAAATTTGATGACCATGGAAAGGGGCCAGAGGAATAGGGTCCCTGAGCCTCAGCGGTATGAGAGGAACAAGGATGCCAAAGAGCTTGAAATTTTCCTGTTTGATATTGAACAATACTTTCGGGCTACTCGCACCACTATAGAGGAAGACAAGGTCTCGATGGCTTTTATGTACTTGTCAGGGGATGCCAAATTGTGGTGGAGGTCCAAGTTCACAAATGGCGTGTGTTCTATTAAAAAGTTGGGACGAGTTGAAACGAGAATTAATAGCTACCTTCTTTCCGGAGAATGTGGAGTATAATGCTCGGAAGAAGTTGAGGGATTTGACCCATATTGGGACTATTCGTGATTATGTGAGAGAGTTTGCGGCATTGATGCTGGATATCAAGGACATGCTGGAGAAAGACAAGATGTTTGCTTTCCTTGAGGGCCTAAAGCCATGGGCTAGAACTGAGATTCAAAGACAAAAGGTGCAGGATGTAGTCGCTGCCATGGCGGTTGCCGAGTGGCTTAACGATTACAGTGATGGCTCAAACAAACGCAAGGCCCCAACTAGTGGGAGCAATAACCATGCAGGTAATGGGAGTAAGACGGCTAGAGGGGAGAGGCCGATAACTTGGGGAGCCGGGAGAGGACTTCCAAACAAGGAACCAGTGCAGAATAGGGGAATGATGGCTTTACGCCGAGGAATGGACCAAATAGGCTACCCCTAGCATGCTTCCTGTGTAAGGGGCCTCGTCGCGTGGCTGAGTGCCCACATAGGGGTGCATTGAGTGCTTTGGAACTTTCACGGCCTGAGGACACACTCCCTAACTCACCTACAGAGAATAGTGAGACCGATTTGGCCAGGATTGGGTCCATTCGTTTTCTGAGTGCATTACAATCTCAATTGGACAACATAAAGAATGAACCGGAAAGGGCTTGATGTACGTGGACTTGGTGATAAATGGGAAGACGACTAGGGCTCTAGTTGACACGGGCGCAGTAGATACTTTTATCTCATCTGAGGAAGTCAAGAGATACGGTTTAACAATTACTAGAGATGTGGAACAGATAAAAGCAGTTAATTCTATTGTCGTCGCGATTTGTAGAAGTGTTAAGAGGGTGAAGGCCAAGCTTGGGTCCTGGGAGGGAAGCGTGGATCTCACTATTTCCCCTATGGACGATTTTGATGTTGTGTTGGGGCTGGATTTCATGACAAAAGCCCAGGCCATCACCGTCCCTGCTGCGAGCTGCCTATTATTTCTAGGGGATTGCCCGGGGGTGGTACCCGCTAACATTCTACCAAGAAGCAGAAAGATGCTGTCAGCAATGCAATTTAAGAAAGGGGTGAATAAGGGAGAACCTTCTTTTGTCGTATTACCTATTCTACATGGGGAGTCGACCCTTGAAGGGGTACCAAGTGGGATTCTGAGAGTGTTGGAGGACTATAAAGATGTCATGCCAGATCAGTTGCCAGAAGGGCTCCCTCCTCGAAGGACGGTGGATCATGGGATTGAACTGGTCCCCGGTACCAAACCTCATGTGAGATGTCCGTACCGTATGTCCCCTCTGGAATTAGCTGAATTGAGGAAACAATTCGATGAACTGTTAAAAGCTGGGTTTATTCGACCGTTTAAAGCGCCATTTGGGGCGCCCGTGTTGTTCTAGAAGAAACATGATGGGATCTTGAGATTGTGTGTGGACTATAGAGCCCTGAACAAGGTGACTGTCCAGAACAAGTATCACATCCCCTTAATTGCGGACTTGTTCGACCAGCTAAGTGGCGCGAAATATTTTACAAAGCTGGATCTTCGATCGGGGTATCATCAGGTAAGAGTGGCCGAGGGAGATGAATCGAAGACAACTTGTGTTACTCGATATGGGGCATTTGAGTTTCTTGTGATGCCATTTGGGCTAACCAATGCGCCTGCAACCTTTTGCACCTTGATGAACCAGGTGTTCCATGATTTTCTGGACAAGTTTGTGGTGATGTACTTGGACGATATAATGGTATATAGTTCCTCCTTGACAGATCATGAAAACCATTTGCGGCTAGTGTTGCAGAGGCTCAAAGATAATCAGCTATTTGTTAAAAGAGAGAAATGTGCTTTTGCCCAAACTCAAATTAAGTTCCTAGGACACATCGTTGGGCAGGGACATGTTCGAATGGATGAGGAAAAAGCGGAGGCGATCCAAGAATGGCTGACTCCAAAGAGTGTCAGTGAGCTCATATCATTCTTGGGATTATCTAACTATTATAGACGGTTTGTCGAAGGCTACTTTCGGAGGACAACTATACTTACCAATTTTAAAGAAAGGTGAGAAGTGGGTCTGGTCTAAAGAGTGTTAAGATGCTTTTGAGGGACTAAAAACTGTTGTGATGAACGACCCAGTCCTAGTATTACCAGAATTGAGAAACCAATGGAAGTTGAAACTGATGCATTTGACTTTGCCATAGGGGGAGTACTCATGCAGGGTGGTCACCCTGTGGCCTTTGAGAGTCGGAAGTTGAGTGGTGCCGAGACGAGATATGCAACTCAGGAAAATGAACTTCTAGCCGTGATCCATTGTCTCAGGGCTTGGAGGCATTATTTGTTGGGCTCAAAGTTTGTTGTTAAAACAGACAACACAGCTGCTAGTCATATCCTGACACAACCAAAACTGTCGGCAAGGCAAGCAAGATGGCAAGAGCGCCTAGCGGAGTTTGATTTCAGTTTTGAGCATAAAGCTGGGAAGAAGAATCAGGTAGCTGATGCGTTAAGTCGAAGGGCCGATCTGGCGACCCTTAGATTGATTGCTCCTATGTCAGCTAGTAGGGTGACGAATGACATCCGGGAACTCATAATGGAGAACATGGGAAAGGATCCGCAGATGATGGCAATATTGAGGATGGTGAAAAGTGGCCAATCGAAGACCTTCTAGGTAGAGAATGGGATCCTAATGACGAAAGGTCCGCGTATGTATGTCCCGAGAGCGGGAGAACTTAGACAGAAACTACTGCGTGAATGCCATGACACTCCCTGGGCAGGTCACCAAGGTTGGCGGCGTACTCTGGCCCTGTTGGAACAAGGATATTATTTGCCGCACATGCGACAGGATATTATGGACTATACCAAGACTTACCTTATTTGCCAGCAAGATAAAGTGGATCGACAAAAGACTTCAGGATTGTTGGAGCCATTGTCAGTGCCAGCACGGCCTTCGGAGAGCATTTCACTCGACTTCATAGTGAGCTTGCCTCGGGTGGGGGATCTTGGAGCTGTCATTGTGGTGGTGGATCGGTTCTCAAAATATGCTACATTTATCCCTGCCCCCAAATATTGTTCGGCGGAGGAGATAGCTCAGTTAGTCTTTAAATATGTGGTGAAGTATTGGGGTGTCCCACAAGATATTGTTAGTGACAGGGATGGTCGGTTTACTGGAAATTTCTGGAGAGAGTTATTCAAGATGTTGGGATCTAAACTGAATTTGTCATCAAGTTATCATCCCCAGACGGATGGGCAGACGGAGCGCTTTAATGGGTTGTTAGAAGAGTACTTAAGGCATTTTATCTAGGCCAACCAGAAAAATTGGCCTTCATTGTTGGATGTGGCACAACTTTGTTTTAATTCACAAAAGAGTTCTGCTACTAATAAAAGCCCCTTTGAAATTGTGACAGGTCAGCAGCCGCGGCTTCTACACACCACTCTAGAGTCATACAAAGGAAAGTGTCCCCGAGCTTTTAATTTCTCAAAGGAGTGGCGCCAAAATACAGAGATTGCTCGGGCTTATCTAGTGAAAGCTGCAAAACATATGAAGAAGTGGGCGGATCGTGGTCGAAGGGACCAGCAATTCAAAGTTGGCGATCTAGTGCTTGTGAAGCTAATGGCAGAACAATTGCGGTTCTTACGGAATAGAGATCGGCGGTTGGTGCGAAAGTATGAAGGACTAGCACCGATTGTGGCCAAAGTTGGGAATAACTCATACAAGATCAAGCCGCCCTCATGGATGAAAGTTCACCCTGTGTTCCATGTGAGCAACTTAAAGCCTTTTCATGCGAGCCCCTCAGATGTTAGCCGAGGACAGAGTGATCGGGGCCCCATCTGTACCAAATCCCCATTAGAACGTCGAGTTGAGGAGATCCTTGCTGATAGGTTTGTTACGGTGTCCAAGAAGAAACCTGTTCGTGAGTACCTGGTCAAGTGGGAAGGTCTCAGAGCCGAAGAGACAAGTTGGGAGAGAGATCATGACCTAAAGGTGTTCAAGCAGAAAATCGAGGAGTTCCTTGTAGCTTAGTCGACAAGGGCGTCGACAAGTTAGGTGGGGGAGGATGTTGTGGCTATCCCCTCACATGGTGTCACAACCGAGTCCCGGGGCCACAACCGAGTCACTTTTACCATGCCCTATTTTCAAGCATATCAATGTTTTAGGAAGAAGAGTCTTTGTTTTCAATTATTTCTTTAGTTAGGAAAAAATGTCCCCATTTCAAACAATAGAATGTTTACTCAGGTCATTTCTATAATGTTTTTTTCACATATATATAGGGGGTGGACAGTCGGCAGAGTTTGGGCTGATCCACTGGTAAAGGTATGTATCCTACACACCATCGAGGCGGCCCCTACCGCCCAAGTCGATGGTGTGGGTGAGTTTTCTAATGTAACCCGATGTTTTCTTTTTTTTCTAATAAAATAAAAACCGTTTTTCTTTCCTACGGGGAAGCTGGGGGTCGACTGTGTGCATCTGCTATGCCCCAGGTTTCGACCATGGCTTGAAGAATGGTTTTGTGGCGCGGGACTAATGTGTTGCTTGCTTATTTTGAGCAGATCAATCGAGAGAAAAGGCTGACTTGATCGGGAAGAGTCCTTTTCAAGTGCCGCACGGCTTAGCGACCGAGTGAACTAAAGGCTAAGGCCGTGACACGGTGCACGATTGGTTGTTAGTCGTGCCTCGTTGTTTTTTGGATTGTTTTGTTACCAACGTGTGGTACTCTTTTCCTCCGTTAGGCTTATGGAAGTTTTTAACGAGACTCACATTAGTATTTATACAATTTGCCGTTGCAATAAAATCGTATTTTGAGCAAAAAGTAGTTTCTGAGCCATTTTGAAAACATTCATAAAATATAGGGTCCAGTTTTTCAAAAAGTAGAATTAAACCTTCCTTTATGAAATTAATATCACCATTGACGTATATACCAAGTTTCAAGTTAATCCGAACTAAAACGAATAGTTAATTACAATTATAAAAT
This sequence comes from Hibiscus mutabilis, assembly GCA_019671005.1. Taxonomy (NCBI): domain Eukaryota; kingdom Viridiplantae; phylum Streptophyta; class Magnoliopsida; order Malvales; family Malvaceae; genus Hibiscus; species Hibiscus mutabilis. The sequence goes on from CM033739.1 coordinate 1,426,303, forward strand.
TAATGACTAAAACGTAAAGTTTGTAATTATAAGATATTAGATTAAATTATAAAATAAATATTTTAAATTAAATAAAAATATTATTATATTGATGAACTACCTTGATTTTTCAACATCCTGCAAGCCGCAAGGTTTGGTTAATGTCAGGATCATGAAATTTTCAAGGCACTATATTCAAGTTGCCGACACTTCTAACAACGAAAGGAGTTCTATTCAAAAAAGAAAAAAGAAAAAAGAAAAAAGAAAAAAGAAAAAAGAAAAAAGAAAGGACTATGTAGGTATAGTTTACTCATGCCCACCGTCCGTAGTTAGAGAAGTCCAATTTTAGTATAGTTTATTTTTTTAATATTTATTATTAAAATTTAATGTTTAAATTCTTGTTATCGGAGTTTTATTCTTAAATTTTAGTTTTTTTATTATTTGTTATTAGTGGTTCAGTTTTTTCGATACTTATTATTATGGCTCAAAATTTTTTCAATATTTATTATTAATGGTGTACTTTTAAAATTCAATTTTATAATATTATAATCCAATTTTTTTTCTCAACACGTGTGATTAGGAGTCCAATTTTTTTCAATATTTTTTATTAGATATATACTGTTAGGGGTGTAAACGAACTGAACGTTCAGTGAACCGTTTGGCGAGAAGTTCGTTTATTTATTAAATGAACGAACATGAATAAGATTTTTTGTTCGTTTAATTAAATGAACGAACACGAACAAATGTCTTGTTCGTTCATTTATGTTCGTGAACGTTCGGTAATCCGTTCGTTTATGTTCGTTCATTTATGATCGTTTAAATTTATTCACATATGTCTAGGGTGACCATTAGATCGAGTCGAGTAAAAAAATTTCGAGTTATTCAAGTTGACAAGTCTTATTTTATGACTCGTTAAAAAGTTCCTTCTTATCGGCTAGGGGTGTTCATTGTTCGGATAAACCGAACTAACCGACCGAACCAAAACAAAATTGGTTAATCTATTAGATAATTTTAATTTTCGGCTAATGATTAAGAGTTTTTTCAAATTTCAATTATCGATTAATTCGGTTTAAAATCGGCTAATTAACTTAATTAACCCAAAATATTAAATATTTAACATATTATATATGTTATTTATGTTCTTTTATATTCGTTTATCATTTTAACAAACGAACATGAACAAACACGAACAAGCTACATTCCTTAACGAACGAACATGAACAAGAAACTTTGTGTTCGTGTTCGTTCATTTGTTCGGTTAAAGTTAAATGAACGAGCATGAGCACACCCTCGTTCGTGTTCGTTCGGTTCGTTTACAAGCCTATATACTCTTAAATTATTTTTTCAATACTTATCATTAGAGGCCCGATTTTTATAATAATTATTATTAGGGACATATTCTTTAAAATTTATTTTTTTTCTATTAGGGTAAAATACACAAATCATCACTAAACTTTTCTCTTTGACCTATTTTGGTCACCGAACTTTCAAAATAATTAATTTACTCACTAAACTTTATACATTAGCCTATTTTAGTCACTCCTCCGTTTTTCACATTAACATCTCGATAATGTACCTTATTTTATTAATATTTGGTTGTGATGTAGATTTTTAATTAATATTTAATTGACAGGTAGGATTTAAAAATAAAAAATAAAATAAAATTCTTAAATTTTACCCAAACCCCACATGCATCATCCTCGCTTCCCAAAAAAAAAACCGTCTTCTTAAACAACCATGGCCCCGAAGCTTCACCCGAACCATTCCTTCATTCATCTTGGTCAGCAACGTCCTTGCAACTCACCTTTGTTCATTTGGGAAATCCACATATAATTCCCGCTAAGTTAAATTATTTAGTGAAGAAATGTAACAAAAGTCGCAACAATAAACAAAGAGCAGAAGTATTGATTGGGAAACTTGGGTTCATACATGAGCGCGTTGTTAATCGAAATATGAGCATATAGGCTGTCAAAAGCTTACTCGATGATCTGGTGTCTATGGCAAGAAAGAAAAACAGAGATAAGGCATACCCATTCGGTAAGAAACAGAGAGGAACAAATTAAAAGAAAAAATTAGGCAAAAGGATCAGTATTGTAACTGAGTTTTAACTCGATTGATATAATTTTGTTGTAACATTCAAGAAGACTATGGGTTTATTTATTTGAGGCCATTGTTTTACCAAAACAATTATTGGTAAACTACAACGGAGGTCACTCAATTATAGATAAGATTACATTGGGTCACCCAATTATTGAAAGTTACACTTTGGTCACTCATTTATGAGTAAGGTTACATTTGAGTCACCCTTCAGATTTAAAAAAAAACATGTCAATTTGTGTATTAGATTCATTAATGATTTCAAATGAAGTGTTATAGTGTTAACGAGGGTATACAAGTGATTTGGAAGAAAAAATGACTAAATTGATAAAAAAAAAATTAAGGGCTTCATACCAAAATAAGTGCCCAAACTATCATGTTTTTCTCTTTTAGGTGCCTAAACTATTTTTTGCTCCTTTTAGGTGCCAAAACTATCTCGTTTTTTTTCTTTTAGATGCTTAAACTTTGTTTGCCCTTTTTAAGTGGTCATCATTTTTTGGTCAAAGTAAGTGCCCAAACTATCATTTTTTGTCAAAAGTATGTGTTTCAGTTTGACATTAAAAGGGGCAAGAAATGATAGTTCGGGCACCTAAAAGAGGCAAATAAAATTTAGGCACCTAAATAGAAAAAACAAGATATTTTGAGAACTTATTTAGGTACCTAAATATGTTTGTCAAACATATACAAATCAACGGGTTGAAAATTTAGAACAGAATACTTGATATAATATAGATGGAAGACTATTCTTCGTTTCTCCATCAAGTTGTAACTAAGGGTGATACCGAGCCTGACCGACTCGCAAGTTACTCGGGTTCGATTTAGTCAAAACTTGGTTTGAGTGAGCTCGATTTGGGCTCGTGCTCGGCTCGAAACCTTAATTAGTCGAGTCGAGCCGACTCAAATTCGGCTCGAAAAGCTCGTGAGTAGGCACGGAATAATTATATATATATATATATTATATTACATATGCACTAAAAGTAATTTGTTTAGCAAAAGAAAAGCAATAAAATAAATTAGGAAACTAAAATAAATTGGGCACTCTTTTCCCCTTTCCCAACACTGTATTTCGTTTCAGTGTTGGTTATGAAAGGGTTTTTAACGAGGCCACATCTTTTATAAAAAAAACCATAGCAAAATTGTCCATTTCGAGCCGAACCAAATAATATTGTTTTCGAGCTGAATTCGAGCCTAAAATTTCGAGCTAGATGAGCCTCGAACCGAGCCGAGTTCAATAATATTATTTCCAAACCGAGCCGAGTCTGACCAGGCTTGGGCTCGACTTCGCTCGTTATCACCCTAGTTGTAACGAGATGGACAAATATCTCTGGCATAAATTCAAAGCAAAAAGGTTGGTGTTTTAGGTCAAATTTTTTTATTTGAACTAGACCGTTTGAAAATGATTGGGGCTTGAATTGAATTCAACGGCGGTTTTGGACTGGTGCAATGTAAGTGACTGTTTGGGCCTAAAAAATTATAAAATAAATGTTTTTAATAGAAAAATGAAAAAGTTAAATGCATTTAAGAAGAAATATGGCTTAATTATAAAATAGGTGCCCAAGCTTTGTTACTTTTTTGCAATAGGTGCCTAAAGTATTTTTTGGTTGAAGTAGGTGCCTAACGTTTCATTTTTACAAGTTTTAAAGTCAATTTGTCAAAAAGAATTTATCATCTGATTATAGTTTGATACGTGGCTTTTAATTTTTATTTTCAAAACAAATTACGAACAAAATAAATTAAAAATATCCCAAAATTTTAAAAAATTACAAAACAATCCCAAATCCCTAAACCTCCAAATCCCAAAATTAACGCCATTGTCGCCTGCGATAGCCTCGCCGGGCCCCACTATAACCGTCACCGTATCCCCCCTCCCATTTCCCGAACCACCCATCGCCAGTAACCGGTGGGAGGCGCATCAATCGGACGACGAACAACGAACGCGAAAGGCCCCAACCGTTTGACGTCCTATTGGCACGCCTCCCGCCGATTACCGGCAATGTGTGGTTGGGAGAAATGGGCGGGGGACTCCAGTGACGATGGTGGTAAGGTCCGACGAGGCTATCGGCAACGACAATGGCGCCAATTTTAGAAATTGGATGTTTGGATTTGAGACTGTTTTGAAAATTTTGAGAAGTTTTAAATTTTTTAAAAATATTTTCTTTTTGCAAATTTTTGAAAAAAAAGTAAAAATTAAAATAAAAACATGTGTCACATTATGATTGGGTGTTAATTTTTTTTAACAGCGCTACCTTAAGATAGTAACGGAATGAAGCTTTAGGCTCCTATTTCAACAAAAAAAAGTTTGGGCGCCTATCGCAAAAAATAATATAGTTTGGGCACCTATTTTATAATTAAGCCTAAAAATATAAAAAAAATAATTATGAACCAGTAATAAAATATGTTGATATAGTAAATGTTACTATATTTCATGGATTTGAGTTCTTTTAGAGTTATGTTTCATTCAAAAGCTACTATACGTGTTTTATTTAAAAATCTAAAGCACCGTAAAACATAGATTTCAAAATACGGGAGTTGGTTACGGATGGGGAAAATACAGCCCAAAATTGGTACTTTAATAATTATCGGTTTATTAATAAAACTTTCGGATTAACATTAAATTAAATTAGGTTAAATCTAATTTTCTAAAAAATACTAATACGATCGGATAAAAGGGCATATTGCCAAATATAATCCGTTATGCAAATAAAAAAAACAAAATAAATAAAACATAAATAAAAATATAAATAAATACTAAATAATAAAATACTAATATAACATAAAATAAAATAACTAATAAAATACATACAAACTAAAAACACAAATTTTAAATTAATCTAAAATATACATACATTAAATCTAATAAAAATTACAACACAAATAAAAAGGAAATATAAAAATATATACTAACTAGGAAATAAAATACAAACTAAAAAACACAATTTTAAATTAACTATTACTTCATTAAATCATAAAAATTACAACACAAATAAAAAGGAAAGAAAATATATCTAACTAGGAGCTCGAATCTCCAAAAAATAACTAGATCGGATCCAAAATAGGACCCCGATCGAACCGGTTAAGACCGTGGACACTGCCCCAGTCCTTGGCTAGCCGGGAGCCTACCGGCTCATTTTTTTTCAATTGCCCCCCCCTTTTTATAGGCAAAGTGAGTGGTGAGGTGGGTGACGTGGAGCCTTGTGCTCCCCTCCCCTCCTTTTTTTCATTATTATTTTTTTTTTTTTTTAATTTACTATATTTTTAAATTTGATTCGAATAGGGTAAATGGTTCGGATATAATTTTGGAGTCCGGACAAAAATGGATATTACAGATTGTATACTTTTGTGACACGAACCGATAAATTCAATCTAATCATGATTAGAGGCAGAAGAATCAAAGAGGATTTCTCATGCTCGATTCTACACATATGTAATGTGAAAAGTAAATTGATATCAAGCTGGACTTACTTTTCTTTATTCAAAAGTAATATATCACGCACAAAATAGTTTAATAAGTATTTACTTTTTTTTAAGCCAATCTTCTTCCTTCGATATTCACAAAGACTTTTACACTCTTTATCTTCTTTTTTTTCATTTTTTGTCTCTTTAAATTATAAATTAAATACTTTATTTAGTAAAATTACATATAACCTCCTAAATCTATGTTGTATGTGGTTGAACCAATCGATTATCTTTCATGACGGATTGTACTCTCATGACACTAACCGATAAATTGAGTCGCATCATGATTGAAGGCTGATGGATAAAAGAGGAATTTCCATGCTCGATTCTACATGACAACATATTTAATATAAAAAGCAAACATGTAATCCAAAATGCGAAATATTAGTCATTGGACTCGTTTGAGTGGATATTTTAAATAATTAAAAAAAAGTAAATTTGTAATCACTCTGCATGTAATATAAAAAGTAAAACACTTAGACAAATGTCATACACTTTGATAGAAAAATTAAGACACGTGAAGATTAATACTCAAGATATTATATGCCCAAAAACTACAAGATTCTACCCATTTGCGTCACGGCAAATACAACTTTGCCAGTGTCAGGTTTATTTAAACCCCTGCTCGTTTGTATTAAGCTTACAATGCAATTTAACAAACTTTGATAAAGTTTGTCATTTTTCGGGAAATCTGATTTCATTGTTGAGAGAAGAGAAATGAGTGCCTTGCTTCAGCTTGTAATTCTTGCCCCATGTTCTTTCTTCCTGGTAGCTTTGATCAAGTTCCTGTATGATTACTTGTGGAGGCCTCTCCGTATACAGCATATGCTGAATTCACAGGGAATGAAAGGACCTCCTTACAGATTCATCCATGGAAACAACAAAGAAGTCGCCGAGATGAGACGCGAAGCAATGAGCAAGCCTCTGGGGTTGACGAATGATATATTTCCCAATGTGCAGCCACATATGTACTCCTGGATCAACAAATACGGTAAGATAGATGCATGTTTTTCATATTCTGGTCATGTAAACGAGCTTGTTCGCGAACATAAACAAATCGAACACACATCTGTTTGTGTTCGTTCGTTTATTTAGCTTAATAAACGAACGTTATACTAACGGTTCACGAATAGTTCGTCGAGCGCTCTGCTCATTTACACCCCAAGAGAAGACTGACTCTTTTGTTATTTATGTGATTAGGGAAGAATTATCTTTGTTGGGACGGTGCTCGAGCTGAGATCGTGGTTTCAGATCCTGAATCAGTCAGGGAAGTTATGAAAAACACTGAAAAAACTTTCCCCAAAAATGAGCCTTCTGTGTTCCTTAGGAAGCTACTAGGGGACGGCCTCGTTACAGTTGTGGGTGAGAAATGGGTGAAGCAGAGGAAATTGGCGAATCATGTTTTTCATGGGGAAAGCTTAAAGGTAAACCCTCTAATATGATGCTACTTATTGTTCTTGCAGTACTCGAGAGTCGAGTCCCTCGGAATCATACTATTTCTGGCAAAATCTTATGTTGTTGCTTACATGTTGGAGGATTGTTTGTGCAGAACATGATTCCAGCAGTAATTACTGGCGTTGAATCAATGCTAGCACGATGGAACGGCCAAGAAGGCAAAGAGATCGAAGTGTTCGAAGAATTCAAACTAATGACTTCAGAAGTGATATCCAGAACAGCTTTCGGTAGCAGTTACTTGGAAGGGGACAAGATATTTGACATGTTGGACAAGTTGTCAGAACTTATGATCCGAAATCTTTTCAAGACTCGAATCCCTTTCATCAGGTATGTTCCTTCTAAGCTTAATTAATCCCTGAATGTTGCCTATATTTATCAAGCTGACCTGAGTTTACTTGTACAGCAAGTTTTGGAAACCAGCTGATTTGCTAGAGTCGGAAAAACTTGCAAAAGAAGTACAAGATATTGTGTTGAAGATTGTCAAGAAAAGAGAAGACAATGTTGCGAATGGAGAAGCTGATGGATTCGGCAACGATTTTCTCGGATTGCTTGTCAATGCCTATCACGATCCGGACGAGAAAAACCGGCTTTCATTGGAAGATTTGGTAGATGAGTGCAAAACATTCTACTTTGGGGGACAAGAAACTGTTAGTTCCTTACTTTCCTGGACAGTTCTCCTTTTAGCAATCCATGGAGATTGGCAAGAGAAAGCAAGAAGAGAGGTGATTGACACATTTGGTAACCAAATTCCACATCCTGAAGGGCTTGCCAAACTCAAAACTGTAAGCAAACCGTCTAACCATGAGTTTAGTACATGAAGTTTTTTGACTCGACATGATCTGACATATTCGTATTCTCAGAACAGATCACCATGATCATTTACGAAACTCTAAGATTGTATGGTCCATCAGCCGGCTTGATACGAAAAGCTGGACGACAGGTTCAGTTGGGAAAGCTAAACTTGCCTCCGGATATCGATATTCTGGTTATAAGCGTTGCAACTCATCATGACCCTGAAGTATGGGGAGAAGATGTGCATCTTTTTAAACCAGAGAGATTCGCAGAAGGCATTGCCAAAGCTACCAATCACAACGCGGGTGCGTTTTTCCCCTTCGGATTGGGACCTCGATCGTGTGTCGGTATGAGCTTCGCAACCAATGAAGCAAAGATTGCTCTCTCCATGATTCTGCAACGCTACAGCTTCACACTCTCCCCTGCATATGTCCACTCACCAGTATCTTTTCTCACCCTTAAACCGCAACATGGAATACAAATAATACTCGAGTCACTGCATAATGATGCTTAAAGCCCATGCCAGATAACGACTCGGAGCTCAACTCAGTTATATGGGGGTTTTAGCATTAGCAACAGCCCCTTACCTACTCCTAAGCTGTGCCCAGCTCTATACAATAAGAAATGCAAGCCGCTGCTGATTTCGAAGATGGTAAAGCATGAAACTAAATAAAAAATACATATGTTTTTAGTATTGTTGGTCGATTTATAGTTTACTAGCTATGCCTTAGTTTTGTAAAAGATTTCATGAAAAACTTAATAAGATTATCTTCTTATTTCTTTAACAAAATATGAATTTTGTTAGGTAAAATATACCCGGGTCACTCAATTATTAGTTTAGTTACAAATGCATCCTCTTTTTTTTCTTCTAAAAAGTTATAATTTAATTAATTAAAAATTGGTTACAAACAAGTCAGTTTGCCATTAAAAAAATGAACCTCTATTGTGGCCCGATATAGTAAGAGTTTTGGTTTCTAACACTAACACTCAATCAACTTGGCCCTAAATTAAAACAATTCAATTTATTGATAAAACTAACAGTTGGATTATTGCATTCTACCATAAAGCAACAAGAAGTTATTGATAAAAACAACAGTTGAATAGCTGCAACAGAAAAGTAATATGTACATTTATGGGATAAGAATATACAAATTATGAGAAGAACAAAGACTAAATTGATAGAATTTTTGAATATAAAAGATTAATTAAATTCTTTCACATTATGACCAAATTAAAAGAATGCATAAGTTTTGAAAGCAAAACTGTTATTATACTATGTCATGTCGCCAACTTTCATTCATTTTAACGCGAATAACTTTTTGTAACCATTAAAAAAATTAATTGAGCGACTAAAGTAAAACTAACTCGTTTATAACCATATTTATAATCGAATGATCTTAGGTGTATTTGACCCAATTTCGTATTAGAACTAGATTGTATGAAATTTCTTGGGGTACCTACCAGACACCTCAGCTGAATTGGACATTAGATCATTTCGTTATGTGTTTGGAACTTTTGGATAAATTATAGTATATACTTTTTGTTGAGTGACTTTGTTCTTTGGGTGTAGTTTACAAAAAAAAAAAAAAAATAAGGCTGAATGATTTTATTTTCTTCTAAATTATGTATTTTTTCGAGTTGGCTCTTAAAGTATTTTTTCGGGATGTTTTGTCCTCTAAACTAAAAATCGTGATATTCATTGGCCCATTTTTAGTAACGTCCGTTAAAAGAAATTAGGCCAACTAGATGGCTTCATGAGGCTCTTTTGACCAAACAACTGAATGGGTTTAATAAAAATTGGTAAATGGCATGTAGAGTCTCTCAAGTTTTATATTTATTCAATCTAGCCCCTAAAATTTTTTAACTTGGAAATCATTAGCAAAAATAAGAACGATTTATCTTCTTCTATAATTCTGTTCATCTTGTACTGCCATCTTCTACAACTGGTCTGGGGTCACGGAGTCGGGGAAATCAACGGTGAAGTGAATGTACAGCTTACCAGGTGTTGAACTAAAACAGTCAGAACCTATGTTCCCACTGGAGCTAACGCGCAGATAGCCATCTAGGGAGATGTGGAGAACTTGACCCTCGGTGACTATACCACGAGGAGCTGTTGTATCGGGTTGTGTTAGTGTTAAGAATGCTTTTGGGGGGTTAAAACTGGTGTTACAACGAATGAAGAAGTGGCTGCTGATGTTGCAACCATTGGCTGTACCCAAAGGGTGTGGAATGCTGATATTTCCGCTGTGGCTCTGGCACCCTGGTTTGGGTGAAGTTGCTGTAAGTGTGAACATAACTGCAAACATAGCGACCTCCTTTAACATACAACCGAACCCCATCTCCACCATTGTTTTCTTTTTGCTTCTCTCGGCTATGCAAATGGTGGAAAATTTATTGGAACACATCTTAATATTGGCTACTAATTTATAGGACTAGCATGTTTGAAGTATTCAAAGCCTTTAAACACTTATATTCATTATTCGTAATAGAAAAGGCTTAAAAGAACCTTCTCCCAAATTAAATATACCCTTCCATGGATGAACAGTGCATAAACAGCTACATTTCACCCCCAACAACCCGTTTTACACTGTAAATTTAAGTCTTGGTCGTTTGTCTTTTTTGCTTTTGCTTTATTACATATCCCCAGGAAATTTACACCAAGTCTTCATTGTTTTAGTCTGAAATTTAACAGTACGTTCTTTCTTTCATTTTTCTCCAAAAAGTCAGTAACTGTAATCTCAAGTTTTATATTTATTCACCGTTGATTTCCCCGACTCCTTGACCCCAGCCAATTGTAGAAGATGGCAGTACAAGACGAGCAGAATTGTAGAAGAAGATGAACACTTCTTGTTTTGCTAATGAATTCCAAGTTCAAAAAATTTAGGGGTTAGATTGAATAAATATAAAACTTGAGAGACTCAACATGCTATTTTTTTATTTTTATTAAACTCAGTCAACTTTTTTTATAAAAGAGGCACATGGTGCGATCTAATAAGGTCAATTTTTTTAAAAAATAGACGTTAGAAAAATGGGTCCAACGGAGGTCATGATTTTTAGTTCAGAGGGCAAAACGTTCCAAAAAATACTTTAGGGGCCAACTCGGAAAAAATGCGTAGTTTAAGGGGCAATATAGTCATTAAATAATAATAATAATAATAATAATAATGACGCGCATACACCTTGTCGACAGAGCCATTTGAATTTGTGTCTCTTAAGATGAATATCATCTACTTTTTCACTGAGACACTTATTGGATTCATACATACGAGTATTTTTATACTCCTTATTAGTTGTGAGGCGTATTGATGTATTTTGGATTATAATAATATGTCTAACATATGATTCTTAGCTAATTTCAATGCCCTTCGAAGAGGATGCTTCGCAGCTCTTGATGTTTATTATGATTGTGAATATAATTAATAGAATTAAATCAGAGTTGATTATAATAATTATTAACAAAAATTAGGAAAACTATTTATTTAGTACTCTACTTATGCTCGAGTTACTATTTTGGTACCTCAACTAATTTTTTTGACAAAATGATACTTAATGTTATGTTTCGTTTTTAAATTGGTGCGTCTACCGTTAAAAAATTAAGGCTTAAAGGTCTAAGAAGCCTTTGAACTTTTAAAAGAAAATCAATTAAGCCCCTGAATATTTTTTGCACTCAAATAAGCCATGGAACTAGGAAATTTAATCAACTATGCCCTTGAACCAATTAAGCCATTTGACCAATTTTGACCATTAAATCTTAACAGTTTTATTTAGATATTACTGGCACATGAATACATGATACACGATTGTTCTATCATGTTGCATTTATAGATTTTTTTCAAAAACTATTTTTTTATAATTTTATAATTTTTTTAGAATTTTTAGAACTTTTAAAGATTTTTTTAAACAAATAATTTTTTTTGAAAATGTCAAGTGAAAACACTGTGACACGACACACTACACCAACAGATCAAAAAAACTGTTAAGATTTAATGGTCAAAATTGGCTTGATTTAATTTCTTGGTTCAAAGGCTTAACTAATTAAATTTCTTGGCTCAAATGCTTAATTGATACAAAAAAAGTTCAGGGGATTAATTAATTTTTTTCCAAAAGTTCAGGGGATTAATTAATTTTTTCCAAAAGTTCAAGGGCTTCTTATACCCTTAAGCCAAAAATTAATGGCATGTTGACTAGGAGAGAGAAAATCACATGTGGCAGGCTGCCATGTCATTTTCTCTCTCCTAGTCAGTATGCCACATCAAATAAAATCATAAAAAATCACACGTGATATGCTGACTAGGAGGTAGAAAACATGTGACAGCCTGCCACGTGTGATTTTCTCTCTCCTAATCAGCATGACACATGTAATTTTCTCTCTTCTAGTCAACGTATCGTTAATTTTTAACGGCGTGTACTAAAATAAAAACAATGCATAGCGTTAGATAGCATTTTGCCAAAACAAAATAGATGGGTACTAAAATAGAAACACAGATAAAGGTGGGTACAAATATGTAGTTTACCAATAAAATTTAACATGATTGAGTGAGAAAAAGATCACCAGCTAAGAAGATAGTGATATCAACTATTGTTTAAATCCTTGAAAACAAGAACTCAAAAGTCAATGGTTATTGAGATCACCGGTTGCTGGGGAAATCATAATCTGAATACTAAATGAACATCTGAATCCATTGATGGAGCTTGTAATTCTTGTCCCATGTTCTTTGTTCTTGGTAGCTTTGATCAACTTCCTTTACGATTACTTGTGGAAACCTCTCCATATACAGAAGATGCTGAATTCACAGGGAATCAAAGGACCTCCTTACAAATTCATCCATGGAAACAACAAACAAGTTGCAGAGATGAGAAAGGAAGCATTCAGCAAAACTCTGGGGTTGACAGATGAAATATTTCTCAAAGTGCAGCCACATATGTACGCCTGGATCAAGAAATATGGTAAGAAGTAAGATGGATGCGATGTTTTCTGACCTGACAGATTTGAATTGTCCAGTCAGCAGTAACTTCTAGAAGGCAGTCCAGTCAGCATCTTCTGGAAGGTGGATGAACAGAATTATCTTAAGGAATTATCTTAGGGGATTTAAATTTGAATTTGAAAACTTTAGGATTTACTTTCTTTTGGATAATATAATTTTTAGGATATTTTTATTTTAAATATTTGTTCTATCATTAGGGTTTTAGAAGACTATAAATACCCCTTGGGGTAAAGCTTGAGGATGTACTACTTTTTTACGTTTCTCTTGATTTATAAAATTCTCTTGGGTTTTATTTTTCAACTTTTATTTTAAGTTTTTATTCTCTTTTCAAAAAATACTAAGTATGATTTCAATCATGCTTAGCTAAACTTTCAATTAGCCGATGACTTAGCGATGACTCAATTCATTTTGTGAGAATTGAAAAGCACTTAATATCTTCGGATATCATTCTTAATTTTTTGAAAACTTGGTTTGGCAATCGGCATTTCCTTTAAAAATCTCAACACTTTCATTTCAAAAAGAGCTTGTTGGTTTGAATGTTGTTCTGATTTATCGTTGGGAGGAATAATCAGTTGGTCGTAATTCGACTTCCTATGAACAAACTTAGCAGCAGTCCGATAAGGGGAATCAAGATCGGGTTCGATTCTCATTAAGACAACATAACCCGAGTTGGGCTTTTTCAGCGCTTAAAGTTGTATTGGTGCTAACGGCGATAGCCGTGGTTAGTCCAACAAGGACTGAATTCCAGAGATAGACTTGGGAATATCTGTTTACCAGAGAGAAAAGTAAGTTTCAAGGGTTGGGCCTTGTAGACTGCAACCAGCATGAATCCAGAAGTAAAATCTCTTTCGATGATCAATTGGAAATTGAGGCAAAGTGAAGCTTGAGGCTATTTTTCATCTATTCTTATTCTCTTTTAAATCTACTCTATTTTATTTCACAATCTTTCTAAATTCACTTTTATTTTATTTTTGATTTTCTTACTCTTTAGAACCTCGTTTTACTTTTCTTGTTGAAACAGGATCAAAACAATTCGACATTGGAAATTCCTTAGTCCCTGCGGATCGACCCTATTTCTCTTTACTACATTTCTATTTATTTAAGAATTAGGCATATTTTATTTGACAATTACGACGCTTGTCAAGAAGTTATATCGAGCAACCACCTGGGTACATTAAACAAGGACGTGAAGATAAGGTATGTCACTTGAAGAAAGCCTTATATGGATCGAAGCAAGCACCAAGAGCATGGAACACAAGAATAGATGAATATTTTCAAAAGAATGGGTTCATAAAGAGTATGAACGAGCATGCCTTATATACAAAGAGAAATAAAGATGGTGATATCATGATCGTGTGCTTATATGTGGACGACATGATCCTCGCCGGAAACAACCCATGTATGTTTCACGATTTTAAGAAAGCTATGACTAAAGAATGTCATATTTTCTTGGAGTCGAGGTGAAGCAAATGAAAGATGGAATATTTATATCTCAAAAGAAACACGCGGAGCAAATTTTATGTAAATTCATAATGAAAGATTGCAAGTCGGTAGTCATCCAGCAGAAACAAGCATGAAATTAAGTTTTGATTCAACAAGAGAGCCAGTGAATCCAACGTTGTTTAAAAACATCGTTGGAAGTTTTCATGGTCATCAAAGAAGCAACAAACGGTAGCTCTCTCGACATGTGAACCAGAATACATAGCCGCTTTAGCCTACACCTGTCAAGCAATTTGGTTGAAGAATATTTTGGAGGAGCTAAATTTGCACAAGAAGGACCGACAATAATATATGTTGACAACAAATCCACTTTATCTCTTGCAAGAATCCAGTCCTCTATAGCCGAAGCAATCATATCAATACGAAGTATCACTTCATACGAGAACAGATAAAGAACAAAATAGTATAGTTAGCCTACTGCAAAACTGAAGATCAATTGAAAGATATTTTTACAAAATCGTTGAAAGCAGACATATTTCATCGACTCAAAGAAAAGCTCGACATGAAAAATCAGGTTGAGGGGAATGTTGAAAGTCAAACCTGACTTTAAGGATATGTCGGCAAAATTTGTGAAGAATCTTTTCATGGCTTATATTGGCAGCATTTGGAAGCATCAAGAAACATGTGGAAACAATTAGAAATTTCATGATGGACGTGTGGCAGCAAAGATGGAGAGTGATAAGGTTGTGGGTTTTTGTAGAATATTCTAGTATGGTGACAACACTAGAATATTCATGAATGATGTGCTATAACTAGAAGTTTCTCTTAGTTACTATAAATAGGAGAGCTTGTGTGTGTTGTGTATATACAAGAAAAAACGAGTGAGTTTGTGCAAGTGAGGAAAGAAAGAGTGTCTTTGCAGCAGCAAAGCAAAACAATTTGTAATTCGGTTGGTTTGTAATATAATCGTGAAATTTAAATTACATCAAGTGCCCATTACGCTCCCAACAAAGTTTTGAGGAAATTTGTTAGTTGTTTGCGATATAGAGCCTGTTTTGTAAAGATGGTATAATTTCTTTTGGAGGAATATAATACGCATTCAGGGAGAAAGTCAAGATTGAATTATGGGAGTAAGTTATTTAATTTTGAAACAAACAACATCTTAAAAAGCAATTAATCATAAAAATTAGAGGAGTTAAAATTCAATTTTACTAATTTTAAAATTAAAAATCTTAAAAATAAATAAACCAAAAAATTACAGGTGAATAATTAATTTCATTAATTTTAAAACTGCTGGGTTTAACAAAATTGGGATCAAATGCCCCTCCGTACACATTTTTCCGATAGACTATTATTAATTTTCCTATTTGTTTTTTTATGAATATTCTGGTAGTACTATATGTTAGTATCTGCTCTTTCTAGCCTCTTAAAAAGGCACACATCGTGCAAATAAGATATTCGAATCTGGATCTCCTGAAATAACAACACTCTCTTTGTACAAAGAAATTATTTTTAATATCACTCTTTGTTTTCATTGGGTAAAACTTTGATACACAGGCTGTGTAAAATTAATTTTATACAAGTCTGTGTATTTACACTATAAAAACTTAAATCTTAAATTTTTAACTCTAACCTTAAAAAACTAAACCTACACCTTAAACCCTATACACTAAATTCTAAACACTAACCTTAAATTTTAAACCATACAACCTAAACCCTAAACTAAAACCCTAATCCCTAAAACTAAAAGACATGTGTAAACTTTAGTTTACATGGCCTGTTTATCAAAGTTTTTTCGTTTTCATTTATCTGCATAAGGAACTTTATTAAGGGCAAAGAAAACTCAGACCACTGTACAAAGCAACAAAATAATATCAGCCAAAACAAGGCAAGACACCACGAACAGTTAGCAACAAACAGCAGAAACAAACATAAAGATACCGGATACCGTCTATTTGTCGTTTATAAGCTGCAGCCTGCAATTCGTCAAAGATATTACATAGTTATCGTTTATTGTGATTGTAGAATAATGCCGTCGGAATTAATTATTCTAGTTCTTAATAATTAAAAAAAAGACCAGTAATATCACATTAAATCACATCTTGATTCCCGTAGTTTCTGAGGAAAATCACAATACATATACTAAATGAACATCTGGATTCAGTGTTGAGAGAGAAAAATGGGTGCATTGATGTATCCTGTGATTCTGGTCCCATGTTCTTTGTTCCTGGTAGCTTTGCCTTTGATCAAGTTCCTTTATGATTACCTGTGGACACCTCTCCGTATACAGCAGATGCTGAATTCACAGGGAATTAAAGGACTTCCTTACAGATTCATTCATGGAAACAACAAACAAGTCGCCGAGATGAGACGAGAAGTAGTAAGCAGACCTATGGGATTGACTCGTGATTTATTACCCATTGTGCAGCCACATATGTACTCCTCGATCAACCAATATGGTAAGCTGGATGCAAGTTTTTCACTATAATTTCTACTTTATGGTTAAGGAAAGATTGACCCTTTTGTTAGTTTACGTGATTAGGGAAGAATTATCTTTCCTGGAAAGGGATCCAGGCTGAACTGGTGATTTCAGAACCTGCATTAGTCAAAGAGTTTATGAGAAAGAGTGAAAAAGCTTTTCTGAAAACGAAGCCATCGATTTATGTTAAAAAGCTATTGGGGAACGGGCTTGTGTTTGTTGAAGGGGAAAGATGGGTGAAGCAGAGGAAGTTGTCGAATTATACGTTTCACGGGGAAAGCTTAAAGGTAAAGCCTCAAAATATATGATGTAGAGAGTGCAATCATTGTTGGCTAAATTGTATGTTGTTGCTTACATGTTGGAGGATTGTTTGTGCAGAACATGACTCCAGCAGTGATTGCTAGCGTTGAAAAAATGCTAGAGAGGTGGAAAGGCCAAGAAGATTTTCGATTATTGACGTTGGAAGTGATATCGAGAACAGCTTTCGGTAGCAGTTACTTGGAAGGGGAGAAGATTTTTGCCATGTTGAACAAACTGTCAATAATAGTGGGTCGAAATATTTTCAAGACTAGCATTCCTTTCATCAAGTATGTTCCCAAGTAAGTTTTACCTACATTTTACTAGTTTCTGAATGCGAAATCTTAGGCCCTTTTCGGTACATACAGCTGACCTTGGTTTGATTTTATAGCAAGTTTTGGAAATCTGCTGATTTTTTAGAGTCAGAAAAACTTGCAAAAGAAATACAAGATTGTGTGATGAAGATTGTTAAGAAAAGAGAAGACCAAGTTGTGAATGGAGAAGCTGACCACTTCGGCAACGATTTTCTGGGATCACTTGTAAATGAGTACCATGATTCGGACGATAAGAACTGACTTTCAATGGAAGACTTGGTAGATGAGTGCAAAACATTATACTTCGCTGGACAAGAAACTGTTAGGTCCTTGCTTGGTTGGACTGTCTTGCTTTTAACAATCCATGAATATTGGCAAGAGAAAGGAAGAAGAGAGGTTATTGACATATTTGGTAACCGGAATCCGGATTCCGAAGGTGTCTCGAAACTCAAATTAGTAAGCAAACTATTCAACCATTTAAAATTTATGTATACTGGGGATTTAAATTTGTGATACGTCACATATTTCTTTTCTGGAAACAGATGACCATGATCATTAATGGAACTCTAAGATTGTATGGTCAGCCAAATGGCTTAGTACGACGAGTCGGAACATAAGTTCGGTTAGGGAAGCTAGTCTTGCCTGCTAATATAGATGTTCTGTTTCCGAACATTGCACTTCACCATGACCCTCATCTGTTTAAACCCGAGAGATTTGCAGAAGGTATTGCCAAAGCTACCAATTACAATGCTGCTGCATTTAGTCCGTTCGGATTGGGAAACTATGGTAGATATCGCTGGCACGTAAATTTGTTTACGTGGCTGTTGCAATTGAAGAATCAAAAGATTTAAATCAAATGACTATCAATGAGTTTGTGGGATCACTTCAAGCCCATAAGCAGAAAATGAAGTTGAATGAAGAGAGTGAAAATCTAGAGCAAGTTCTACAAAGTAAGTTGCACGTCAACGAAGGCGAAACGAGCATCAGCTATACACGAGGTAGAGGAAACTATGGTAGATATCGTGGAAGAGGAACACGTGGTCGTGGCAATCATTCATATGGTAGCTACCAAACAAGTGAAGACTACCAGGCATTAAGTAGAGGACGAGGTTTCAGAGGTAGAGGTAAAAGTAGATACCAACAAGTAAATAAATATCAGGTACAATGTTATAATTGCAATAAGTATGGTCATTACAGTTACAAGTGTAGATTAGCTCCAAATCAGGAAGACAAAAGTTATGTAGCAGCAGCTGAAGAAGAGAAAATGATGAATCTTATCTATTCCTCACTAAAGGAAATAAAGAATCCAAGGAAAATATTTAGTATCTTGATAATTGTGCCAGTAATCATATGCGTGGTCGAAAGGAGTTTTTTGTGACGATAGATGAAACGATCCGTGGACAAGTAGTTTTTGGTGATACTCGCACGCAGAGGTCAAAAGCAAAGATAAAGTTATGATTATGCAGAAAATGGAGAAAAGAAATACATATCAGATGTGTATTATGTACCAGCTATGAAAAGCAACATCATCAGTCTTGGCCAGCTCCTAAAAAAAGGATATGAAGTGCATATGAAGAATCGCTCACTTTCAATCAAGAATAGAAATAGAGAATTAGTTGCCCAAGTCAATATGACGAAGAATCGTCTCTTCACCATTGACATCGAGTCGGGAGAAGTAAAGTGCATGAAGACTGCAATCAAAGATGATTCGTGGTTGTGGCATTTGAGGTATGGACATCTTGGATTTTTTGGCTTGAAGTTACTGTCGAAAGCAAAAATGGTGAATGGATTTCCAGAAATCAAACCTCCAAATCACTTGTGTTAGGCCTGCATCAAAGGAAAACAACACAGATAAAGCTTTATAGCTGGCCCTTTTGACATACCATCACTTGGAGGTAACAGGTACTACCTGACCTTTATTGAAGATTATAGTAGAAAGTGTTGGGTATATGTTCTTAAACAAAAGTCAGAAGCATTGGATAAGTTCAAAGAATTCAAAGCAATGGTGGAAAAGCAAAGCGACCAATACTTAAAAATACTCAGATCCGATAAAGGAGGCGAGTATACAGTAAAGTTATTTGAAGATTTCTGCAAGGAGCATGACATCATTCACTAGTTGACAGTTAGATACACGCCTCAACAAAATGAAGTTGTAGAAAGAAAGAATCGCACCATTCTCGAAATGGCAAGAAGCATAGTAAAAGGTAAACATCTACCAAGAAATTTTTGGGCCGAAGCAATTCGATGTGCAGTTTACCTATTAAATCGTTGTCCAACAAAGAGTGAGAGGAACATGACGTCGAGCGAAGCATGGAGAGGTAAAAAACCAGGAATTAATCACCTCAAGATTTTTGGATGCATCACATACGCTCACGTACCTGAGCAGATAAGAAAAAAGCTCGATGACAGAGGAGAAAAATGCATCTTTATCGGCTATGATGAACGAAGTAAGGCTTACAGACTCTACAATCCTCTAACCAAGAAGTTGATAATCTCAAGAGATGATGAGTTTGATGAATCAGAACACTGGAGATGCAGTACAGAAGAAAAAAAGTTGAAGGGCAATTTTTTAACGAAGATAAAGACGATGATGACTTCATAAACCAAGATGAACAAGGTGGTGATCAAGATCCTCAACAAAATTCGACTGAACCATCTTCATCAAGCAGCAACAGTAGTACTGGAACAGAAAATCTTGAAGTACAGCTGATTGAAGTTCAAAGATCTACAAGAGAGAGAAAAGTTCTAGAAAGGTACAAGAATTACGAAACTCAACATATTTCAGTTTTCTATTTATTTGCAGACATTGAACTACCGAGACTTACAAAATTCGTGAGAGAAAAAAGTATTGATATATTATTGAAGAAAGAATTAGCTTGGCATAGAAAATCAAATTTAAGGGGGAGTGTTAGAAGTCAAACTTGATTTTAACTCCCTAAGTCGGTAAGGCAGAGAATTATAAAGAAGATTCATGAAAAATTGAGAGTAGAGGCATGTTTGGAAAGTTCTTGAAATCCTTAACAATTAATTAAGGACAATGGCGGCAAGACTAGAAGCTTCATGAAGCATGCATGCGGCAATGTGGAAAATTCAAGAAGATTATGACAGCAAACATGTGGCAGCAAAGCAAGAAAACGTGGACAGAGAGTATGCTGCAATTCTAGATATTTTTATGAAAAATAATTAATTAGGTCTTAGAAACTTTATTAAGTCGGTTTATGTTCTTATAAATAGGAGATAGGGTGCAAGTATGTATGTGCATTAAGAGAGCAAGCAAACAAGAGTGTGTAAGTGTGAAGAGTGTTTTTGGTGTGTGCATCAAACTTGCCGCAGCAAGTTATTTGTAATTTCGTTGTTTGTAATATAATTTCGAAGTTATAAATTATATCGAGTGTCTACTTACACTTCCAACACATATTTCATGACCATAATGTTTGTCTCTATGTCCGTTTATACACTGCAATTCTTAATGATCAAACATTCGTTTTGCCAAAATCAAATATCCACAGTAAAAAGCAATAACTAATCTCTATTGGTGCGGGTGCTCTTTGAAGTGATCAACAGCTAGCCATAAAATGTGTTTATTTCTGTGGGCGGAGATCGAGCCCTCGATCACATGATTAAACACTTTAATAATCACTATATGGTTATTTTAAAGCTCGTTATTAGTTGTAAGGCGTAACAGACATTGACGCTTTTTGGCTTGTAATGACATGTTTGACATATGCTTCTTAGCTAATTTTGATTCTATTCGAACGACCAGGGAAAGAGGGATGTGTTTTTATCAATGTTATGTTTATTATGATTGTCTATATAATTAATGTAGTAAAATATTGGAGTGGGAGTTGAGAAGTATTAGAGTTAGTTAGGATTAGTTATAGCTTAGCTGGGTCAGTTAGGATTAGTTTTTCTTCCTGTATATAAAACATAAGTTATCCACATGTATTACTACTTTTTTTCTCTCATGTAATCTGATCTTACATTCAATAAGTAAAAGTCAGTTTCATCATTCTTTGATTGGTATAAGAAGGTAGGAAATCCAAGTTGTTTGAGGCGTACATTAAATATTGTTCTTAATAATGTCACGCCCTATTAAGGTGAAGACATCAATTTTACATCAAAAAGAGAATATAGAAATGGTGGCGGTACACATTCTATTAAGTTTTTTAATTCAAGGCTGCCTTAGTTGTGAGGTATACAAGACGTTGCTGTGTTTTGGATTATAATAATGCCTGACATATGATTCTTAGCTAATTCCAATGCTCTTCCAAGTGGATGCTTCGTCCTCATGTGATGTTTATTATGATTGTGAATATAATATAATTAGATCATAATGATAATTGATTATGAAAATTATTAATTTATTAATGATAAGAAGAACTTAAATTATACAAGAAGATAGTGATATCAACTATTGTTTAAATCCTTGAAAACCAGATCTCGAAAGTCAATTGTTATTGAGATCACCGGTTGCTGAGGAAATCATAATCTGAATACTAAATGAACATCTGAATCCATTGATGGAGCTTGTAATTCTAATTCCATGTTCTTGTTCCTGGTAGCTTTGATCAAGTTCCTGTATGATTACTTGTGGAAGCCTCTCCGTATACAGAAGATGCTGAATTCATAGGGAATCAAAGGACCTCCTTACAGATTCGTCCATAGAAACAACAAACTAGTTGCAGAGATGAGAAAGGAAGCATTCAGCAAAACTCTGGGGTTGACAGATGAAATATTTCCCAAAGTGCAGCCACATATTTACTCTTGGATCAACAAATATGGTAAGAACTACGATGGATGCATTTTTTTGTCCTCCCAGTTCCAGGGTTTTGTCCTGATTAATTTGAACCGACTTTTATCGCGCAACTGACTTTGGTGGGTGAGTCTCTCAGCGGAAATTTTCTGCATACACAAAGCCTCGAACCGAAACCTACTTAATCGAGTCGTATGCTTTTCATTATAACTTCTAACTTGTAGTTCTAGGAAAAGATTGACCCTTTTGTTTTTTATTTGATTAGGGAGGAATTATGTTTTCTGGAATGGCCCTCGAGTTGAACTGGTGATTTCAGAACCTGATCTAGTTAAAGAGACTCTGAAAAACACCGAAACAACGTTTCCGAAAAGGAAGCCTTCGGTTTACTTCGGCAGGCTACTAGGGAACGGGCTTGTGACCATTGAGGGTGAGAAATGGATGAAGCGCAGGAAGCTGGCGAATTACGTTTTTCATGGCGAAAGCTTGAAGGTAAAGTTGTAAACCCTCACTATCACTATAAATTAAGGCCAAATCTTGTGTTGTTGCCTACATGTTGGAGGATTGTTTGTGCAAAACATGACTCCTGCAGTAATTGCTAGAGTGGAAAGTCCGAGAAGTGGAAAGTCCAAGAAGGTAAAGAGATCGAAGTGTTCGGAGAATTTCGGTTGCTGACTTCGGAAGTCATATCGAGAACAGCTTTCGGTAGCAATTAGGGGAGAAGATTTTTACCATGTTGAACAAGCTGTCAATACTTTTGAACCGAAATACTTTCAAGACTTGGATTCCTTTCATCAAGTATGTTCCAATCCCTATGGATTTAGTTTTCTGCTTATATTTGGTTGACCTTGGTATACTTGTACAGCAAGTTTTGGAAATCTGCTGATTTGATAGAATCAGAGAAGCTTGAAAAGGGAATACAAGAATGTGTGATGAAGATGGTTAAGAAAAGAGAAGACAAAGTCGGGAACGGAGAAGCCGCTAACTTTGGTAATGATTTTCTGGGATTACTTGTAAATGCCTACCATGATCCGGACGAGAAAAACCGGCTTTCGTTGGAAGACTTGGTGGGTGAGTGCAAAACATTATACTTTGCTGGACAAGAAACTGTTAATTCTTTGCTTGCTTGGATAGTCTTTCTTTTAGCAATCCATGAAGATTGGCAAGAAAAAGCAAGAACAGAGGTGATTCAGATATTTGGTAACCGGAATCCAGATTCCGAAGGCGTTTCGAAGCTCAAAACAGTAAGCAAACCACTTATGGTTGGTGCATACCAGGATTTACTACATTGAATTTTTTTATACAATCTAACATATTTATATACTGCAAACAGATAAGCATGATCATTTATGAAACTCTAAGATTGTACGGTCCGACCAATGGCCTGACGAGAGAAATTAGAAGAGAAGTTCAACTGGGAAAGCTAGTCTTGCCTGCTAATATAAATCTTCTAGTTCAAAACATTGCAATTCACCATGAGCCTCATCTGTGGGGAGATGATGTTCATCTGTTTAAACCAGAGAGATTCGCGGAAGGAATTGCCAAAGCTACCAATTACAACGCGGCTGCATTTTTTCCCTTCGGATTGGGACCTCGATCTTGTGTCGGTATGACCTTTGCAACCACGGAAACAAAGATTGCTCTCTCCATGATTCTACAATGCTACACCTTTACCCTCTCCCCTGCCTATGTCCACTCACCAACGCCTATTATCGCCCTTCGACCACAACATGGACTTCAAATAATACTCGAGTCACTGCATAATGATGCTAAAGTACACAACAGCAAAGAACTCGGGGTTGAAATCAGTGGGTTCGTGCATTTACTGGCTATGCTTTACCTGTGTATAAGTTCTTATTGCTTTATGAAAATATTGATTAGAATAAATATGTTTCCTTTTTGGTTGTTGAATCCATCAACTATTGGCAAGAGAACCCTGAGACATATTCCCTACTAAAAAGAAATAGTACATTGCAACTTGCTGCATATTTCCAAGGACTTGAACCTGATACATACATACACATGGCACCTCATAGCAACAGCCCCTCCGGAGGCCTTAATAATCTTGAGAACAAGCACTGTCAGATGCTATAGCATTCTCCACCTATGTGACCAGACTGTAAAGCCTAGCACTTGAAAGTTAAGCCTATCTCTGCCGACTTGTCTATAGACTATCACTAGGCCTGACATCATCCAATCACCAATATCACTAGAGGGCTATAAGTAGGCATGCATCCGAAGGAAGGCAGGCTGAACAAAGAGGCCAACTCAATTATTGGGTCACCAAATTATAGATAAGATTACATTGGGTCACCCAATTATTGAAAGTTACACTTTGGTCACTCATTTATGAGTAAGGTTACATTTGAGTCACCATTTAGATTTAAAAAAAAAACATGTCAATTTGTGTATTAGATTCATTAATGATTTCAAATGAAGTGTTATAGTGTTAACGAGGGTATACAAGTAATTTGGAAGAAAAAATGACTACATTGATAAAAAAAATTAAGGGCTTAATACCAAAATAAGTGCCCAAACTATCCTGTTTTTCTCTTTTAGGTGCCTAAACTATTTTTTGCTCCTTTTAGGTGCCCAAACTATCTCGTTTTTTTAGATGCTTAAACTTTGTTTGCCCCTTTTAAGTGGTCATCATTTTTTGGTCAAAGTAAGTGCCCAAACTATTTTTTTTTTGTCAAAAGTATGTGCTTCGGTTTGACATTAAAATGGGCAAAAAATGATAATTCGGACACTTAAAAGAGGCAAAAAAAATTTAGGCACCTAAATGAAAAAAACAAGATATTTTGGGAACTTATTTAGGTACCTAAATATGTTTGTCAAACATATACAAATCAACGGGTTGAAAATTTAGAACAGAATACTTGATATAATATAGATGGAAGACTATTCTTCGTTTCTCCATCAAGTTGTAACTAAGGGTGATACCGAGCCTGACCGATTCGTAAGTTACTCGGGCTCGATTCAGTCAAAACTCGGTTTGAGTGAGCTCGATTTGGGCTCGTGCTCGGCTCGAAACCTTAATTAGTCGAGTCGAGCCGATTCAAATTCGGCTTGAAAAGCTCGTGAATAGGCACGGAATAATTATATATATATATATTATTTTGGGAGCTTAATAAACGAACGTTATACTAACGGTTCACAAATAGTTCGTCGAGCGCTCTGCTCATTTACACCCAAGAGAAGACTGACTCTTTTGTTATTTATGTGATTAGGGAAGAATTATCTTTGTTGGGACGGTGCTCGAGCTGAGATCGTGGTTTCAGATCCTGAATCAGTCAGGGAAGTTATGAAAAACACTGAAAAAACTTTCCCCAAAAATGAGCCTTCTGTGTTCCTTAGGAAGCTACTAGGGGACGGCCTCGTTACAGTTGTGGGTGAGAAATGGGTGAAGCAGAGGAAATTGGCGAATCATGTTTTTCATGGGGAAAGCTTAAAGGTAAACCCTCTAATATGATGCTACTTATTGTTCTTGCAGTACTCGAGAGTCGAGTCCCTCGGAATCATACTATTTCTGGCAAAATCTTATGTTGTTGCTTACATGTTGGAGGATTGTTTGTGCAGAACATGATTCCAGCAGTAATTACTGGCGTTGAATCAATGCTAGCACGATGGAACGGCCAAGAAGGCAAAGAGATCGAAGTGTTCGAAGAATTCAAACTAATGACTTCAGAAGTGATATCCAGAACAGCTTTCGGTAGCAGTTACTTGGAAGGGGACAAGATATTTGACATGTTGGACAAGTTGTCAGAACTTATGATCCGAAATCTTTTCAAGACTCGAATCCCTTTCATCAGGTATGTTCCTTCTAAGCTTAATTAATCCCTGAATGTTGCCTATATTTATCAAGCTGACCTGAGTTTACTTGTACAGCAAGTTTTGGAAACCAGCTGATTTGCTAGAGTCGGAAAAACTTGCAAAAGAAGTACAAGATATTGTGTTGAAGATTGTCAAGAAAAAGAGAAGACAATGTTGCGAATGGAGAAGCTGATGGATTCGGCAACGATTTTCTCGGATTGCTTGTCAATGCCTATCACGATCCGGACGAGAAAAACCGGCTTTCATTGGAAGATTTGGTAGATGAGTGCAAAACATTCTACTTTGGGGACAAGAAACTGTTAGTTCCTTACTTTCCTGGACAGTTCTCCTTTTAGCAATCCATGGAGATTGGCAAGAGAAAGCAAGAAGAGAGGTGATTGACACATTTGGTAACCAAATTCCACATCCTGAAGGGCTTGCCAAACTCAAAACTGTAAGCAAACCGTCTAACCATGAGTTTAGTACATGAAGTTTTTTGACTCGACATGATCTGACATATTCGTATTCTCAGAACAGATCACCATGATCATTTACGAAACTCTAAGATTGTATGGTCCATCAGCCGGCTTGATACGAAAAGCTGGACGACAGGTTCAGTTGGGAAAGCTAAACTTGCCTCCGGATATCGATATTCTGGTTATAAGCGTTGCAACTCATCATGACCCTGAAGTATGGGGAGAAGATGTGCATCTTTTTAAACCAGAGAGATTCGCAGAAGGCATTGCCAAAGCTACCAATCACAACGCGGGTGCGTTTTTCCCCTTCGGATTGGGACCTCGATCGTGTGTCGGTATGAGCTTCGCAACCAATGAAGCAAAGATTGCTCTCTCCATGATTCTGCAACGCTACAGCTTCACACTCTCCCCTGCATATGTCCACTCACCAGTATCTTTTCTCACCCTTAAACCGCAACATGGAATACAAATAATACTCGAGTCACTGCATAATGATGCTTAAAGCCCATGCCAGATAACGACTCGGAGCTCAACTCAGTTATATGGGGGTTTTAGCATTAGCAACAGCCCCTTACCTACTCCTAAGCTGTGCCCAGCTCTATACAATAAGAAATGCAAGCCGCTGCTGATTTCGAAGATGGTAAAGCATGAAACTAAATAAAAAATACATATGTTTTTAGTATTGTTGGTCGATTTATAGTTTTTACTAGCTATGCCTTAGTTTTGTAAAAGATTTCATGAAAAACTTAATAAGATTATCTTCTTATTTCTTTAACAAAATATGAATTTTGTTGGGTAAAATATACCCGCGTCACTCAATTATTAGTTTAGTTACAAATGCATCCTCTTTTTTTTTTTCTTCTAAAAAGTTACAATTTAATTAATTAAAAAATAGTTACAAACAAGTCACTTTACTATTAAAAAATGAACCTCTATTGTGGCCCGATATAGTAAGAGTTTTGGTTTCTAACACTAACACTCAATCAACTTGGCCCTAAATTAAAACAATTCAATTTATTGATAAAATTAACAGTTGAATAATTGCATTCTACCATAAAACAACACGAAGTTATTGATAAAAGCAACAGTTGAATAGCTGCAACAGAAAAGTAATATGTACATTTATGGGATAAGAATATACAAATTATGAGAAGAACAAAGACTAAATTGATAGAATTTTTTAATATGAAAGATTAAGTTTATTAAATTCTTTCACATTATGACCAAATTAAAAGAATGAATAAGTTTTGAAAGCAAAACTGTTATTATACCATGTCATGTCGCCAACTTTCATTCATTTTAACGCGAATGACTTTTTGTAACCATTAAAAAAATTAATTGAGTGACTAAAGTAAAACTAACTCGTTTATAACCATATTTATAATCGAATGATCTTAGGTGTATTTGACCCAATCTCGTATTAGAACTAGATTGTATGAAATTTCTTGGGGTACCTACCAGACACCTCAGCTGAATTGGACATTAGATCATTTCGTTATGTGTTTGGAACTTTTGGATAAATTATATATTCTTTTTGTTGAGTCACTTTGGTCTTTGGGTGTAGTTTACCAAAAAAAAAACATAAGGCTGAATGATTTTATTGCCCTTAAATTATGTAATTTTTTCGAGTTAATTCTTAAAGTATTTTCGGGATATTTTGCCCTTAAACTAAAAATTATGATTTTTATTGGCCCTTTTTTCTAACGTTCGTTTTAAAAAATGGCCCAATTAAATCGCGTCATGTGACTCTTTTGACCAAAAAATTAACTGGGCTTAATAAAAATAGATAAATGGCATGTTGAGCCTCTCGAGTTTTATATTTATTCAATCTAACCCCTAAAATTTTTTAAATTGGAAATCATTAGCAAAAACAAGAACGATTCATCTTCTTCTACAATTCTGTTCATCTAGTACTACCATCTTCTACAACTGGTCTGGGGTCAAGGAGTCGGGAAAATCAACGGTGAAGTGAATATACAGCTTACCAGGTATTGAACTAAAACAGTCAGAACCTATGTTCCCACTGGAGCTAACGCGCACATAGCTATCTAGGGAGACAGTGGCGGAGTCAGGATTATCATATAGTGGGGTCAGAATAGACATTGGGTACGAAGGTTCCCATACCACTACAATATAAATATTGTTGACCCTATATTCAAACAAATTAAGTGGGATCAATTCTAGTATTTTCATGAAAATGGTACACTAACTCTTCGAAAATTTCATTTAACTCTTTAAAAATCTCACACCACAACAAATCAAGTGGGGTAAATTGACCCTCCTAAACTACATGTAGCTCACCACTGTAGGGAGATGTGGAGAACTTGAACCTCAGCATCACCCTCGGTGACTATACCACGAGGAGCAGTTGTATCGGGTTGTGTTACTGTTAAGAATGCTTTTGGGGGGGTTAAAACTAATGTTACAACGAATGAAGAAGTGGCTGCTGATGTTGTAACCTGTAGTCACTCATTTTTGTCCGGGTTTTAGTATTATTTTAATAGTAATATTATTAATATAAAATCAATAAAAAATCTAAAAAATAACAAATAAAATAATATATATAATAATTAAAAAAGTAAAAAGCAAAAAAAATAATAAAAAGTAAAAAAAAAAAAAGGAGAGAGCAAGTAGAGCACAAGGCTCCACGATGAGGGGGAGCATGGCATGAAACGGCACCCCAAAAAATATGGGAGTCAGGCCGGCCGGGCAAGGCTGGCCGGGATAGAGGGCAGTGCCTTCGGCCTTTTCTTGATCCATATATAATAAGGGAAAATAAATAAATAACCATTATGTACAAAAATTGATTCGATAAAACTTTCCATATTCGAACCAATATTTCTCAAACTTTTCTTTAAAATTCCAACTTTTTCCAAAATTCACAATTTAGTTCCTAAAGACTCTTTTAAGCTTCCAAACATCATTTTCCAGCCAATTTCTTACATTTCTCATCATTTACACCTTAGGACCCAAACTTTAAAAATTTAAATATTAAAGTTTCCAAAAATTGCAAATTGGTCCAAAAGTCACCATAAACTTCAAAATCAACCTTCTAATCACTTAACTTAATTTCTTTTAACCCAATACACTTCAAAAGTAAGCTTAACAACCAAATCCCTAAACTTTCCAAAAATTTCAATTTGGTCCCTAATGCCAAAAATTAGGGATTTTCATTCCAAACAACTTATATCATCATTTTAAACCATTCTTCCTTCATTAACACCTTAAAATTCCAAACTTGGCTCAAACCCTAATTTTCCATAATTCAAGAACATAGGTAATTCTTCATCCTAACAATAAAATCACACTTAAACAACATCATTCTCATCATTTCCATCATTAAACAAATTTTTGCCATAATTTCCCCTATTTATTTCATCATAACCAAATGATCACTTGAACTTTTTCCATGGAATTTTAAATGTTTGAACCATAGAATCAGCATCATAAACATATTTCCAACTTGAAAATCCATAAAAACATAAGTTTCCATCATGCTCTTCATCTCACCCAATCACCAAACTTCAACTTAAAGACATAGAAACTAAGCAAAAATTATACCAAAAGATAGAGAATTTCATGGAGATTAAATTCTTATTTCACATCCTAACCTCAAATCCAACCAAATAAACTTGAAAATTGTATTAAAATTTCCCCCTTACCTTGTCTAAAGCTTGCAGCAGCCCCTTGGAGAAGAAGAGAGAATTTTGTCAAATTTTTTATCTTTTATTATGCCATTTGGCATAATATTTACCTTATTTAATAATTAAAAATCCTTAATAATCAAAAGACTAATGTAACCTTGAGTTATGACCAATAATACACCAACATGTGTATTTTCTTATCTAAAATAATCAATTACTTTAATAAAATATGGGTGAAAAGTTCCTTTTGTCCTCCAACTAAATTAATATTTACTAGTTAGCCTTTCTAGTAAATATCCAACCAAATTAGTTGAAAACTAACCAAATCTAATTGAAATGCAAGCAAACCATAATAGAATATTCCAAAATAATAGTCCATAACTTTTCCATAGCATTTTGAATCAATCTCTAAAATTTTGATTCGATCTGATATACTAATATTCATAAAATTCTTCTACTGCCATTTATCCATTTCCGAACTATCGAAATTCCATATTTTATATTCGAGAAATAAACTATTTTATTTCATAAAAACTTCATTTCCATAAACTTGGACTGAATTTTCTCAAATCAATCTATTATTCCGATAATTATCGAAAGTCTCCATAAATTAAAATTTCTCTTAGAACTTCTTTATCGATAATCCATACGAATCTTCTCTACTCTTACTAGGTCCAAAATATCGATAAAAATCACTTTTATGGAACATTTCCCGGAGGTCACCCATCTTAAAATTTCTCTAGCCTAAGCACGCTTAATAATTTTATTCGATCCAATTTCAGTACTTTTTTCCCATCTTAATTCTAAAATCCGACATCAAGGTACTTAATTCGACCCGATGCACACTTATACTGAATAAAATAACTTATTGGGAAAATTACCATTTTGGTCCCTAAACTTTTCCTAACATTTCACTTTGGTCACCAAACTTTAAAATTTTATGTTTTAGTCACTAAACTAAAACCACTAACTTTTGATTCTTTTCATTTTAGTCAATAAGCAAAAATTGGGGTATCACACACACCGCCCAAAATTGGTACTTTAATAATTACCGCTTTATTAATATTAAACTTTCTGGATTAAAGTGACGATTAAATTAAAATTTGGTTATAAGTGCGAGTAAATTTTAATGGCCCCGTTATTCGAGAGTAAACCGATAGACCACCATCACTGCGTTTGATACTGGCCACGTTTACGCTCGAATAAAAGGGCACCACATTGTTAAATAATATATCCGTTATGCAATCTTAGGAAATAAAATATTAAGCATTCATTGGCATGGTATAAAAACATAGACACATGAATATTACAATATTAAACAAAAATAATAAAATGCATGAACCATGAATAACATAACATATCATCATAATAAAAAAACAAAGCATAAACGTAAACATTACGAAAAACATGCTTCAAACATTAGATAAATTAACTACAACATACTTGAACACATAAAAAAACACAAATGCAACATATGCATGACGTACATATAATACGATACTAAACTAACAAATCGAAACAACATGTTAACATAAAAATTAATACCTAATATTTAACATATGACACAATTTTCACACACAAGTAAAAAACATGACATTATGTGACAAATAACACCACACTAACATACAACCTAAAAAAGGCAAGGTGAACATAAAATACATGCTAAAATACAAAAACATGCCATAAAAAGCTAGAATAAACACAAATCAAACATGTAAGATACGAACAAACAAATGAAAATATAAAAGCATAATATCATAGACTAAACATATATCATAAAACAAAAAAACATGAAATAAAAAGACACGTAAAAACACAAATGGGTAGTGCAATCATACTAAAAACCACACATAGAATAAAACATGAAGACTAAAATAAATATGCTACAACATATGTATACAACATGAATGAACAAACTATATGGCATATTAGCATGACAATGCACATAAAAAACATGATACAAACGAAACACATATAAATATGACGGGCAACATAAATATGCTAAAAAACATAATAAGAACAAATAAGAATAAATATTTCAAAAAAATTAACAAGGGACCGAAGTGAAATAAAATAGAACAAGAGGACAAAAATTAAAAGATAAAAAACACAATTATGGACCAAATTGAAAACTGGAATGAAACCACAAGGACTGGAAAGGCAAAAAAACCATGCGGCAAGCTCAAACCGAAAATGTCAAAAACACAGAAGGGCTAAGGGCGTAATTTCACCATTTAAAACTGAAATCATTTTAATTTAGGGATGAAATTAAAAGAAAATAAAAAGAGGGGAGAACCAGACTTGTAATTAGACCAAGGGGCAGGCTTGGTTTGAAAAAATTGAAAGGGTGGGAGGATTTATGATGTTATTAACCCCAAAAAAAATTATTTGCGGTCTATTTAACCAACCTATCAGTCCCCCTTTGTTTTTTTCCGTTTTTTTACCATCTAATAGAACTATCCCCTTTCTCTCTAAAATTCCAGAAGAGACAACCCCAAAACCTCCCTCGGCCACCGTGAAACACCGATCTCAGGTGAGGCTCAGCCGTAACGGCCGCCTCAAGCCTTCTTCGACCACAACCTCCGACAACCCAAAAAAGGAAACCCCCAAAAGAACCCTTTTATCCTTATGTTGTGAACCCAAAAAACCTAAACCCTTTACTGTTTTAAAGCGAAAAGATCTTCAAACGGCTCACCCTTTTGAGGGTTTGTTACCGGCCAGAAAGGGTGTCTTCACTCAGGTAAACTCGTCTCTCTTTTGTTGTTATTTTTTTTGTTTTAATCCATGCATGCAAAGAAAAAAGAGAAAGAAATTACCCGCAAAACTCTGAATTTTTTTATTATTTCGGATGTGAAGACTTAATCCCCAAAAAGTGATTACGTACATGTGATATATAATCTGCCTTTTTGTTTTGAATTTTGTTTTGCTTACAAGATTAGACAAAAAGTAAAATGATTTTCTGTCTGACTTGTACTCTTCTGATATTGCATGTCCGGCTTGGTGGGCTGGTGAGGCACGAGCGTACGGCGGCAGCAGCGGAGCAATCCTCTCGGTCATATGTGAAAGGTTGCAATTGGCCAAATCTATTCCTGGCCGTTGGATCAGATCTGATCCAACGGTTGGGATTGCACGAAGATCCGACGGCTGAGATTCAATCTTGGGATTGACGTGACAGCCTCTGATCTTGACACATGGCGAATGGCAGCTGAGGGGTCTGATGCGTGGGATGCACACGCGCGTGGTGAGCCAAATGGCCTGCGCGTGTATCACACGCGGCAGCTGAGGAAACTTTTCCCTTCGATCGTGGCCGTTGGATCATATCTTGATCTAATGGCTCTTGGTTGGTTGCGTAGAGAAAAAGATGCTATTAGGGTTATGGGTTAGGGCTTTTAATTAGGTTTGGGCTTGGGGTTTGGCTAGATTAGGCCCAATGTAATATATTTTTGGGCTCTGTAATTAAGGACTGGACTTTAATGTATTTATTTGGGTTTTAATATTATTTGGACCATATTTTAATTCAGCCCATTAATAATAATAATAATAATAATAACATTAACAACATACACGCATACATACACACACGGATACACATACGTATATATAACATACACATACATGCAAACATCAATATGTAAGACATCCTTAATTAATATAGTATACAAAACACATGCATATGCAATCATACACGTAATTGACATAAATATCCACACATTACTCATACAAACAATACACACATAAAAAAATTTAAACACACATATACCATGATAATTATAAATACGTACGTATACACAGTACTTATGTTATACATGCATTCACACATCACACACATATATCACATATATATCAATAACATACAAACACATATATATGTAAACATGCACTAGTGATATCAATTAATTATTACACTAATATATTAATTTGATATTTGCAGACCAAATAAAAATGAGTGATTATAGTTGCCCCTCTTTGCTTGTTCTCGTAGAACGAGAACAAAGAAAAGATTATAAACACTCATTTTTATTCGACTTCCTAGTTTGTAGCTTTGGAATCACGTGTTCTCCTGGAACTCTCTACTTTTCCTTGGCCGAATCTTCAGTCTTGTAAGTTCTTCCTATATAGAACTTCTTCACCTTCCGATCTTGGAGCTACAGGCTCT
Source organism: Hibiscus mutabilis (assembly GCA_019671005.1). Taxonomy (NCBI): domain Eukaryota; kingdom Viridiplantae; phylum Streptophyta; class Magnoliopsida; order Malvales; family Malvaceae; genus Hibiscus; species Hibiscus mutabilis. Next base: position 1,460,436 of record CM033739.1, read on the forward strand.
TCCTATATAGAACTTTTCGCTTTCTTAGTCGGATCCTTTGGACTAAAAGTTCTTCCTATATATAACTTTTTACCTTGAAATCTTGGAGTTAGGGTTCTTCCTATATAGAACCTTTCACTCTGAGGCCTCGAGCTACGAGTCCCTCCTATATAGAACTTTTCACTATGAGACAATAAAGCTTTGAATCCTTTCTATATATAACTCTTCATCTTCAACGCGACAGGTTTTTCCTATATAAAACTTTCTGCGTCACGGATGGATTCTTTCGACCGGGAGTTGTTCCTATATAAAACTGCTAGTCTTCAAACCTTTGAGCCGCAAGTCCTTCCTATATAGAACTTTTAGCTTCTGAAATCTCAGAGTTATGGGTTCTTCCTATATAGAACCTTTCACTGCGAGGGCTCAAAAATATAGGCCATTCCTATATAGAACCTTTGTCTTCGAATTTGGGATTCACGCCAAAATGGCTACCGATCTTTCTGGACTCATTCTACTAAGGCTGCTGAAATCTTTCTTTGAATTTGGGGATTCACACCGAAAATGGCTACTGATCTTTTTGGCCTCACGCTACTAAGGCTGCCAAAATCTTTCTTCAAATTTGGGGATTCACATTGAAAATGGCTACCGAGCTTTCTAGACTCACGCTACTAAGGATGCAGAAATCTTTCTTCAAATTTGGGGATTCCTGCCAAAAATGGCTACCAAGCTTTCTAGACTCATGCTACTAAGGCTGCCAAAATCTTTCTTCAAATTAATCCACCTCTTCAATACGAAGTTACAGATCGAAAGTCATTGGTAACCTGTAAGTACCTATTTAAGATGGATAAATGCTTATGATAACTGAGTTAGCGTGCTCTTAATCCTAGGGATGCCTAACTATACATAATGTATGAGTGTCAATCTAGATGCGCCTACTTCGTGTTGCATGTTTTGAGTGCTACGCAAATGGTGCAAGTATACACGTCGTAAGTAATAAATGATAAGTATCGAGTATCGTCTCCACAGGGATTGGTTTGGGCCACTTTGCTTAAGTCACTGCAAATGTTTCAAGAATTAAATAATAATGATGAATTAACAATTAAAATAAAATAACAATTAAATAAAAGAAATAAAGATAGGATGAGAGGTTAGGCTGAATTATCATGAGTTGTGGAGTGATGATCGAATGGACCATTGTGGTGATTGAGTTGCAGCCGGATTGCCAGGGCAATTCTATTGCGATTACCTGGTCGATTGCCAAGGTAATTCTGTTGCGATTGCCTAGACGGTTGCCAGGGAAATTCCCCCACGATTGCCTGATCCGATTACTTGGGCAATGCTTCCGCGATTGCTTGGGCAATGAAGAATGGGTCGATTGCCTGGGCAATTAGACATCAACTTCCAAAGTTCGGCGAAGTGTTCTTCAATGATTCCTCGTTATCCCTAATGTGAAATATTGTTAATTATACACGTCTTGATAATACATCCCTGCGTGAACCAAGGGTGAACAACAACCAGTCTTGTGCTTCTCTTAGCCGTTGAAATTCGTAACTTATTCTTAAGCCGAATTAGTCTTCACCAACTTTTGTTTGTATAAAAACCATGCTCATTCGTTTCTTGAATCTAACTCTCCCGATATTAGATAAATAGATGATTGAATTCTGAGATCCTCTCCCAATTCACTCGCAACCAATGTTAAGAACCAAGAATGAACAAACTTTGAAAATTTAATTGCAACTCAAAAACCTAAACAAAATCCAAACAATTCACAACCACAAAACACAATAACCTAAGCCAAACAAGTTTAGTTCATGGCTGGGTGTGAAAAGAATATACAATAAAATCTACCCAACATGACTAGAATAAAGAACAAGAAAAAGAGCAACCCTCAATCTCTCAATTCGACTTCCTCTCATCCTCTACTTGTGACGGCTTGCCTCATTTATATAGGGGATGGCTAGGTCAAATTCTTCTTATTTTTGGAAAGTATGAATTTAAGTTGGCATTGAATGTAAAAGAGATACATTTCTTTTATTTATTTACTTTCCAAATATTTCTTCTAAACTTTTGGGAATTAACCTTCTTTTGATTTCTTCATGGAATTTCAATTCTTCTAGGATTTATTCCCATAAAATCGGCAGCCACATCTTCTTGTCCTTAATTGTCGCGACAATTGCTTCAGCAATTTCCTACTCACTTTGGCAATTTGATCCTGCACACACAAAACACACACTAGTAGCACCTTTTTCTTCGAAAATTAACCAATTTATGTAATCAAGCATAGCGATGAAGGAAACAATGAAATTATGCATGGATGACTAAATATACAACTAAAATGAGCCTAAGTCTAGCAATAATTAAGAGTAAATAGGTTAAAAATATAGTAGTTTTTCACACTTAACACACCCCCAAACTCGAACTATTACTTGTCCTCAAGCAATGCAAAACTAACAATTACCTGCCAAGACATCAATCATCAAAGACATGCTTTAAACTTGACTTCAAACCTCAGAACCGTGGCACAAAGTATGATCACCTTTTAAATTTTTCGGATAGCACAAAAATTACCCGAAACCAAACTATAATGCTCGTAATAATGTGTGCGCGTGGTTGTGTACAAGTTGATTTTCAAGATTCTATGTGAATAATAGGCTTTTATCAATTTAATTATCGGGGTATTTAATTTTAAGTTTACTAGAGCCAATTTCGGGCACCTCTAGAAAAACAAGCAATTTCTTAATTAAATTTTAGTTTACTAGAGCCAATTTCGGGCACATCTAGCAATTCTTTAATGTGTAACAACTAGAGCCAGTTTCGGGCACCTCTAGCAAGAAATTTTTAAATTTTAATTTACCCAATAGTTTAAACAACCTAAGTTCACTAAGTTTATTTCAATCAACAAGCCACAATCGTGTCAATAATATTCAGCATCATAGTAAAATTCTAAGTTCTTTCCATGCAATATTAAATTTAAAGGTTGTTTAAATTAAGTGCAGTGGCAAAAATTCATCATTGGATATTCAACAAGTTTTAAGCAATTAAATCCAATCAAAGGCATGGCAAGTAACATGTGCAACCTATATGAGATAACTAGATGAGTGCAACTAAAGATAAACTAAATAAAAACAAACACCCCCAAACTCGAGAGAAGCATTGTCCTCAATGCGTGCAACTAAAAAAATTAAAATGCAAATGAGATAGTCGGAAAGGTCTTCACCTTGAATGATGAGTTTCTTTCGAGCCATTTGCTTGATTCTTTTTCCAGTTCGCGGTGGTTGAGTGTGTGTGGCTGGTGGTGTGGCTTGAACCCTTACTCCCGCAACCTCATCGCTTGATGTATTCTCTTGATCGGCCTCTTCAATGATCGAATCTTTACGCTTCATCTTTGGTGGTGAGCCGGTGGTGATGTCACTTTATCATGTGCAGCAGTTGCTACGACATCCTCAGTTGCCGGGGCAAGTAGTTCGGCAGGAACACTGGGAAAGGCACGGTGCTATCAGGGTACTTCTCTAAAATCACTTGAGTGATGGTTGTGTTGTGGTCCTTCATGTACCGCATGAATAGCAATTGACGAGCCTCTATTTGCTCCAATCGATGGGATAATGGGTGGAGCATCTCTTCGATTCGATTTATGTTCACCGAGGTAGGTTCGCTTGCCTGGGCATCAGGAGTTGCCGAGACATTTTTGGTTGCTGGGGTAATTGTCGGAGCATGAGATTTATTTGGTAGCATTGGTTCTCTCATCGGTTCCTCGCCCATGATTCGTAAATTATGTGTTGATGGCAGCGACATCAACAAGAATCGCTCTACCTCGCACATAAACACAAGGGTTATCCGAATTAGAAATATGAGAATAAAATTCCCTTACCCATGAGATGTCTCCCGGTTAGAAATCGCCTCTCAATGAGTGGAGACACAAATCGTCGGCAAGAAGACTCAAGTGCTTGGGATGAACTTACTCCGGGTATGGTTTTGAGGTTCGTGTGGGTTCTTTATTGGAAAAACTAAGTAAACAAGAAATGAAAAACTTAAGAGTTTAAGAGGGGAAGGAAGTAAAGAAAGATGAAATGGATGGGTAAGAAATCGGCTTAAGCTCAACTCTTTTTCCCTTGAAAATCTTATCCTAAAAAATAAAAACAAAAGGATAAATATCAAAATAAAAGAAAAACAATGATATTAAATAAAAATATAGAGAAAGCTTGAGGTGGGTCGTTTCTGATATTTCTTATAGTCCATCCGCACCCTCCATCGGGTGACAATATTGCCCAAAAAGAGTTGGGCCAACGTGCTCACAACTACTCCCCTTTGCGTTACCATGGTAGAGGTGTTTTTCTTTCGTGTTCCCTTGTAGTCCATGCATACCTTCCACTGTGCTACTATTCCTGAAGGCATTAATATATCATTATAAAAAATTATATCAACATCCAACTATTTAAATACCTCATTCTCGTCGAATTCTTTCATGGTTGGATGTAGCCTTCATTGTCGTGGCAATTGTTGCTCAAGCCAATTGCCATGGCAATCATCTTCCAAAATTCTATGAATGTCAAAGGAAAAACCAATCTTATGAAAAGCTTCATGAATCCAACCACCGTTTTCTTTAGGCTTCTCAAACATCTCCATCAATAGAGATTTGGATGGCTTCAGATCTACCAACTTTGATTACTCAAGACATACCTGTAATGGATGGGGTAAGTTTTTAAAGAATTCAAAAGGTTCAACAATCACCTGCTCATAGTCCATTAGCAAAGTATTGTCAATCTATTAATCTTGCATGTGGTCGTGCAATTGTCATGGCAAAGGTGGATGGGAGCAATTTGTTGTAGCATTACTCTTCTCAGTCTCTCGGAATATTGTCGTGGCATTGCTCTACTCAGGCTCCTCAATCATTGCCTTGGCAATTCGTTGCATAGGCTCATCAAGTGTCGGGCAGTCTTTCTCATTGCCAGGTTCTTGACTTAGAGTTTTTAATTGATCCTCACACATCGGGGATCTCTCTTTGTATTGCTTCTTCTCATCTTGCCTTAGGATTTCAGTATCCCTAGGAATTGATTGTTGGGGCATGTTATCCATGGCATATGTGGATCTCCTCAATTGAACTTCTGAATCCCACAAGGGTGCATCCAACTTAGCTATCCTCACATCCATGGACTTTGATAGCTCTCGAATCTCTTCAATTGATCTGTCAATTCTAGCCAAATAAGCTAGCAACGTTTCCTCCAAGGAATATGAATGCATTTGAAAAGGACTATACTGCCTTGGCATATCTGTTGCAGCAGCAAAACTATTATGGTAAAAAAATTGATCATTTTGATCATACCATGAAGGATTTTGATGATGGTTCTATCTAAGGTCCTCCTTGTAGCCATATGCATTGGGATTGTGAGGGTAATCTTTAAACACATGATGTTCTCCACAACAAGCGTACGAGTTTTCCACGGTATAGGCTTTTCTCGGTTGGTATAAGTAATCATCAGTGAGTGTGAGAAACTCTTGATTTGATTGATTCCTATCTTCCATAATCAACTCTCGAATAGATCGACTTTTATTTCCCCACATGTTGATGTCCCTTAACTTTGTTGCGTACCTGAATTTTTTTAATAAAATAAACAAAAAAGGAAAGTTAGCAAAAATAATAAGAAAAATGCAATAACAAAAACAATTAACACCAATTGCCAATCTCCGACAACGACGCCAAAAACTTGTTGCGTGTTTTGAGTGCTACGCAAATGGTGCAAGTATACACATCGCAAGTAATAAATGATAAGTATAGAGTATCGTCTCCATGGGGATTGATTTGGGCCACTTTGCTTACGTTACTGCAAATGTTTTAAGAATTAAATAACAATGATGAATTAATAATTAAAATAAAATAACAATTAAATAAAAGAAATAAAGATAGGATGAGAGGTTAGGCTGAATTATTGTGAGTTGTAGGAGTGATGATCGAATGGACCGTTGTGGTGATTGAGTAGCAGCCGGATTGCCAGGGCAATTCTGTTGCGATTGCCTGGTCGATTGCCAGGGCAATTCTGTTGCGATTGTCTAGTTGGTTGCCAGGGCAATTCCCCCGTGATTGCCTGATCGGATTGCCTGGGCAATGCTCCCGCGATTGCCTGGGCAATGAAGAATGGGTCGATTGCCTGGGCAATTGGGCATCAACTTCCAAAGTTCGGCGAAGCGTTCTTCAATGATTCCTCGTTATACCTAATTCAAAATACTGTTAATTGTACACGTCTTGATAATACATCCTTGCGTGAACCAAGGGTGAACAACAACCAATCTTGCGCTTCTCTTAGCTGTTGAAATTCATAACTTATCCCTAAGACGAATTAGTTTTCACCAACTTTCATTTGTATGAAAACCATGCTCATTCATTTCTTGACTCTAATTCTCCTGATATTAGATAAATAGATGATTGAATTCTGAGATCCTCTCCCAATTCACTCGCAACCAATGTTAAGAACCAAGAATGAACAAACTTTGAAAATTGAATTGCAACTCAAAAACCTAAACAAAATCCAAACAATTCACAACCACAAAAACACAATAACCCAAGCCAAACAAGTTTAGTTCATGGCTGGGTGTGGAAAGAGTATACAATAAAATCTACCCAACATGACTAGAATAAAGAACAAGAAAAAGAGCAGCCCTCAATCTCTCAATTTGACTTCCTCTCCTCCTTTGCTTGTGACGGCTTGCCTCTTTTATATAGGGGATGGCTAGGTCAAATTCTTCTTATTTTTGGAAAGTATGAATTTAAGTTGGCATTGAATGTAAAAGAGATACATCTCTTTTATTTATTTACTTTCCAAATATTTCTTCTAAACTTTTGGGAATTAATCTTCTTTTGATTTCTTCATGGAATTTCAATTCTTCTAGGATTTATTCCCATAAAATCGGCAGCCACATATTCTTGTCCTTAATTTTCGCGGCAATTGCTTCAGCAATTTCCTACTCACTTGGGCAATTTGATCATGCACACCCAAAAAACACACTAGCAGCATTTTTTTCTACGAAAATTAACCAATTTATGTAATCAAGCATAGCGATGAAGGAAACAATGAAATTATGTATGCAACTAAAATGAGCCTAAGTCTAGCAATAATTAAAAGTAAATAGGGTAAAAATATAGTACTTTTTCACACTTAACACTTCTGTAGTCAGTCAATCTCGACCCTCTACTTGCTTTCTCTTCCTTTTATTCTTCTGGTGACGGTACCCCACCTCTCTGTTAGGTTCAACCATTTTAGCCTTTCTTTTCTGAGTTTCTGGCTTTAAGTTCTAAAGTGCCCTTTCGGGTTTTCGCTTTAGAGAGTTTCTTTTAGACGCCCTTACGGGTTTTCACCTAGGAGATCTCTACAGTTGTCTTGAATATTTTCCCAGACAAGCATGAATGGTGCATGACATTGGTTATCTTATTCTCATGCTCAAAGTCTTCCCCTCGTCGTGCCTCGACATCCATTATGTAGAAAGCTTGAGATCAAAGTTAACTCTGTTTTCTAGCCAACTGCACTCTCAGGGTTAGATCATAGTAATGCTCAAAATCTTTTGTTTATCATAAGTCTATGTTAACCTGTTTGCATGATGCTTATGAAAACAATGAGAAGACAAGAAAGGGAAGGCGTAAAAATATGATTTTATTGCCATTATGGATTTGGAACAGTTTTAGAAAAGTCGTGGCAAACATGAGGAAAAGAGAAAGTAGAACATGAAATACAGAATCCCAAATATCCATTGTATGAATGATGCGTGGTCCTGTCAACCGAAATAGAATCTTTGCCTAGAGCTCCTTCTTCTGGTACCCGTGGGGATCATTCTACTTTCCGGAGGCCCAATCTCAAAATTTATCTAAGCCGCCCTTAACGGGTTTTCAACTCAGATCCTCTCTTTGTTTCAAGACGCCCTTTTTTGGGTTTTCGCCTCGAACCCTTTTTTTGAGACGTCTTTTCAGGTTTTTGCCTCATTTCTTTTATCATTTCATTTTTTTCTTTTCTTCTTCTTTTTTTCATTTTTTCATCATTTCATTTTTTTATTTTTCATCCATTTTTTTCAAACATAATATTTTTAACTGAACTGGAATTCACAGGATTTTTCAATTCTTCTCCATCCATTTCAGCTAAAATCAACGCTTCTCCCGAAAAGGCCTTCTTGACGACATATGGCCTTTCCCAATTAGGCATCCACTTCCCTCAAAAATCTTTCTGAATTGGGAGGATCCTATTAAGCACCAGATATCCCTCTTGGAATTCTCTTGGGAACACTTTCTTATCATATGCCCACATCATTCGTTTTTGGCACATTTGACCATGGCAGAGGCCTTCAGCCTCTTTTTCTCGATAAGATTTAACTGGTCGAACCTGGTTTGCATATACTCTGATTCATTCAGTTTTACTCCATTCAGAACTCGGAGTGACGAAATCTCAACCTCAATAGGTAGTACTGCATCTGTGTCGTATACCAGAGAATAGGGCGTTGCCCCTGTTGATGTGCGAACAGATGTCCAGTAGGCGAACATAGCAAATGGCAGCTTCTCATGCCAATCTTTGTAGGTGTCTGTTGTCTGCGCGATTATTTTCTTTATGTTCTTGTTTGCAGCTTCTACTGCCCCATTCATCTTAGGACGATAAGTTGTGGAGTTATGCTGTGTTATTTTGAACTGGTTGCACACCTCAGTCATTAATTTGTTATTCAAGTTGGAGGCGTTGTCGGTGATAATCCTTTCTGGCAACCCATATAGGCAAATAATTTCCTTCTTTAGGAATTTGCACACCGTCGTCCTTGTGATATTGGCGTAAGATGCTGCTTCCACCCATTTAGTGAAGTAATCAATGGCAACCAAAATAAAACGGTGCCTATTGGAAGCCTTCGGATGAATCTGCCCAATGACATCCATGCCTCATGCTACGAACGACCAAGGCGAGTTCATGGTGTGTAAAGGTAAAGAATGAGCATGGATCTTGTCAGCATATATCTGGCACTTATGATATTTCCTGATGTAATCGATGTAGTCTCCCTCCATAGTCGACCAGAAATAGCCATATCTCATGATTTTTTGGGCTATTGGCAGACCATTGGCGTGTGTTCCACACAAACCATCATGCACTTCTGCCAAAAATTCTTTTACCTCATAGGCATCTACGCATCTCAATAACACTTGATTATGGCCTCTTTTGTACAGAATCTCCCCGTCTAGAACATATTCTGTTGCCATCCTTCTGAGTGTCTTTCGGTCATTTTCGTTTGCTCCTTCGGGATACGTTTGATACTTAATATATTGCAAGATATCGTAATACCAAGGGTTGCCATCTATTTCTTCTTGTACATTATAACAGTGAGCAGGCCTTTCAAAAGTTTGTATCTCAATTGGCTTCATCTCTGCTTTCGTAGTTGCTTTGAACATGGAAGCCAGGGTTGTCAAGGCGTCCGCCATCTGGTTGTCTTCTCTAGGAAGGTAGGTGAAACTGATCTTTTCAAATTCTTTAATGAGCTCTCAGATCAACTCATAGTATTTGACCAGCTTCAGATCCCTAGTTTCCCATTCTCTTCGTAACTGATAGATCACTAAGGACGAATCTCTAAATACTCGAAGTTCTTTGATCTTTTTTTCAATGGCCGCATTCAGTCCCATGACACAGGCTTCATATTCAGCTATGTTGTTTGTACAAAAGAATTGCAGTCTGCTGGTGAAGGGATAATAGACATTTTCTGGCCAAGGGCATTGAAGGCTCTATCAAAGTAAAGCTTCCACGAGCCGTCATCTGAAACGTATTCCCCAGTTGTAATGTACATCAAGTCCTCATCTGGGAAATTGAAGTTTAACGATTCATAATCATCTGAAGCACGACTAGCTAAGAAATCTGCTATAGTGCTCTCTTTAACAGCTTTCTGACTCACATATACAATGTCGAACTCGGATAACAGCATCTGCCAGTGGGTCATCCTCTTCGTTAATGTCAGTACTTCTATTAGAAACTTTAAGGGGTCCAATTTGGATATCAACCATGTGGTATTGTATAACATGTACTGTCTAAGCCTTTTGGTAGTCTAAACCAAAGCACAACATAGCTTATGAATTGGAGGGTACCATGTTTCATAACCCATCGAGTTTTCAAAAACTGTCAGGTAAAAGATCAAAGACCAGTTTGGGATCGGTGCGACTAAGACCGGAGCATTCATCAAGTACTTTTTAATCTTCTCTAGAGCTTCTTGACATTCTACATCCCAAACCCTTGGGTTATTCTTCCTAAGTAGTCTGGAGATAGGGTCGCACTTATCTGTTAATTGAGAGATGAAACGAGAGATATAGTTTAACCTTCCCAGAAAACTTCAGACTTCTTTCTGAGTATGAGGCGGTGGGAGGTCCTAAATAGCCTTCACTTTTTCTGGATCGATTTCAATCCCCTTTCTGCTCACTACAAACCTTAAGAGTTTTCCAGATGTGACTGCAAAGGTGCATTTAGCCGGGTTAAGCTTCAGTTGGTACTTTCGCAGTCTTTCGAATAGCTTTCTCAAGTTTCGAATGTGCTCTTCCTCAGTTCGAGACTTAGCGATCATATCATCCACATATACTTACTTCTATCTCTTTGTGCATCATATCGTGGAAAAGAGTCATCATCGCTCTTTGATAAGTTTCCCCTGCGTTCTTGAGTCCGAAAGGCATCACCTTGTAACAAAACGTGCCCCACATAGTTAGAAATGTGGTCTTCTCCATGTCCTATGGGTCCATCTTTATCTGGTTGTATCCTGAGAAACCATCCATGAATGTCCCGCGGTATTGTCAACTAATGTGTCAATATGTGGCAAAGGGAAATTGTCTATAGGGCTCGCCCGATTAAGATCCATGTAATCTACACACATGCGAACCTTCTCATCCTTCTTCGGCACCATCATGATATTTGCAACCCATTCAAGGTATTTGGCAACCTCCAAGAAACCAGTATCAAACTACTTTTTTACCTCTTCTCGAATCTTTAACAGCATGTCAGTCCTCATTCTTCTAAGCTTTTGCTGGACTGGTTTGCATTCTGGCCTTGTTGGCAGCTTGTGCACCACTATGTCTATATTCAACCCCGTTATATCTTGATAAGTCTAAGCAAAGACGTCCTTGAACTCTTGGAGTAGGGCTATTAGTTCATGCCTGGTTTCTGAGGAAAATGTAGTCCCGATTGTCACTTTTTTCTATCCTCATTGGTTCCCAAGTTCATAATTTTTGTTTCTTCTTGGTGGGGCATGATTTGCCTTTCTTCGTTGGCCAACATCCTTACCAACTCTTCAGGGACCCCGCATTCTATCTCATCTTCCTCCTCTTCAATTTCTGTTGAGATCTCAGGGTGTTCGAAATCTACCTCGAGATTGGATTCAGAATTATTCATACAAATAATTATGGGGACCCTGCATGAAATGAGAACGAATGTATTGGTAAGAGAATGATTTTAAATAAAGTGAATGAATATGAACAAGAAATGAATGAATGGAGTAAATGAAATGTTTGCCATTTGAGAAAATGAGGAAGATATTCTTTCACTGCAAACAAAAAGTTAACATAGGTGATCTATATAAAAGATCACCATTGCCTATGGGCAAAACAAAATGATTAATTCGGAGCATTAATCTGATCTGGCCCTAAAGACTACAGGTAGATCAACGCAGCACCAGTTATCGAGTGTTTCCCTGGGATGGCAAGGGCGAATGCTGGTCAACACGTTGCTGCCATTGTCATCTTCAATTATCACGTTGATGAACATCCCTTCAAGAGATTCACTGAACATCTCATTCTGGTTAAGTGTGTCATTTTCTCGAATTGCTTCCTTTACTTTCTGTCATGTACGGTTGATTCCTCTAAAGACAAAAATATCCTTTACATAGGGGAAAGACATCTGTCTCCATGAAATGTCTTCTCCCTTGAGTCTAGCCCTCATTTGTTCGTATTTTTCCTATACTCATCTCTCCTTTGCTGAACACTTGGTTTGTATCCAAGCCCAAAACGATCTTTCTTGGTGATGACGCTCTTGGGTCGTAGGCTTCCTTGTAATCTCCTTCCTAGCCCTCTTCCTTCTTTGGCTCCTCGGCCCAAAGTTTTAGAAACGGTCATCTTAGTGCAGTTAGATAACCTGGGGCAAGGGATCTGATTACCTTCCGTAACAAATGTAGCATTTACAAGATCCAATGCTCGAAAAGAACATTTCGCGGCATCTTCGTCATTCTGGATGTATGGGGCATCTGATGTTACCGAAGCGATGATCTCTTGCTCAGCCTCCATAGTGACCAATTTACCTTCGATCATAAATTTCAATTTCTGATGGAGTGATGAAGGGACGACTCTTGCAGAGTGGATCCATGGCCTTCCCAATAAGCAACTGTATGTTGGCTTTATATCCATCACCACGAAGTCGATTGTGTACTCTGTCGTCCCGATCAACAAAGGTACCTCAATTTTTCCAAGTATTCCCCTTTGAGTACCGTCAAATGCTCTCCGAAGTTATGACAGGGTTTCATGTAGGAATCATCTATCGGCAGCTTTTGTAGAGTCACCATCATTAGTACGTTTAATGCTAACCCATTATCAATCAGTACTCCTGGCAACACATACCCTTTGCAGTGGGTCGTGATGTTGAGAGCTTTGGTAGACCTCATACCTCCCTCCGAGATCTCGTCATCGCTAAATGTTATGTGGTTGTATGCGGTGATATGCCCTACTATTCTGTCCAGCTTAGACACATAAATGTCACTGAATGTTTGATTCAGCACCTTTAACAATGCCTCATGATGCTTTTCAAAGCTCAAAATCAGCTCCAACACCGTAATCCTTGCTGGTTGCTTTCGCAGCTGCTCCACTACATTGTACTCACTGTGCCTCAAGAACTTTAGAAATTTTTGTGCCTGAGTCTCAGTTACCGGCTCATTAATCTTTGAAGAGGGTTTTTCTCCATATATATGGGCAGGACCAGCTGATTTACCTTCTCCCTTATCCTTTGTAGCTTCGGCCGATTTCAAGGCTTCTAAAGAGTAGCACCTATCGATCCTTGTAAAGTGGCCTACTTCGCTGACGATTTCATCATTCTTCGTCTGTTCATCTTTCTATGTTGGCTCTTTTTCTACCATTTGTTCTTTCTCTTCATCGGGCTTCGATTTGTCTGGTATAGTCACGTTGGCAGTATAATTCTAAGGGGTTCACCGCATGTCTTTGAATGGGAACGGGGCTGGTGCCGAGATGATAATTTTGGGAGCCACCTTTACAGCTTTTCCTTGGGACGAACTTGCTTCCTCTAATATGGAAGAAATGACAAAGGGCCTATTTATTCCATACTTGATGTTGGGGCTATCTGACGCACATACATCTAACCCATGCCTTCCTGCAGCATCCTCAAAGAACTCTATCTTTTTATTGTCCATCAGCTGTTGAGTCAATCTCCTGAATTTTTCACATTGTTGGATGTCGTGTCTTCTATCCTGGTGGAACTTGCAATAAGCTGTACACCCCTTCTGCACCACTACCATGCCCCTATCGATCAAGCGGGCCATGCATATTTTTTGGAAAACCCATCGTAAGGGAGACTTAATTGCTGACACATCATCTTTAGCCTTCCTGGTAGAGTACTCCTCAATAGCGTTCACTTCGCGGTTCCCGTGATTAGGTAACGGATTAGTGGCCATGTTCGGTTCCTCGAACTTTAATACCCCAGAATCAATCAGACTCTATACAAGTTTCTTGAATGCGAGGCAATTTTCTATGGGGTGACCAGGGGCACCGCCGTGATAATCGCAATGTGCGTTAGGATCATACCATGACAAAAATGGAGGTTTGAACGGAGTAACATAGTACGGGCGAACCAAATCAGTTTTGTGCAACTGAGAATAAAGATCGGAGTACGAAACTGGCAACGGAGTAAAGGCTGCTTTCTCCTTTTTCCTTTCTTGAAGCTCTCTCTTCTCTTTGGTTCTGATCCTTCCCTGTCGATGCTTGCGGCTGAGAGACCATAAAATTCTTTGGGGCATTGTAAGTGCTCGTAGTATTTACCTCATTCTCTCTCTTCTTGTTGTAATTTCGTAAGTTATCCCCACTGTCAATCTTGCCACTCTTAATTGCCAATTCAAGAAATTCCTCAGTCCTGATCAAATCGGAAAAACTCTAAGTTTTATTATTGATGAGGCGATCGAATAGTGTTCCCTTCAGAGTATTCACAAATAGAGGCGTAATCTCATGCTCGGGGATTGGTGGCTGGATCTGAGCGGCCACCTCTGGGCGTATTGTTGCAGACTCTCATTAGACTTCTGTCTCATGTTTTCTAACATGATCCTGCTAGGGGTCATATCTGTCACATGTTTGTACTGCTCAATGAAGGCCTTCGAAAGGTCATTCTAGGACTTGATATTTACCCGGCTTAATTGGGTATACCATCGGAGTGCTGCCCCAGTTAGACTATCCTGGAAACAATGGATTAAAAGCTTTTCATCATTGATGAAGGCTGTCATCTTTCGGCAGTACATGGTCACAAGCGCTGAAGGACATGAAGTTCCATCATACTTGTCGAACTCTAGGGTTTTGAATTTTGGTGGTAAAACGAGGTCGAATACTAGGCTGAGATCATTGGCTTCATTCCATGGTTCATTTGTGGTTTGCAGTGCTCTAAACTTTTCCTCCATGAGACAGAATCTTTCCTCCTATTTTTTTCCACTCCTGTTCTGATTTTCTCGACCAAGTTCAGATCTAGCACCTCTTTTTCATAGAATGCCTCTGCACCAATGGATTGGCTTTCAGATGCCCCTGTCTGAAGACTAGCAGATATCCTGACAGGGTCAATATATACTCTTTTTTCTAGACTTGGCGTCGTTGGTTGAACCTTGCTATGAGATGTGATACCTTCTAGCTCCTGGGCGACTTCGTATGTAACCTTTTCTTTCCCAAGGCTTTTTGTCAGCAATGCAGTTATGTCGGATACTATTGCAGCTTGTGATTGAGTGATCTGCTCATCGAGGCTCCGTTTGGCTTCATCGAAACGTGCTTCCAAATCTTTTTGCCCCTTTTCCAAACTGACTAATCTGTCCTCCATCAATTTGCTTTGGAAACGAGTAAAGTATGTATGCGGAATGGTTGCAGCTTATCTTTTACTTTCACTGCCACAATATTTACACTATCAATATTATTGCAAAGAAAGATAAATGCATGTATAATGATGCAAATGCGATGATGCGATGCAAGAATATATGCAAATAAAGGTACTGATTCCACTGGTAGTCACCCTTTTGAACTACTTTCATAGGAATTAAAGGGTCCAGATTACAAAATATTAAAGTAGAGTTCTACACATAAGCCCTAGCTCTATCTCCTAACTTCTCGATAGCCCTGAGCAACTTGATGAACCTAGGCGCTTCTTCCATGTCAGAAGTTATGAAAGGTCGGAAAGCTTCAGCTTCTGTAGCTAAGTCCATCACATGTCTCGCAACTCGACGTATCTCCACCATCAGGGTCATGTAGTACTAATCTCTGTCTTGAATCATTTGGGAGGCATCATGAAGTCTTCACCGCCAATAATTGTCTCCACCTACTGTAGCTTCTTCAAATACCTGAATTCTCCCCCTGTAATCCTGAACGGTTGCCTCGAGTGACTCGATCCGGGCTCGTAACATACCAATTTCACGATCCCTTTCTTGTAGTTCGATAAAGCCATTCATCTGACAATAGGTCTGAAATGACTGCTCCAACTCTGTCAGTCTCCCCTCTAACTCGACGTTCTGATCTTCGCTCTGATTTAGGCTTTGGATAGTGTCATTGTACAAGTTTTGCATCTCTAGTAGCCTATTACTGCTCCCCATATATTTCTTCTTCCAAACGGCAGTGCTCTCTCTTTCATAGATGATTGCTTGCTTGCCTTTGTCTATCTCTTGCCTAGTTTTTTCTTTTTCTTTGTTAATGGCATCCTTGAAAGGCCGTCTTTCACCCTCGATGGCTAATTTACAGCTTTCTATCTCCTTCTCGATTGCTCGCTTGCCTTTCTCTCGTTCTTCTTTAATTAAACGTATATCGTTCATCCTTTCCTTCTCAACGGCTAGGAACTGGCTTCGACTGGCATTTTGCACCTTTGCTTGGAGCTGGAGAGTGTCTTTCTGATAAAGAGCATTCTTCTCACTCAAATCTGCATTCAGCTTCTTCAACTGCCTAATGGTCCCATCTCGTTCGTCGACATTTAAACTTGCCTTGTAGAGTTTATCCATATGCTGAGTCTGTAAAGCCTCAATCTTCTTCTTAACCTTATCGAGTTCATTTCTCAGAATGTCGGCCTTGGACGGTACTATCCTCATATGCTTCTCAAATGACATGGATGATCCTTGGTCTGGTTCTGGAATCTTGTCGTTAATCCTTAGGCACCTCTAAAGATCGTAATCCAGGGTGATCATGGGCTCGGTATCTCCTTCTACCCTGATCCGATAACAGTGATCTCAAGCTTTCATGATGGTCTAAACCTTCGTCCTGAACTCGCCCTTGAAAGGAAACTCACTTCGACTTAAACCGGCGGTGACTGGAACAAATTGTCGCGATCCGAATTGTCAGGACACCAAAAGAGGAGCACATGTAATCCCACCATATAGCCCTAACATCATTAGCCATTCATAATTGCCGCAGCTATATAAGAAGTAACTAACCCTGCTGAGCCACGAAACTCTCCACACTATGCCTTCATCTTGAATGTTCCTAAAGATCCATGACCATTTCTTCCTGTTTAAGTCTTCTCGCCATTCCTTCGTTAAATACTCTCACAAAGGTGAAAAGTCTCGGAATGATTTTCCTGGTAAAACCCTCGTTGGTGTCTTCCACATATGGCTCCAAATCTAAACATGTAGTAGCTGTGCACACCCTCTGAAACGTCCCTATTCATGCTTTCGGCTCGCATTTAAAGAAATGAAAGTTTCTGTCAAGATTGTCAGTACTGGATTTGCCTTCCATTTTATACGCTCAAATAGGTCTAGAATGGCTACATCAATGTTTCCAAGAACCCTCAGAAAGATGACCAAACCATATATCCCTAGGGCGAATAGTTCCATCTTCTTTACCTCATCTGGGTGCACGAGTATGATGTCTCGGATACTCTCCCATGCAAAGGCTAGGTTGTCTCCTCGAGTCTGAATCAGCCCGTTAACCCAATCGTCACTCATCCCGGCAAAAGTTTTTAGCTTCGAAGGGTAATTCTGGTTCCTCGACGGCTTCACATAGATCCAATCTTTCTGGACATTCTTCTGATTAAGTAAGGTCGTGTATTCCTCTACCGTAGGCATCATATCTTGCCCGTTGAAAGTGAAGCAGCAAAAAGCAGGATTCCAGAACTAGAAGATGGCTCAGAGTAAAGGCTGGTTGACTCGGACATACATTAACTGTGCTATGTCGCCGTAACTATCCCAGAATAAGTCTTGTAGTCTTCGATCCCATCCTTCCCAAATCCTTGTAAGATCCCATAGGTTATTCTGTTGAAGGCTCACGTAGGTATACCCTGACACTATACGCTCGCTCGGCAAACTATTACCTTGGGTCATCTGATTGACTTCCGACCAATGTCTGACGGTTGAGTGGAGTTTGTCCTTCTTAAGACACCTTTTTTCATGATGGAAGATTTTCTGATCGGGCAAACCACTTGATCAGTACATTTATGTAATGCAAATGCAATGATATATGCAAAAAACAAAACAAAAAAGAAAATGAGTCAGTTCCGGATAAAATCAATAAATACATAAATAAAAAGGGCAAGTTAAATAAGATGAACAAACAAAACAACCCTATTTACATCCCGTCTAGAACACCTAGGTTATCTGCATGGCTCTAAAATGGTGGGCTTTTTATGTTCTCTACATGCAATGTTGGTGCTAGGAGGTACCCAAATTGTCCTTGCTGTCCCCTACTAAGAGTAGCAAGGCCCCCAATACCACCCATTGTAGGCTCCTTTCAACCGGGTTCAATTTAGGGGGACCCATTCGCTTATGCCCATACGAAGGAACGATATCCTCGCGAAAGCATAAGGTACTCGAGCCCCGAAGGTACTTTGCTAGGCCCATACAGAGGAACGATATCCTCACGAAAGCACTAGCGTTTCCCCCACTTAAAAAGGATGGGTTTATATGCCAAGTTTTAAATGCGTTAAAATAAACGTGCAATTATAACCGAATGTTAATTTAATAGTCACTTTAATCTGGAACTTCCAATATTACTAAAGCGGTAATTATTTTAAAAAGCCTGACTCTCATTTGTTTTTGAAAAAAAAACCATCCCTAGCGGAGTCGCCATCCGTAGCGATATCCTTTTCGCTAAAAAAAGGGTTCTAAGGTATTTAGGGTTTTTCAGGCATTTAAAAAATATTTATTCCATGGGGTTTTAGAAAAACCGTGTTTTATTTAAAAATGGAGTCGCCACCGGCCACTAAGGTAGGTCGGACACCATAAAACCAGAGATTAAAAAACTGTTGGGTTCGGGAGTCAGTTACGGATGGGGAAGGATTAGCACCCCCATACCGCCCAAAATTGGTACTTTAATAATTACCGCTTTATTAATATTAAACTTTCCGGATTAAAGTGACGATTAAATTAAAATTTGGTTATAAGTGCGAGTAAATTTTAAGGGTCCCGTTATTCGAGAGTAAACCGATAGACCACCATCACTATGTTTGACACTGGCCACGTTTACGCTCGAATAAAAGGGCACCACATTGACAAATAATATATCAGTTATGCAATCTTAGGGAATAAAATATTAAGCATTCATTGGCATGGTATAAAAACATAGACACATGAATATTACAATATTAAACAAAAACAATAAAATGCATGAACCATGAATAACATAACATATCATCATAATAAAAAAACAAAGCATAAACGTAAACATTACGAAAAACATGCTTAAAACATTAGATAAATTAACTACAACATACTTGAACACATAAAAAACACAAATGCAACATATGCATGACGTACATATAATATGATACTAAACTAACAAATCGAAACAACATGTTACATAAAACCTAATACCTAATACTTAACATATGACACAATTTTCACACACAAGTAAAAAACATGACATTATGTGAAAATAACACCACACTAACATAGAACCTAAAAAAGGCAAGGTGAACATAAAATTCATGCTAAAATACAAAAACATGCCATAAAAAAGCTAGAATAAACACAAATCAAACATGTAAGATACGAACGAATGAATGAAAATATAAAAACATAAATCATGGACTAAACATATATCATAAAACATAAAAACATGAAAATATAAAGACACATAAAAACACAAATAGGTAGTGCAATCATACTAAAAACCACACATAGAATAAAACATGAAGAATAAAATAAATATGCTACAACATATATATACAACATGAATGAACAAACTATATGACATATTAGCATGACAATGCACATAAAAAACATGATAAAAACGAAACACATATAAATATGACGGGCAACATAAATATGCTAAAAAACATAATAAGAACAAATAAGCATAAATATTTAAAAAAATTAACAAGGGATCGAAGTGAAATAAAATAGAACATGAGGACAAAAATTAAAAGATAAAAAAACACAATTATGGACCAAATTGAAAACTGGAATAAAACCACAAGGACTGGAAAGGCAAAAAACCCATGCGGCAAGCTCAAACCGAAAATTTCAAAAACACGGAAGCGCTAAGGGAGTAATTTCACCATTTAAAACTGAAATCGTTTTAATTTAGGGATGAAATTAAAAGAAAATAGAAAGAGGGGAGGACTAGACTTGTAATTAGACCAAGGGGCAGGCTCGTTTTGAAAAAATTGAAAGGGATGAAGGATTTATGACGTTATTAACCCAAAAAGAAATTATTTGCGGTCTATTTAACCAACCTATCAGCCCCCATTTTTTCCATTTTTTTACCATCTAATAGAACTCACTCATTTCTCTCTAAAATTCCCGAAGAGACAACCCCAAAACCTCCCTCGGCTGCCGTGAAGCATCGTTCTCAGGTGAGGCTCGGCCGTAACGGCCGCCTCAAGCCTTCTTCGACCACAACCTCCGGCAACCCAAAAGAACCCTTTATCCTTCCGTTGTGAACCCAAAAAACCTAAACCCTTTATTGTTTTAAAGTGAAAAAAGAAAAAAAAACTCTTCAAACGGCTCACCCTTTTGAGGGTTTGTTGCCGGCCAGAAAGGGTGTCTTCACTCAGGTAAACTCGGCTCTCTTTTGTTATTATTATTTTTGTTTTAATCCATGCATGCAAAGAAAAAAGAGAAAGGGATTACCTGCAAAACTCTAAAAAAATTATTATTTCAGATGTGAAGACTGAAACCCCAAAAAGTGATTCCTTACATGTGATATACAATATGCCTTTTTTGTTTTGATTTTTGCTTTGCTTACAAGATTAGACAAAAAGTAAAATGATTTTCTGTCTGACTTGTACTCTTATGATCTTGCATGTTTGTCTTGGTGGGTCGGTGAGGCACGAGCGTACGGCGACAGCGGCGGAGCAGTCCTCTTGGTCAGATGTGAAAGGTTGCAATTGACCAGATCCATTCCTGGACATTGGATCAGATCTGATCCAACGGCTAAGATTTGATCTTGGGATTGCAGTGACAGCCTCTGATCTTGACACGTGGCGAATGACAGCTGAGGGGTTTGATGCGTAGGATGCACGCGCGCGTGGGGAGCCGAATGGCCCACGCTTGTACCACACGCGGCAGCTGAGGAAGCTTTTCCCTTCGATCGTGGCCGTTGGATCAGATCTTGATCCAACGGCTCTTGGTTGGCTGCGCAGAGAAAAAAGATGCTATTAGGGTTATGGGTTAGGGTTTTTAATTAAGTTTGGGCTTGGTGTTTAGCTGGATTGGGCCCAATGTAATATATTTTTGGGCTCTATAATTAAGGACTGGACTCTAATGTATTTATTTGGGTTTTAATATTATTTGGACCATATTTTAATTCAGCCAAATAATATTAATAGTAATAATAATAATAATAATAACAACATACACGCATACATACACACACGAACACACATACGTATATGTAACATACACATACATGCAAACATCAATATGTAACACATCCTTAATTAATAAAGTATACAAACACATGCATATGTAATCATACACGTAATTGACATAAATATCCACACATTACTCATACAAACAATACACACACAAAAAATGTAAACACACATATACCATGATAATTATAAATACGTACGTATACACAATACTTATGCTATACATGCATTCACACATCACACACATAATCACATATATATCAATAACATACACAAACATATATATGTAAACATGCACTAGTGATATCAATTAATTATTACAGTAATATATTAATATGATATTTGCAGACCAGATAAAAATGACTGATTACAACAACATACAAGTTCTAATAAAATTAGAGAACTTTTTGAATTCCACGGGTGACAAGAGTTTAGGACTGCGACATGTTCTGCAATATTTGAAGGAGCTTCTAAGGCAACGGCAGATTTCACTTCATATTAAGTGGGTTTAAAAAAATCAAAGTTAAACGAACTAAGTACGGTCAAGTGGGTTAAAATATATTCAATTTTACTTTCTACCCTCAAACTTTTCTATTTTTACAAAGATTCTTTAGAACTCAAGTAATTGATACCACTAAACACAACTTAAATCTGTCCTTGTTCTAAGGTCTGTCCAATCTTAAGAATATATAGATACCTGAATTAATTATGATTTTGTAGGATCAAGTGTAAGTAATTAGCTATTTAAGACCAAAATGGTCATGATGGAAATCATTGGAAAGACTATGCTTTTTACGGGTTTTACCCGAACTATGATGCTAAACAGAGCTAAAGGCATTGTTTGTTTGCCAAAGTGACTAGTTGTGAAGTCAGAAATTCTAAAAATGCTTTGTTCTTTCTTGAAACAACACTTTGTTTTAAACAAATGCGTATATATATTGTTGGGAAGGGTAGTCATGAATCACAAACATATATCTCACTTTACGAGTTTTATTTTATGTATATTAATGATAAATTTAAAGCTAAACCTGGTAAAATCATAAATTTGAAATTATGGTTCTGTCAGGTTAACAGTCTCTTCTTTTTTTCCGTAAAAGAAAACACCTTGAAGTAGGGGCAGATCTTGGCAAGCTAGTTTCGTGTGATTCATGCAGACTGATTCTGTAATCTGGAATTGCTGCCTTCGGTGATGTTGTATGTCAAGCTGCCTTCGGTGATGTCGTATGTCAAGCTCTGCTTGGTGATATGTTCGGATGTGTTGGCCCTTGGTTCTGCTGGTCTATGATACGTATGTTGAGTTGTTTTAGCATTTGCCTTGTTTGGTTTTTTGCTTCACTAGTCTTTGTGTTTTATGCAAGCAGATACTTGAATGTGCTGCTTGTTATTTTTAGAATTTCAAGGATTTCTTATGACATCAATAAAATTCCATTCACTTTGCTGATCAATAATTCATACTTATTTCGTTAATTCTTGAAATAATTTTGCTTTAATCAAACGTATATGTTGGACATAAAACCGTCTAGTTTGGGTTATAAAATCCATCCCATCCGTCCTATGAATTCAAATTTACATTAAAAATATTAATATCTCATTGTACCAAAAACCATACATGGGAGCGTTAACCCATACCTCCTTAACCTAAATGGAAGAAAATAGTACATGGGAAAACACTAAGGAAACATAATATTTTTGAGTCATTGCAAATTAACAATGAGTTGTGTTAAAAACTTGTACGTAGTGGAGTGATAAAAGATGAAAATAAGGGGAAATTAAAGGCTCACCTTCAATCTCAATGCAACCAGCAATGGCATTCCCATGCAAATAGAGACTCTTCAAGTCCACAAAGGGAAGAAACAGAGAGGCACTGAGATACCAATAACCCTTGTCCCAATACCTTGTATGAGTCGCCCGGTGGTTGTGTTGCACTCAATCCCTCTCCATTCACAACAATCTGAGCCCTTCACCTCATCCCAGCTGCTCAGATCATTATACTGATTGAAGAATGGTTTGAGTTGCAAGAGAGCAATTATCTCTTGTTCCAAACAATCATGAGTAGGAGTAGCTTCCAACACCAAAAACACACTCAGCACTGCTATCCTAATAGTAATAAACCACACCCATTTCAACTCCATCATCTTCCTATCTTCACTTTGTTCTCAAGTACTGTATGCTACTTTTAACTTGAATATTGGATATAATCTGAATAAGCTTTGATCAACCTTATAATTTATACACGAGGACCTAGCCTAAGTCATCCCCGCTGATTCCCTTTAATTTAAAACAATATATAATTATTTCGTCAATTTTTGAAATTGTAGCGACCTCCTTTGAAATCGCTAGAAAAATAATATTGTTTGAATTTTGTTGAAAATTTTGAAATTTTGAATTTTGGAGAATTTTGTTTAAAAATTTTGGGTTTTTTGAATAATAAAGACTGGGATTGCCACCGATCATTTTTTTAAAGGTATACCGGACACCAAAAATGAAACCAGATATTCTTTTACAAATGGGTCTAAGAGTCGGTTACGGATGGGGAAGAATTAGCACTCCCACACCGCCCAAAAATTGGTACCTAGTCTAATACAATTTGCCTTAATTAGAAATTTACGAGTTCAAATTTAATTTAATTTAAGATCCGTTTAAGAATGCAAGTAAATTTTAAAGGTCTCGTTATTCGAGAATAAACGAAAGAACCACCACCACTACGCCTTGTACTCCACGCTTACTCTCGAATAAAAGTGCACCGTATTAACATTCAATATAAGTCGAATGCGACAAAAAAGCAAAGTGAAAGAATATATACGAAACAAAAGCATAAATATAAAGGCGGAAATTAAATTGTCCAGAAAAAGGACCGGAACGAACAAAAGATAAAATGCGTAAAATAAATACGAAAATTAAACGCGGTAAAATAAAGGCAAGAAATTAAATTGCGGAAAGTAAATTGAGGAAATTAAAGCTACACTAAATGGGCCATAATAATATGGATCGTCTCCCGTTGCGAGGCACTGTAAGGTCGATTCGAACATAAATTAAATGAACAATAAATATAAATGTAAATAATATATATATATATATGATATAACAATACTATATAATATAAAATATAAACTATAGGATATATATGTACATAATATATAATATGATATATTTCTAATAAACTATAATATGAAATATAATAATATATAACCACATATAATAATATATAAATAACTTAAATATAATATAAGATATAATTAATATATATAAAAAGGGACCGAAATAGAAGGAAAACAAAACAGGGGGCCAAAATTAAATCAAAACAGAATTTAAAAAGGCTGAAATTGGTTTTAAATAAAAGGGGAGAACTAAAAAAGGATTATACTGTGACTGAAAATGTAAAAAGGGATAAACTTGGAGGACTTAATGGGTGATTAACCCAAATCTCAAAACGCTCAGATCCTTCCCCGGATCTGGGTCATCGCGCGGGTCGAGACCGGTCAAAACGGCAGCGTTTTGAAAATCATATATATATATATATATATATAACGAGGTAAAAAAAGCCTGATAACCCTCATTTATTTTATTCCCCTTTCAAAAAAGAAAAAAACGACAAGCTCTGAAATTAAAAGGGGGCGAAAACCCTAACTATCTTTCAACGCCGTTCTTTGGCGGCCCAACCTCATCGGCCGGCTTCCAACGCTCGAAGGCGTTCGCTCACGAGGGCCAGGTAACTTTGAAGACCCTCCTTTGTTTTTTTCGATTTAGAAATCTGGATTTAGGGTTTGAAACGAAAAACACGATTTTGATTAAAAAAACTTTCGATTTCTTAGATTTAAAACGAAATCTTTTGAAAAATTTCGAAAGCCCCTTTTAAAAACCCTTTCGATTTTGAAGAACGGCTTTGATTTTTGAGGATAAAAGCCCTTTGATTTGATTTGAAAATCTAAAAAAAAAACTAGCTACTCGGAAGAAAAGGAAAAGAGAAATTACCCAAAAAAATGCTTTTTGATTCTTGGAAAGGGTGAAAAAAGATCTTTTTTACATTGTTCATTCGGCTATATAGTCAAGTTTACATAATTAAAAAAAGGGAAAAAACCAAATTCCAAGGAACTGATTGGTTGCTGCATTTGTTGTTGTTGTTGTTTTTCTTGTCCTTTTTGCAGGTGGCTTGGAGGAGAAGGGGGACCATCGTCCTTTCTTGGTTTTGGCCGGATGTATGTGTGGAGGCAGAGAGAAGAAGGCAACAAGGAGGGGACCAGCTTGCTGTCTCAAACTTTGCTTGCGCGGCACAGAGGTGGCAGACGAGGTGGCCGCCGACGTGGCCGGGAGCAGGGGAGCTGATTTGTCACTGATGCGGCCAGAAGCTGAACGGTCAAGGGGCTGTTGAGATCTAAGGTGTTGGCGGCTAAGGTAATTGAGGGGTTGAGGGATGTTTGGGGTTTCTAGGTTTAGGATATTGGGTTAGCCGGGTTGGCAAATGGGTCAGGTGTTGGGTAAAACGTGTATGGTTATTCGGGTATTTGGATACTGGGCTTGAGGTAGATGGATATTGATAATTTGGGGTAGTGGGTGATTTAGCATATTGGATTTAGGGATATTTAGGTTGTATGTAAGGGTATCTGGGTTAAGGTTTAGGTTATAATAAAAGGAATGGACTGTTTTTGGCTTTAATGGGATTTTGAATTTTGAATTTAATTACTTTTTGGATTTTTTTTAATTTTATTCGAATTGAAAAAGGTAAGACGAAAATAGGTGATTACAGAACTAATCTAAACTTTAATCAAAAGTGTAGGATGAAAGCAAGCGAGTTAGTACCTCAAATCCAGTACTCCGTCAGAAAACATTTGAAAGGGGATATAGTGGATGCTTTCAACTTGCGGTAACATGGCGACGGGGAGCCTGTATGTAGAACACATCCCAGAAAAGCTGCACTGGAAGGGATTGTGGCATGCTTTTGGGAATCGTGGGGATATAGTGGATGCTTTCATAGCAAAGAAGTTAAGCAGGAAGGGGAAGAGATTTGGTTTCGTGAGATTCTCCAAAAAAGTCGATGCATACAGGGCAATAGAAAGGTTGAATGGATTTGTGTTATACGGATACAAGCTTGTGGTGGTAGTTGCGAAGTTCAACGCAAGAACCTCGTACTAGAGAAAAGCTCGATCGGATGTCAGATATAGCAACGTACAAGACAGCCATAGATCTTCAGGTCAAGTCAATATTCAGGGGGATATTACCAAGAAAAGTAATTCTGATCAGGAAATGAAAAGTATACAGGGACATGTAATCAAGGAGGAACTGTGGAATATAAAAAGGTGTTTAGTTGGTACGACGGCTACAGTCTGCCCTATTCGGAAAATTAGGCAAAAAGTCCCATAAAAACCAAGAAACTAAGAAACGAGACCATAAGGCAATCCCATAAAAACGAAAATAGCAAAATAGAGTAGCAGAGGTTATTTGGAAGAAAGAAATGGTCTGTGAGTTTATTTTACTCAAACCACTAAGAAAATGAAGGGAAAAATGAAAGAAAAAGTTTTTATTGAGATATAAAACGATGTCGTTTTAATGTAAATTAAGTTTTTTCAAAATGACGTCGTTTGGTTCCATGTGTCATGTTATAACGCCCTTAGTTAAACGATAGAGTGACTAAAATAGGTCAATGTATAAAGTTCAATGAGTAAATTAATTGTTTTAAACGTTCAGTAATCAAAATAGATCAGAAACTAAAGTTCTGTCTAATTTGCCCTACTTATTACGGGGACTAACTTTTAAGATTTCCTTATGCCACCAAAATCTTAAGAACAGACATTTATTGCGGAATGTTGTTCGTGTAGTATGCTTATCGTTAAGTTGAATAAAATCACATTGAATTAGCAAACATAAATAAAAACTTTATTGCAACTGAGTTTTAACTCGATTGATATAATTTTGTTGTAACATTTAGAAGACTATGGGTTCACTTATTTGATGCCATTGTTTTACCAAAACAATTATGGTAAACTGTAACAGATGTCAATTATGGATAAGGTTATAGTTGGGTCACTCAATTATTAAAAGTTATACTTTGGTCACTTATTTGTGGGTAAGGTTATATTTGGGTCACCCTTCATATTTGAAAAACATATATCAGTTTGTGTATTAGATTCATTAATGATTTCAAATGAAGTGTTCTAGTGTTAACGAGGATATACAAGTGATTTGGAAGGAAAAAAATGATTAAATTGATATATTTTTTAAAGGCTTGATATCAAACTAAGTGTCCAAACTATCATGTTTTATTCCTTTTAGGTGCATAAACTATTTTTTGCTCTTTTTAGGTGCTCAAACTATTTTTACTTTTTTTAGGTACCTAAATTTTGTTTTTCCCTTTTAGGTGCCTAAACCTTTTTTGTCCATTTTAAGTGCCAAAACTATCATTTTTTTTGTCAAAGTAGGTGCTTCAATTTGACCTTAAAGGGAGCAAAAAAATGAAAGTTTGGGCACCTAAAATGGACAAAAAAGGTTTAGGCACCTAAAAGGGAAAAACAAAATTTAGGTACCTAAAAAAAGTAAAAATAGTTTAGGCACCTGAAAAAAAAAAAGAAACAGGATAATTTAAGCATTTATTTTAACATTGAGCCTTTTTTAAACATAAAGGGTAACCTTTGATTCAATCGAGCCTATATCATCACCCGTACAAGCTTGCCATAACCTTTGATTCAATCTGTACTTCTTGCATTTAATGTTTATCAAACATATGCAAATCAACGGGTTGAAAATTTAGAACAGAAAACTTGATATAATATAGATGGAAGACTATTCTTCGTTTCTCCATCAAGTTTGTAACTAAAGTGATAATGAGACTGATCGCCTCGCAAGTTATTCGGGCTCGGTTCAGTTAAAATTCGGTTCAAGTGAGCTCGATTTGGGCTCGTGTTCAGCTCGAGACCTTAACAAGCCGAGTCGAGCAGACCCAAATTCGGCTCGAAAAGTTTGTGAACATGCTCAAAATAATTATATATATATATATTATATTACATATGCACTAAAAGTAATATGTTTAGCAAAAGAAAACGAATAAAATAAATTAGGGAACTAAAATAAATTAGGCACTCTTTTCCCCGTTCCCGACATTGAATTTCGTTTCAGTGTTGGTTATGAAATGGGTTTTTAACGAGGCCACATCTTTTATAAAAAAAATTATAGTAAAATTGTCTATTTTGAGCCGAGCCAAACCCAATAATATTATTTTTGAGCCGAACTCGAGCCTAAAATTTCAAACTTGACAAGCCATGAGCTCAAGCCGAGCTCAGTAATAGTGTTTCCGAATCAAGCCGAACTTGGTCAGACTCGGGCTCGGCTCATTATCGCCCCAAGTTGTAACTAGATGGACAAATATCTCTTTGGCATAAATCCAAAGCAAAAAGGTCGGTATTTTACGTCAAATTTTTTATTTGAACTAGACCGTTTGAAAATTATTGGGGCTTGAATTGAATTCAATGACGGTTTTAGACTTGTGCAATGTGAGTGGCTGTTTGGGCCTAAAAATTTATAAAATAAATAATTTTTTAATAGAAAAATTAAAAAAAAAAGTTAAATGCATGTAAGAAGAATTGGCTTAATTATAGGTGCCTAAGCTTTGCTACTTTTTTACAACAGGTGCTTAAAGTATTTTTTTTGGCTTAAGTAGGTACCTTATGTTTCATTTTTACAAGTTTTAAAGTCAATTTACCAAAAAAATCATCACCCCATTATAGCTTAATACGTGGTTTTAATTTTTTTTTTTATTTTCAAAAATAAACTGAGAACAAAATAAATTAAAATATCCCAAAATTTTAAAAAATTACAAAACAATTGCAAATACCTAAATTTCCAAACCTCAAAACTCAAAATTGACGCCATTATCACCGGCGATAGCCTCGCCCAACTCCACCATCGCCGTCATCGAATTCCCCGCCCATTTCCCCAACCACCCATCGCCAGTTACCGGCGGGAGGTGCGTCAATCGGACAACAAACGACTAACGCGAAAGGCTCCAATTGTTCGACGTCTGATTGGCACGCCTCCTGCCGATTACCGACAATGGGTGGTTGAGAGAAACAGACGAGGTATTCCGGTGACGGCAGATGTGAGGTCCGGCGAGGCTATCGTCAGCGACAATGGCCCCAATTTTAAAATTTGAATGTTTGAATTTGGGTTTGTTTTGAAAATTTTGAAAGTTTTAGATTTTTTATAATATTTTATTTTTTTAGTTTTTTGAAAAAAATTAAATAAATTAAATAAAAAACATGTGTCATATTATGATTGGGTGTTAATTTTTTTTAACAGCTTTACCTTAAAATAGTAAAGGAATGAAACTTTAGGCACCTGTTTCAACAAAAAAAAAATTGAGCACTTATTACAAAAAAAAATATAATTTGGGTACCTATTTTATAATTAAGCCTAGAAATATAAAAAAAAATAATTATGAACCGGTGGTAAAATATGTTAATATAATAAATTTTACTATATTTCATGGATTTGAGTTCTCTTAGAGTTATGTTTCATTCAAAAGCTACTCTATCATGCACAAAACAATTATTTTATTTTTTAAAAGTCAATTTTCTTCTTTATATATTTATGAAAACTTGTGCAACTTATGGGGTTGGTCAGTGGCTAGGTGGGTAAGCATTCCAACATAGTTAAAGCAAAATTTATTTTACTTAATTTTAAATTAATTAGATAATAGCATATTCATCATTTAATTTATCAATATTTTAGGTCATTGAGATGTGTCATGCTAACAACATATCTATGGAAAATCTAATAAATTTTTAAACCGTCTATAGTTAAATCGATAGATTATCTTTTATGATAGATTGAAAACCGATAGATTGAAAACCGATAGATTGTATACTCTTGTGACACGGACTGACAAATTTAATCTAATCATGATTAAAGGCAGAAGAATCAAAGAGGATTTCTCAGGCTCGATCCTACACATATGTAATATAAAAAGAAAATTGATATCATGCTGGACTTACTTTTCTTTATTCAAAAGTAATATATCATGCACAAAATAGTTTAATAAGTATTTACTTTTTTTAAAAAACAATCTTCTTCCTTCGATATTCATGAAGACTTTTACACTATTTTTTTCAGTTTTTGTCTCTTTAAATTATAAATTAAGGACTCAATTTAATAAAATTATACATGCTCGAAGAGGAATTTCCATGCTCGATTCTACATGACAACAACATATTTAATATAAAAAGTAGACATGTAATCCAGAATACGAAATATTAGTCATTGGACTCGTTTTAGTGGATACCTTAAAAATAAAATAAAAAAGAAGTAAATTTGTAATCACTACATGTAATATGAAAAGTGAAAAGTAAAATACTTAACAAATCTCATATACTTTGATAGAAAATTAAGACACGTGAAGGTTAATACTCAAGATATTATATGCCCCAAAACAACAAGATTCTACCCATTTGCGTCATGGCAAATGCAACTTTGCCAGTGTCAGGTTTATTTAAACCCCTGCTCGTTTGTATTAAGCTTACAATGCAATTTAACAAACTTTGATAAAGTTTGTCATTCTTCAGGAAATCTGATTTCATTGTTGAGAGAAGAGAAATGAGTGCCTTGATTCAGCTTGTAATTCTTGTCCCATGTTGTTTCTTCCTCGTAGCTTTGATCAAGTTGCTGTATGATTACTTGTGGAGGCCTCTCCGTATACAGCATATGCTGAATTCACAGAGGGAATCAAAGGACCTCCTTACAGATTCATCCATGGAAACAACAAAGAAGTCGCCGAGATGAGACGAAAACCAATGAGCAAACCTATGGGGTTGACGAATGAGATATTTCCCAATGTGCAGCCACATATGTACTCATGGATCAACAAATACGGTAAGATGGATGCATGTTTTTCATACTCTGTTCGTGTAAACGAGCTTGTTCATGAACATAAACAAACCGAACACAAATCTGTTTGTGTTCGTTCGTTTATGTAGCTTAATAAACGAACCTTATACGAATGGTTCACGAACAGTTCGTCGAACGCTCTGCTCATTTAAACCCCAAGAGAAGACTGACCCTTTTGTTATTTATGTGATTAGGGAAGAATTATCTTTGTTGGGACGGTGTTCGAGCTGAGATTGTGGTTTCAGGGAAGTTATGAAAAACACTGAAAAAACTTTCCCCAAAAATGAGCCTTTTGTGTTCCTTAGGAAGCTACTAGGGGACGGCCTCGTTACAGTTGTGGGTGAGAAATGGGTGAAACAGAGGAAATTGGCGAATCATTTTTTTCATGGGGAAAGCTTAAAGGTAAACCCTCTAATATGATGCTACTTATTGTTCTTGCAGTACACGAGAATCGAGTCCCTCGGAATCATACTACTTCTGGCAAAATCTTATGTTGTTGTTTACATGTTGGAGGATTGTTTGTGCAGAACATGATTCCAGCAGTAATTACTGGCGTTGAATCAATGCTAGCAAGATGGAAAGGCCATGAAGGCAAAGAGATCGAAGTGTTAGAAGAATTCAAACTAATGACTTCAGAAGTGATATCTAGAACAGCTTTCGGTAGCAGTTACTTGGAAGGGTACAAGATATTTGACATGTTGGACAAGTTGTCAGAACTTATGATCCGAAATCTTTCTAGAATCGAATCCCTTTCATCAGGTATGTTCCTTCTAAGCTTAATTAATCCCTGAATGTTGCCTATATTTATCAAGCTGAACTGAGTTTACTTGTACAGCAAGTTTTGGAAACCAGCTGATTTGCTAGAGTCGGAAAAACTTGCAAAAGAAGTACAAGATATTGTGATGAAGATTGTCAAGAAAAGAGAAGACAAAGTTGCGAATGGAGAAGCTGATGGATTCGGCAACGATTTTCTCGGATTGCTTGTCAATGCCTATCACGATCCGGACGAGAAAAACCGGCTTTCATTGGAAGATTTGGTAGATGAGTGCAAAACATTCTACTTTGGGGGACAAGAAACTGTTAGTTCCTTACTTACCTGGACAGTTCTCCTTTTAGCAATCCATGGAGATTGGCAAGAGAAAGCAAGAAGAGAGGTGATTGACACATTTGGTAACCAAACTCCACATCCTGAAGGGTTTGCCAAACTCAAAACTGTAAGCAAACCGTCTAACCATGAGTTTAGTACATGAAATTTTTTGACTCGACATGATCTGACATATTCGTATTCTCCAAACAGATCACCATGATCATTTACGAAGCTCTAAGATTGTATGGTCCATCAGCTGGTTTTATACGAAAAGCTGGACGACAGGTTCAGTTGGGAAAGCTAGACTTGCCTCCGGATATCGATATTCTGGTTATAAGCGTTGCAACTCACCATGACCCTGAAGTATGGGGAGAAGATGTGCATCTTTTTTAAACCAGAGAGATTCGCAGAAGGCATTGCCAAAGCTACCAATCACAACGCGGGTGCATTTTTCCCCTTCGGATTGGGACGTCGATCGCGTGTCGGTATGAGCTTCGCAACCAATGAAGCAAAGATTGCTCTGTCCATGATTCTGCAACGCCACAGCTTCACACTCTCCCCTGCATATGTCCACTTACCAGTATCTTTTCTCACCCTTAAACCACAACATGGAATTCAAATAATACTCGAGTCACTGCATAATGATGCTTAAAGCCCGTGCCAGATAACGACTCGGAGCTCAACTCAGTTATATGGGGTTTTAGCATTAGCATCATCCCCTTACCTACTCCTAAGCTGTGCCCTGCTTTATACAATAAGAAATGCAAGCCGCTGCTGATTTCGAAGATGGTAAAGCATGAAACTTGTCGCGACCATTTTTGAAATCGGGTGTATAAAAATAGCTTGACGATCGATCTTTTGAAAACTTAGGGTTTTCTGGCCATTTTTAATTTAATCTGGAAAATTTAGGGTTTTTCGTATTAAATTTGATTTTCCTTTATTTATCCTTTAAAAAACATTTTGGAGTCGCCACCGATTACTTCGAGATAGACCGGACACCGAAAAAAACAAACCAGAGATTCTATCTTAAAAATTGGGTTCGGGAGTCAGTTACGTGTAGGGAAGGATTAGCATCCCTACGAACGCCGGTTATCGGTACCTTTAATTTTACGTGGCATTTTGGCATTTCGAATAATTATTTGAATTTAATTTATTCAATATTATTGATTGAATTTAAATTCCGAATGCATATAACCTTTTATAAGGAAATTCATTTTGTTCGAATATGAGATTAAAAGCACCCGTTAGGTGGCACCCCTATTCATATTTAAAAATAAGTTTCCAACATAAAAGGTTTTTAATGAATATCCTTTTATCGTCTTGTTTATTTTAAATATTATCCTATATGGCTCTAATTAATTAGTTATTTATACTATGAATATTAATTAATTTAATGGTTTTTATGAGAAAATGACAATTGCTTGAACACCTTCCATATATGTAAAGCCCTTGAATTAATTATATTCCTAATTAATTAATCCTTCTAGTTAATTAAAGTTCTAGTCCCAATTAAGGCTCTAACAATTTATTAAATTACTATTATAAGTGGAAATGTATATTGAATATTCACTTTTAAAACCAATGTTGAGATGACACCCATTGTAAACAATGGAACACCATCCAAATTTGGGCCCCAAAAGGTTCAATTTAATATGCATTTAATTATCTACAATGTATTCTAATTAATATTTTAATTTTAATTAAAGACTAAATTAATATTTAATTTTAAGTGAAATGCATATATTAAATATAATTTATTAAAATTCATATTGTGATAACACCCTATTGTAAACAATAGAACACCATCCAACTTGGGTTCTAAAATTATATTTAATATACATCTAATTACTACAATTATCTATCATATTTAATTATTGAAATCCTTATTAAAGAAACCTAACTAAGGCTCTAATAATTAATTAAATAAGTGTATTTAATTGTCTAACATATAATTTTATATGTCCAATTTAAAACATGCATCACATAATTAAATTAATGGCACTTAAATAGAATAATTAAATAAATAATTAAAATAAAACAAATTGAACATTAGTGTAATATCCCAAATTTTAGCTAGTGACCAAAATGTAAATTTTAAAAGTTTAGGGGTTAAAGTATAAACTTTGGAAAAGTTTGGGGACTAAAGTGTAAATTTCCCCAACAAGTGATTTTATTCAATATAAGAGTGAATCGGATCGAAATAGGTACCTTGATATCGATTTTAAGAATTAAGATGAGGTCCCGAATTTGGATGGAATGAAATTGTTAAGCGTGCTCAAGCTAGAGAAATACAAGGATGGGTGACCTTCGGGAAGGTTCCATAAAAGTGTTTCTGATCGATATTTTGGACTCATTAAGAGTAAAGAATATTCGTATGGATTTACGATAAAGGATTTCTAAGAGAAATTTTACTTTTTGAAGATTTTCGATAATTATCGTGATAATAGACTGAGTTAAGAAAATTCAGTCTAAGTCATTAAGGAAGGAAGTTTTTATGAGATGATAATGTTTATTTCTCGAATATGAAAATATGAAAATTTTGGAATAAATCTGATAGTTCATAAAAGGTAAAATCGCAGTAGAAGTATTTTACAAATATCGAGAAATCAGATCAAATTGAAATTTTGAAGACAGTTCCAAAGATTATGGGAAATTTATAAAATATTATTTTATGAATATTTTATTATTGGATGGATTCTAACTAGATTTAGTTAGACTATGATAGAGTGGCTATAAAGCTTTAAAGTTCGTAGGAAGAAAATTTGGAAATAGTATTGAGTAAGATTCGAATATTTGGATCAAATAAAATGTCATAAATAAATATCTAAGATATTCATGAAGGAGGATGGTTGGATTGGAACCAAATTGGTTCAATTTTAATGGAATGGCAATTTTCAAGACTTGTTGTAAATAAAGACTGGTTGGAGGGCAAATTGGACATTTGTCATGGATGGCATTTTTGAAATATTTTGAAACATTGAGGGAAATTTTTAAAGGTGAATAACACTTGGATTTGATCATGGTCATTGATTTTTGATAAGATTAAATCTTGGTCTTTGGATTAAAAGGGTAAATTAGTAATTTCACTAATTAAATGAATTTTAAATTCATTTAATTTTAACATGTGGATTAAATAAGTAAAAGATGAACCAAATTTGTTCATCTTTCTTGAAATATTTCGGACTAAAGGGAGAAAAAAAGGGAGAAAATTTTCCAAGTTCGATTCAATCCCTGAAACTCGACTTTTAGGTAATCTCTTCAACTACAAAGTTATTCTACTGTTCAAGCTCTATCTCTTGATGTTAATAATTCATGGAAAACATGCTTGATTGATGAGAATTTTGCATGAGAAGAAATTAGGGTTTATGGAAAAAGTTTGGGGCTTTTGGAATTTTATGATTCCATGATGAAATTTAAGTTGGAAACAAGTTGTTATGATGATAAAATCATGTTTTTGAGTTAGGATTTAAACGCTACATATTTTAGTTTGTATGAAGATGATTAGGGTTTATGGATTCAAGTTTGATTTAGGGTTTGTGATGTTAGATAAATGATCTAGTAAGCTTGATTTGTTGTTTGAAAGCAAAACCCTAAATTTAAAGTATAGGGACCATTTCATCAATTTTGAAAGTTAAAGGACCAATCTGAAATTTTATGATTTTGAAGTGTATTTATGCTATTAATGATGTTGGAGATGTGAAATTGAAGTAAGAATGCTAAACCGATGTTGAATTAAAGTAGTGATCATTTTGACAATTTGTCAAAGTTAAGTGACCAATTCGGAAATAAGATTTTGGATGAGGACTAAATCTGATTTTTAGTTGAAATAATAGAATTCAAGTAGTAATGTTGATTTGAGGACTAATTTGCAAAGTTAAGAAGTTTGAATCCTTACCTTTGCATTTTAGTGACTATTTCGGCAAAGAAGGAAAATTAGAGGAAATTATTGTGAATAATTATTTGATGAAGAAGGTGATAATTTGGTGGTTTTAAGAAAGTAATTGGACTAAGTTGACAAATAGCAAAGTAAGAAGAAATTAGTATAAAGTTTGAAGTTATTCATGGAAGTTGTGTAGGAAAACTGGATTTTGGCAGTAAGTTCGAAAATTCACCATAAATTCTACAAAAATGGTTAGATGGTGAATTTTATACCGATGTAAATATTTGTTCATCTAGTTTCGTTTCCAAGAAAGGGAAACTAATTTCGAGTTCCGAGTTAAAATATATGAATTTTTAAGTGATGAAAGGTCAGAAAACAAAGCACCAGTCTGTTCCGAATTTCAGCACTGTAATCGAATGTGAAAATTCGCCATAAATCGTACAAGTTGAATTGGGACTATTAATTTATATGGATGAAAAGCTTATTGAACCTAGTTTCTTTCAGAACAAACGGAATCGAATTCCAAGTTTTACATCATTTTATAGAAATAAATCTTTGAAGGTAGTACAAGCTGCCAGAAAATGGAAATTTAGATATTTTGTATCTAAAGTTAGTTAGCGAGATCGGAAAAATTATTTGAAGTTCGAAATGGTCATTAAAGACCAAAAATGGGTTTTGTACAATATAAGGAAATAAGGGAAAACTTTTGGAAATTTTGTATATTCGAATGACTAGATTCGATAGCATGTTTAAAGTATTGTTAGATTTGAATCTAACGAATGTCATTCGTATTTATGTGATCAATGAAGTTGATCTGAATCAAAAGAGGGTTTGAGATACTATGAGGAAAAGGATCGAGTAAGCTTAGTGAGGCAAGATAATAAATGGCCCAGGTGAGTGCATTTATATGTTTTAAATGTATTTTGATAAATTTTGCAAAATTTATTAAAATACATTTATTTAAAATGACAACATGGTTTTTGTACAAGCTATACAATGTTTTACAAGCAAAGGAAAAAGGTTAGTATATATTGGGGTATGAACTGTCCTATTATATTGTTTTGACAATTTATTATTGAATAAGGATGATATATGGATCATATGTTTTATCGACATTTTTACGTCTATATGATAAATTACAAAGTTATATGAAATGGATTTATTGCCCAAGTTTATGATAAAGAGTGACAGTATAGTGGCATGCTATTAGAGGTCCAGTAGTCAAGGACTACGTGTAGCTGCACACCGATCTTCGGATCTATATGTTATTGGCACTTATGTGTTTATATGATATCGACATTAATACGTCTATATGATATTGGCACTATTGTGTTTCATATGGTATTGGCACTTTATGTGTTTTATATGTTATCGTCACTTCGGTGACCAGTACTCAAAGAGTACAGATCTCGCATACTTCAGTTTCTCTTTATACAATTCTTGGGCTACTTATACGAATGAAATACTTAATGATCACCATTTTTTATATACGATTCCTTTATTGGTTTTAAAGTATGAGAAAAATTTGATATGAACTTGCTTAACCATGTTTTCATTTACCCATTATTTAATTTTATGACTTATTATACTGCCTCACTAAGTTATACTTAGCGTGTGATTGTTTCACGTATAGAAAAAGAGAAGCGTTAGGAGTAAGGAGCATTAGCGAACATCATCTATCAAAAATAGGTACATCAGCATCAGTAATATAATTTTTATGCTACTTGATTTTTACTAGTCGGCATGTATATTAAAAACTGAAGCCTGCTCTGATATGAACCGTATTTTATTCAGAATCTAAATAATTTTAAATAGGCAGTTTTTAGGCAGTTTTATTATTTATATGCAAATGGATCAAATTGTTAAGTTGCCGTCTGAATCTAGATTCAAAATCGAATGTGAAAATATTAAGTTTAAATTTTACATGATTAAGTATTTTCAAAATTAAAGGATAAATTGTCTATGTTTCAAAGAAACAAAATTTTTACCGATTTTTGAAGTGGGAATTTCTTTACAAGTGTAATGTGACATCTCTAACTCGTATTCAGCGATGGATACGGGAAAAGAGGTGTTACAATTAAAACTGATTTTTATTATATAGGGACTAAATTGAAACTATTACAAAACCTAATACCCCGATTACAAGGACCAAGTGACCCAATTGTACTAATTACAGACTTTGAGGCTCAATTAAGGGAACTAGGGGATTAAATTGAGAAGATTACAAAGCTTTGGGGGGGGATTAAGGACCAAATTAAGAAAAATCAAAGCTTTGGGCAAATACCAAAGCATACCCGTATTAAAGAGCGCGGATCTGATCCGACCAGGATAAGGGTGCGCGGATCTTCCCCTGACCCGGTGCCAAAACGGCACCGTTCTAAGTAGGGTATAAATTCCCTGAACCAAGCCAACTCGGTCATTTGTGCTCATTTCCCTCTCTCTCCTCTTGTTTACTCTCTCTCAAATCCTCTCTCCTAAACACACAAAACCTAAAAAAATATATCCAAATGGATCAAAAAACCCAAGTTTCGAATGAATACTCACCGAGTTCATCAAGAACTCAAATGAGTTCATCTTTTTCGGCTTAAATCCACCGCACACTTCGCCGCTCAATCTAGAGCCGCCACACTCTGGTGACCTTTAGGTGTTCGTCAGCCACCGGGATTCGAATCCCAGCCGCCAAATAGCAATTTCCGGCCATCGTGGGGCGATTTTCGGCCACCATCTGCCGCCGTGGCTGAAACCCTAAAACCCTAAAATTTTCAATTTTCGACTCTAGAGCCCTAGATCTACCTAGATCCGATAGAATCCCCTTCTTCCCCGAACTAAACTACGCATAAACCCAGCCTCTTCAACTCCACCGTCCCTCAACAAACTCTGGCCACCACAAAAGCAGATAAACACCGATCTTTCCTATTTATTTTAGCTCATCTTTTATTATTTTTTTTAGCTTCGATCTAATATTTATGTTTGTTTTTTTGTAGGAAAAATGAAAAAGTTTGGGAAGGAAATACCTTCCAGTGATGCTCCGATGTTAGTCAACCGGCGACGATACATCTTTTCGGTGGCTCAGCTCCGGTAACCGTTCCTTTTCCGTGACGGTTCGGCATCTGAAAAGGTAAATTCTCTCTCCTCTATTATTATATTTATTAGTTTTATTATTATTATATTTTATTGCTATTAATGACTACCATTA
Organism: Hibiscus mutabilis; assembly: GCA_019671005.1. Lineage (NCBI taxonomy): Eukaryota > Viridiplantae > Streptophyta > Magnoliopsida > Malvales > Malvaceae > Hibiscus > Hibiscus mutabilis. The sequence continues at coordinate 1,499,468 of CM033739.1, forward strand.
TTAATTCTGACAAAGTTTCTCTCTCTATTTATAGGGGTCAGGTATGCCGACGTCAGCTATGCCAGCTGGGTTCAAGGAAAACCACAATCCGTGGCATTTGGTTTTATCCAATGAACGAGCGCCACTTGTCGTGTTTGGGCGGGAAAATGGATATTTGTGTTTGTTGGGCTAGTGGTGGGTTGTAAATGAGTTGTAATTGGGCGGGAAAAATAAAAAATAGGTTTTGTTGACCAGAATATGAAGGAACGGGTTATAGAGGTTGTACATTGGGCTTTGGGGGTTTTTTACGAATGTAATTGGACATTTGTTTGTAAATGGACATTTATTTGGGTTTTTATATTTATTTATTTATATTATATTATTTATCTATTATTATTATTTATTGGCCTTATTTATTTAATAATTCGGATACCCCAGACAAAATACAGGTATTACAGTTGCCCATCTTTGCTCATTGTTGTGGTACAAGAAGTGGGCAAAGACTGAAAAGACACAGATTTTGTCTGAATCCATTGGCCATCTTCTAAACCACCGAAGCCTGAAGCTGTTCTTCTCATTATGAAATTCTTCAACCTTTTACCAAACTGTAGAATCTGAAGTTGTTCTTCTTATTATAAAATTCTCCATCTTCCGAGGTTCAGAATTATTCTTGACATTCTTCATCTCTTGAGGTCTGAAGCTGTTCTTCTTAGTATGAAATTCTTCATCCCTCTATCAAACATCCACCACTCTGCAAAAGGTGTCGAACAAGCGAGTTCTTGTCATGAACTCCTTATTCTTTTGTCCACGTTAACCGCAAAGTCTGAACTAGTTCTTCTCATTATGAACACATTCATTCCCCTTGGTCATGCTAATCTATCACTCTTCAAAGGTATCAAACAAGTGAGCTCTTCTCATTAGGAACTCCTCGTTCTTCTTGAAGCCATTGATCTGCCTTTCTGCAAAGGTGTTGAATAAGCAAGCTCTTCTCATTAGGAATTTCTCATTCTTTCAAAAAGGAGAACTCTTCTCATTATGAGTTCTTCATTCTTTGCTAGACGAACTCTTCTCATTATGAGATCTTTGGCGAATTCTTCTCATTAGAAATTCTTTATTTTTTGTTGGGCGAACTCTTCTCATTAAGAGCTCTACGACGAATTCTTCTCAATAGGAATTCTTCATTCTTTGCTAGGCGAGCTCTTCTCATTAGGAACTCTTAAGCGAATTCTTCTCATTAGGAATTCTGAAGCGAACTATTCTCATTAAGAGTTCTTCAATTTTGCTGGTCTTCCTCTCTGTAAAGGCACAAACAAGTAAGCTTTTCTTATTAGGAACTCTCCTCATTTTCAGCAAACGAACTCTTCTCATTAGGAGCTCTTCGATCTTTCTTGGCAAGTTCTTCTTGTTATGGACTCTGAATTCTTTGCTGGTTGAGCTCTTCTCACTGGGAACTCTGGATTCTAAAAATGTTGATTCTCCTCTCCTCTGGGGAACAATTAATCCTATAAAAAGAAACATCATCAATTAATTCAAATTCAATCTGAAATATCATGAAATATTCAATTTCTCGCTTGAAGCACTGAGTTCTTTAATGTCATTGCTTTTCTACCTAAGGTGTCTTGATCTTTCTGTCTGAAGCTCATATGTGATCTCATCTCTTGTTTCTCTTTCTCTATTGATCAGTTTCTTATGTGCTTGGAATATATGTGGCTGATTAAACCAAACATCTTCCTCGTCTGCTCGTTGTTGATCTATCTAGCCTTTTGATCAAGTAGCATAAATTTTTTTCTTTTCTTTTTCTTTTTTCCTTCTTTCTCTTTTTCCTCTCTTTCTTTTTTTGTTTTTCCTTTTTTTCTATTTTCTTTTTTTCATTTTTTCAGATTTTCTTCTTCTTTTCTCATTTTCTTATTTTTCTTATTTTTTCTTTCTTTCTTCTTCTTTCCTCTCTCTCTTTTTCTTTGTTTTGGAAACTAAGTACCCAAAAGATTGATATTTTTGCCGATACCATGCCTTGTCGTCTTATCGCGACAACACTCAGAAAGTTCTCATTATTTCTGAAGGTGTCGGCCCGAAGGAATTAACATCATGCCTGAAGGACTTACTGATGACCTGAAGGATTTAGAATTGTAATGCACTTCCTTTATTGTGCAAACAATCAGAAAATCTTTGCTGAAATCCGCATCTGCAAATGGATTGAAATCTTTGCTGAGATCCACCTCTTCAAACGGATTGAAATCTTTGCTGAGACCTGCCTCTTCAAACGAATTGAAATCTTTGCTGAGATCCGCCTCTTCAAACGAATTGAAATCTTTGCTGAGATCCGCCTCTTCAAACAAAACATCTGCCTGAATATGCCTTTTAATACAAAATGTCTTGCTAAAATCTGCTTCTTTAGACGGAATATCTGTTGAAATCTGCCTTTGAACAAAATATTCTACTAAAATCCACCTTTGTAAGCGAAATACTTGTTGAAATTTGCTTCTGCAAACTGAGCCTCTTTCTGAAATCTGTCTTTTTCAAATAGAATATCTTGCTGAAATCCACCTCTGTAAACGGGATATTTGTTGAAATTCGTCACTTCAAACGAAACCTCTTACTGAAATCTGCCTCTGTAAGCTGGATATTTGTTGAAATCCCATCTTTGCTGACGAAGTATCTTAAGATCTACCTCTGCAAACGAAATATTTTAGAGAACTATGCCTCTGTAATCAAAATATCTTGAGATCCGCCTCTGCAGATGGTGTTTTTTGGAGAAATCTACCTCTGTAAACGGAATATCTTGAGATTTATATCTGCAAATAGAAAATCATGAATTAATATATTTATTTTCTCACAAACGCAACTGAAACCTTTGCTAGATCTATTTCTCTAAGATCTATTCTCGCTCTTTGTCAAATTTTCCTTCAATTTTTCTGTTCATTCTTTGCTGGATCTTCCTCTTCAAGATCTTTGCTCGTTCTTAACTGGGTCTTTTCTCCGAGATCTCCGCTCATTCTTGCTGGGATCTACTTTTTCAAAACTCGAAGCTATAAATTGATTCATGTATTTCCTTGATTAAATTTGTAAATTCCTGCCAAAATATGCAAAAACGCTTTGAATGTATGAATTAGCATGCTCCTACTTACGGGGTGCCTGACTATATGATGCATGGATGTTGTCACTTGAGGACCACTTGGACAAACTTTCATCTGTTGGGGGCTCAAAATTTCTTCGCTTCGTCTTTCGTTAAAACTTCTTCTACCAACATCATAACCCATCTCACACTCGGGTTCAATCTTCGGGATCTTTGCATCTTTGCTCTAAAACGCCTTTTCAGGTTTTCACTTTAGATTTCCTTTTTTTTCTTTTTCTTCTCAAGGCGCCCTTTCAGGTTTTCACCTCGGTTTTTCTCTTTTTCTTTTTTTTCTTTCTTTTTTCTCTTCTTTTCTGCAACAATATTCTCTTTTATTCATTCTGATGTAACTTTCCTTGCCTTCATGAATTAAGCACAAACACCCTTTTTTCGCATCTCATTATGCATTTCAAAATTTGAATACTGTGGATCACTCTTTTCTTAAAAATCCACTCTTGCTATATCTTCATTCAGCTTCTTTGACAAAATTCCTTCTCATAGTTCTAAAAGAGACCATGATTCACTGTCGAGCATACAGACTCTATTTACCAGCATGTGATGTTCTGTAAGGTTCTTTTTGCAACATTGCCCCACTTCGGCTTGACTTTGACCACTATCTTCGCTCATATTCGTCTCATTTCCTTGCTTTTGAATCGCAAAAACCTTCAACGGATTGATCTGACTGCATCTTTGCCTCCAAGAAAATGGCTACTGCTCTCTCATTTGCCTTAGAATTACTTGTGTCATTTTCTTGCAACTTCTGTTTGAATGTTACTGACACTCGAAGTTGCATCTTTTCCTCGCTATACTTTTCATTATTAAACAAGTATCGAGGTCACCTCCTATTCTGCCTACATTTAAAGGATTAGTACATCATAATAATACCCACGGAATCTTTTGCTTTTCTTGTATCTAATCAATTTACCTCCAAGATACTTGTTGAAAAGATAAAAATCAAGATTAGGCCCCTAAATATCAAGTGTAACAGAGTATTCTATCCCATTTAAGGTAGCACTCTTCACCTCACTAACTCACCATGCCTCAATCCTTCCCTCTTTTCTGATCTCGATCAAGCATTAGAAGTCTAGAAGTCCTTGAAGAAAGGTTAACCCTGATAGGGGGATGTATTCTAAAGACAAACTCACCTTGCTCCAATACCCGTATATGGTCAAAATGGTCTTTTGAGGCTTGTAATGTAGGCTATGGCTCATGGTAACCAAAGAAATGATATATATGCTCAAATAAATACTTAAGGGTGATAAAACCAATGATCATTTCTTCCAAGTGAAATATTATTTTTGCACTGATTTGAATGTGTTCGGATGAAATGCTCTTTTTTTTTTCTTTTTTTCCTTTTCTCTTTCTTTTTTTTTGATCGCTCTAGACTGCCCATTTTTTTGGTTTTCACCCTAGAGTTCATTTTTTTCTTGAAATCGATCTTCCACTGCTCCTTTGGATAGAGACTTATTTGAATGAAAGATCTCACATATATGTATTACTTTTCTTTTGTACTTTCAGCTTTAATGCTTTCTTTGCCCCAGCTTAATTCAGTTGACTTTTTGAACATAAACTTTCATTGTTTTTTCTTTTTTACTTGATTCAGAATATTCTTCCTCATTCATCCTGCCTCTTTGGCCTTTGTGCTTGATATATTCTCTTTTGTTTCTTTCCCCCTGATTCACAAGGCATTGCTATCATAGCATGATCACAATTGAACACTTTTCACTTGCAGACAAACTTTCCATCCTCTTTGCCCCCAGTGTAGGGGTGGTCCTTGGTTTGGGTTGAATCGAAAGAAATTCATCAGGCTCAAAGGGGACAACAAACGATATTTTCTTATTTTCTTTCTTATGAAGAGAGATGAAGGAATTCCGAATGTCCTCCCATAGTGGGATATCTTCGAAGGAAAGCCGTCTTCAGGTGGATGATGTTTTGGGTTATCACTCCATTCAAAGACCTTAGCCAACAATGCTTGAGAGGCAATTCACTCAAAATTTGTATTTAAAATTTTTCTACAATTCCTGAAACACTCATTAATGTTTTCCCATTGGCCTAAATAAAGTCGAAGAAAGTCACATTTCTGAAGTTGATCTTTAAATTTGATTCAAGGTCACTCTTACAATCAATATCTAGGAACCTGAGAAAAATGTTAATAAAGATCTATACATATATGTATGGGAGAACAAAAACTAACCCATAACAAATAATGAATGAAATACTAAAGAATCAAAGAATGCAAGATGTTTGCCATTTGAGAAATGTATAAGAAACAAACATTATAGCAAATAAACTGAAATAGCCTCCCTTACAAAGGACCCCCAATGCTCGCGGGCAAAAATGATTGGGATAATTCAGGATATTACTCTGTAATGGTCCTAAAATTGCAGACAAATCTCCCGTGGTTCACTGTTGACCATTAATCAAGAAAGACCTGAGTTAATTTTGGTCACTCTGCTTCTATCGTCAATTCTTTATTTTTTCCTTCACCATTACAAAGACTTACCCATTCTTGCTCATGCTCTGATGCTCTCATTCTTTCTGAACAGTTTTTAATTCTTTAGTGATCAAATTCCTCAATGTCACTCCATTGGTCTCTTACCATATTAAGTTTGCCTCACCTTTATTATTTAGGGCGAGCAAATGCCCCAAGTCCTTGGACATTTTAAGTTCATGAACTTTAATCAAGTTCATCTTTAATTTTGTAGAACCACCAAAACTTCGTGGAAAAACTTGCTAAGCCCTGAACTGGCTGATATATCAACTGAAGATGATTGCTCCACACTCAGTCATATCCTTCCCATGAATGGTCAAACGTTTGCAACCATGGCCTTACATTTTGAAATCATCTATGAAACTATACAAAAGAATCTTTGCGCTTGAAATAACAGAGTTGATTTCATATACTACTTCAGAGATAATTCTTGCAAGTTGGGCCCCATTGACGCATAGACATGAACAAGACAGACTTCTCAAGGCTCTAGATATTCTTGGAAACATTCATTCTAGATCTCTAACTAACCAACTTCTTGATTTCTTCCATTAAGGGCCTACACTTCTTGGTAGCACATCCTGGTTCTCCATGTGAAACTTGTAAATATTATCGGGATCATAACTATAGGCAGATAGACTTGACATCTTCTTCACCGGCCTGAGGATAAAATAAGTCTGAAATGAGCACTCCAAATATATCAATATTTGCATTTGTCTGAGGAATTTTCCATGATAGACCTGGTGTGTCGGTTGACGTTTTCCTCTTATAACCTCTGGCAGTCCGATCATTACATTCATTCACTTCTTTTTCTCTTTTCACTTGGCATTTTTAGCACTTGTTTTCTGAGCAATCTAATTGCATTTTCTCCAATCAATGGACTACTTTTAAGTTACATATCTTAATAACTGATCTTTAATGTCAACTTCCAAAATCTCCAACTTCAAAAAGTTTTGAATTTGCATCTTGAAAATGTAGCAATCTTCAATGTCTTAATCATACCTCACAATAGTCTTGATATTGTAACAACTCGATTAATAGGGCTCTGGTAATTTCTCATGCTACGGCGAAGCTTCGAGCAGTTTAAAATATATCTCTCAATAAAACATGAATGAGATCCAGTCTAGATTTTGACTTTCCACTGACAAGAGCATCTTGAGCATCTGATCTTGGAGCAACCTTCGGTAAAGAAAATATTGCAGAAAAAATACCAAAATATTACTCTGACTCTAACAAACCCCAGACTGCAACGAGTTATTCACAAAAGTTTGTCACAACTTCTGCCCTTTCCCTTTTACCTCAACTGTTTTAGCAAATGATAATCTTTGATTGAACCAGACTCTTTACTTTCAGAATAAATAATAACCCTGATGAGACTAAAACTTCAATGGGCCATTAATTGAAAGTGATTTTGAATAAGGTAGAGTCACGAATCTGAATACAACATTGGATAGCAAATTCCTCCGTCTCTTTGTCTTTTTTTTTGTATTCTACTCCTCTTATAATCAACTCCCTTGTAAGCAAACTTCAATCTGCAACTGAACTTGGAACTCATCGCTTTAGAGAAGGACTCTTCTACCCATCGTCTCTGTTGGGTTTATCATGACCCCTAACTATCACCGAATCATTGATCAATAAGACTTTTCTTTAAAATCTGAAATTTGAATTCATTCAGTCTTCCTATGCTTGTCCACTGAGCTTCATTCATTTAGCATTTTCAAAATCCTCGATGCCTCTAATCCAAGCATTCCACTGTTCTCTTCATGATCCAGACTCAGATCTTCTAGATTCTTTACAGATGCCCCCGATTATATTGATCCAAACTTGCTCAACCTTCTTATTTGGCTTTTTATTCTCATCTCTCTTTCTTCTTTTTTTCTTTTGATTTTTTTGACTTTTTTCTTTTTTTAACTCTCTTTTTTTACTTTCTTTCTTTTTTTGCTTCTCTTTTTTTGCATGAAGAGTCATTTCAGATTGAACCTTTATGTGAGATGAATTTCTATCTTGATCTCCCTCGTTGATGCTTCATATTAACTCGTACTCCATCTCGTTCTCAGACTGGTCAACATTTTTCTTCATCCAAGTGGCCCTCAACAACCTTTGAGATTGCTCAACCTTATTACGTCTGTCACCTATGCTTTTTTTGAACCAGAATTTTAACTAGTGTCATGTTACTTTCTAAATAAAATGCAATATTTTAAACAAATGTGCAATATTTTATTTTACATAATGTTTAAATGCAAGAATGCACGTTGTATCAATTTCAAAAACTAGTCATTAGAGCAACACCCATTTAACTGAAATGTCGAATACAAAACAAAGGCAATATGTTCACTAGCTCCAGCTCTTTTGGTTGATCACTTTGTTCAGCCTCTGAGTCAACATTTGTCCTAAATCGGTGTTGATATTATGATGTTGTTGCAAGTTCACAACTTCATCGAACAAAATCTGTACATGCCAGGCAACTCCCCATACTTGGCTCCTAAAGTTAATCATTTCACAACTTTGTTTCTGGATAACTTGGATTACTACCTCAACTTGATTTTTAGTATTTGCTTTTCATTTGTAGTACTTCTTTGAAACCTACAGACCGATCTTTCAAATGTTATATTGTGCTTCCTGATTCTGTGACTTTCCTCAGCTCTTCATTTTTATTAGAGATCAGCCTTTTCCTTAATTATGGTATTCTTCGGTGAAATTCATCATTTGGGAAACTTGGATATCGCCTTTGAGTTCAAAACTTTCTTTTTCCTCGGGTTCTTACTTGTCTACAATAATCCTTGAATACCCCTTCAATTTATTCGTCCTCTATTCTTCCTCTGATTATCACTTTTTTCAGATACTACATCTTGTTTGTCTCTGTAACTGCCACTGATTGTATCTTGAAACTTGAATTGTTGTTGAGCCTTTGTATAAACTTTGTCATTTTTGACCCCTAGAACAGTGTAGTAAAACCTCATATTTCTCTATTGTTAGTGTCACATGTATCCTCTCGAAAAGTGAACAATTATACTGGGCTTCATAGACGGGTCACAACTCTTGATCAATTTGACTGTCTAGAAGCAACACTATAACTCATGAATCTTACTGAAAATGACTCTTCATATTCCTCAACCTATGGTTCTCAAATTAAACTGGTTCTGGCAAAACTTCATCATGTTCAGAAATTTTTGGTTCAACCTTGTATTAATGACACCAGGTCTCCACGTATATTGTCTTTGTTCTTGTATTGAATCTTCTTGAATCATGTCCACAGTAACATATTATCCCTCACTTGTCTATCGGACCCTTCGGTTCTTATGACCATTGCCTATTCGACTGATCCTCGAGCCGATACCTCTCATGAATGCAATGTGATGCAACATATATCGAATAAAACACACCCACACAAAACAAAAAACAAAACAAAAATTGTGTCAGTATGGTGAATTAATATTGTAAGCAAAAATAATTGTTAGAGGAGAAAAACAATTTATATTGCGTAAAATTATCCAAAGACCAGTTTATTTTGCATACAAGAATAACTAGAGAAATGGATTTAAATCAGCAACACCCTGTCCTAGGTCCCTGTCTGGCTCTAGTGGGGTAGGCTTCTATTACAGCATGTGGGTTTCGATCTAGACTCTGGGTACCCGAACTGTCGTTACTGGACTAGTAAGACATCGATTCGGGAGTATACGACCCCTTATAGCGGAGGCGTAACCTCACGGTGTATAAAAACAGCCTGACAATCGATCTTTTAAAAAATTAGGGTTTTCTGACCATTTTTAATTTAATCTTGAAAATTTAGGGTTTTTTGTATTAAATTTGATTTTCCTTTATTTATCCTTTAAAAAACATTTTGGAGTCGCCACCGATCACTTCGAGGTAGACTGGACACTGAAAAAACAAACCAAAGATTCTATCTTAAAAATTGGGTTCGGAAGTCGGTTACGTGTAAGGAAGGATTAGCACCCCTACGAACGCCCGTTATCGGTACCTTTAATTTTACATGGCATTTCAAATAATTATTTGAATTTAATTTATTCTATAATTATTAATTGAATTTAAATTCTGAATGCAGATATCCTTTTATAAGGAAATTCATTTTGTTCGAATATGAGATTAAAAGCACCCCATTAGGTGGCACCCCTATTCATATTTAAAAATGAATTTCCAATATAAAAGGTTTTTAATGAATGTCCTTTTATCGTCTTGTCTATTTTAAGTATAATCCTATATGGCTCTAATTAATTAGTTATTTATACTATGAATATTAATTAATTTAATGGCTTTTATGAGAAAATGTCAATTGCTTGAACACCTTCCATATATGTAAAGCCCTTGAATTAATCATATTCCTAATTAATTAATCCTTCTAGTTAATTAAAGTTCTAGTCCTAATTAAGGCTCTAACAATTTATTAAATTAATATTTTAAGTGGAAATGTATATTAAATATTCACTTTTAAAACCAATGTTGAGATGACGCCCCATTGTAAACAATGGAACACCATCCAAATTTGGTCCCCAAAAGGTTCAATTTAATATGCATTTAATTATCTACAATGTATTCTAATCAATCGTTTAATTTTAATTAAAGACTAAATTAATATTCAATTTTAAGTGAAATGCATATATTAAATATAATTTATTAAAATATATTGTGATAACATCCTATTGTAAACAATGGAACACCATTCAACTTGGATTCTAAAATTATATTTAATATACATCTAAATACTACAATTATCTACCCTATTTAATTATTGAAATCCTGATTAGAGAAACCTAACTAAGGCTCTAATAATTAATTAAACTAAGTGTATTTAATTGTCTAGCATATAATTTTATATGTCCAATTTAAAACATGCATCACATAATTAAATTAATGGCACTTGAATAAAACAATTAAATAAATAATTAAAATAAAACAAATTGAACATTAAAACTGATTTTTATTATATAGGGACTAAATTGAAACTATTACAAAACCTAATGCCCCAATTACAAGGCCCAAGTGACCCAATTGTACTAATTACAGACTCTGAGGCTCGATTAAGGGAACTAGGGGATTAAATTGAGAAGATTACAAAGCTTTGGGGTCAAATCAAATGGGATTAGGGACCAAATTAAGAAAAAGCAAAGCTTTGGGCAAATACCAAAAGATACCCATATTAAAGAGCGCGGATCCGATCCGACCCGGATAAAGGTGCGCAGATCTTCCCCTGACCCGGTGCCAAAACGACACCGTTCTGAGCGGGGTATAAATCCCCTGAACCGAGCCGACTCGGTCATTTGTGCTCATTTCCCTCTCTTTCCTCTTGTTTACTCTCTTTCAAGTCCTCTCTCCTAAACACACAAAACCCAGAAAAACATATCCAAATGGATCAAAAAACCCAAGTTTCGGATGAATACTCATCGAGTTCATCAAGAACTCAAATGATTTCATCTTTTCCAACTTAAATCCACCGCACACTCCGCAGCTTAATCCAGAGCCGCCACACTCCGGTGAACTTTAGGTGTTCGTCGGCCACTGAGATTCGAATCCCGGCTGCCGTAGGCGACGTCAGCTGCCAAATAGCAATTTTGGCCACCGTTTGAGCTCTGGCCATCGCGGGGCGATTTCCGGCCATCGCGGGGCGATTTTCGGTCACCATCCGTCGCCGTGGCTGAAACCCTAAAAACCCAAAATTTTCGATTTTCGACTCTAGAGCCCTAGATCTACCCAGATCCAATAGGATCCCCTTCTTTCCCGACCTAAGCTACCCATAAACCCAGCCTCTTCAACTCCGCCGTCCCTCAACAAACTCTGGCCACCACAAAACTAAATAAAAAAATACATATGTTTTTAGTATTGTTGGTCGATTTATAGTTTTTACTAGCTATGCCTTAGTTTTGTAAAAGATTTCATGAAAAACTTAATAAGATTATCTTCTTATTTCTTTAACAAAATATGAATTTTGTTGGGTAAAATATACCCGGGTCACTCAATTATTAGTTTAGTTACAAATGCATCCTCTTTTTTTTCTTCTAAAAAGTTATAATTTAATTAATTAAAAATTGGTTACAAACAATTCAGTTTGCCATTAAAAAAATGAACCTCTATTGTGGCCCGATATAGTAAGAGTTTTGGTTTCTAACACTAACACTCAATCAACTTGGCCCTAAATTAAAACAATTCAATTTATTGATAAAACTATCAGTTGGATTAATAAGAACAGGGACGGAGCCAAGATTTGAGATTGTGGGCAAAACATAAATGCTTGAAAGTGAGGGACAAATTCATAAATAAAACAATTTTTAAATATATATATAGAAGAACCAAAGTGAAAAAAAAAATCTTGGGGTATAGCTATGTCCCTGAATAAGATTATCTTCTTATTTCTTTTAACATAATATGAATTCTGTAGGGTAAAATATACCGAGATCACTAGATTATTAGTTTCATTACACATGGACGAAGTCAAGAAATTTTAGTTGTCATTAATCAAGAGCCGAAACACTTTCAAAACCAGAATTCCTTTCCTCAAGTATGCTTTCTCTAAGCTTAATCAATCCCCAAGTTTTGCTATACACAGCAAGAGTTTTAAATGAGTCAAGACAGATTGGAAGTTAGTTAAGTTTGATTCGGTCAAAATTCGATTTTAACTCTTAACAAGCTGAGTCGAACACAACATTATTAGGCTCGACTCAAGCTCAAACTCGGCTCAAGTTCTTAGCAAGCCGAGTCGAGCTCAGCACTACTCAAACTCGACTCGGCTCGGCTCGACTCATTTACACCTCTTATACACTGCTAACCTTGGTTTGCTTTTACAGCAAGCTACGGAAGCCTGTCGATTTGCTAGAGTCGGAAGCACTTGCGAAGGAAATACAAGACTGTGTGTTGAAAATCGTTAAGAAAAGAGAAGACAAATTTGTGTATGGAGAAGGTGATAGCTTTGGCGATGATTATCTGGGATTACTTGTAAATGCCTACCATGATTCGGATTCGGAGGAGAGAAACAGTCTTTCATTGGATGATTTGGTTGACGAGTGCAAAACATTCTACTTGGCAGGACAAGAAGCTGTTAATTCCTTGCTTGCTTGGGCAGTTTTTCTTTTAGCAATCCATGGAGATTGGCAGGAGAAAGCAAGAAGAGAGGTGGTTGACATATTTGGTAACCAAAATCCACATACCGAAGGCCTTGCCAAACTCAAAATTGTAAGCAAACTCTCTCAACTATTCTAGTTTTGGGTAAAGTCCACGAATGAATAGAAATCTCTTCCCTTTTTCGGTGTTCCTATTTATGGCTCACACTAAAAAAATTAAGTTAGGGTTTTGGGTTAAAGTTTAAGAATAGGGTTTATGGTTAGAGTTTTGGGTTAAAGTTTAATAATAGGGTTTATGGTTAGGATTTAGGGAATTAGGGGTAGGTTTTGTTTTTTAGGTTTATAGGGTAGGATTTAAAATTTAAGATTATGACTTAGAATTTAATTTTTTAATATTGGGTATAGAAAGGACCACCGAAAAGGATAGATGATTTTTTCCTTCCACAAATGGTCATCAAATTATGGTTACAAATGGTCTCAGTAAAGGATGACATAACAGTTAGGAAAAATCATATAATTACATATTTAGTCATTCATATTTACACATCCAATCAATTTAGTCTTAATTTAAACAACCAATAAATTTATCCCTCGTTATTGACACATTCTATCAATTCGATCGTATTTTTAATTAAAAATAATTTATCTAGAAGAAAATTTATTAGATTATTTCTAATTAAAAATAAAATAAAATTGATATAATATGTAAATAATGAAGGTTAAATTTATTAATTATTTTAGAATTGTGACTAATTTTTTTGAACGTGTAAATATAAAGAATTAGATGTGGTATTATACAAGTTTTCTTAACTGTCGCGTCAATTAAAGCTTCAGCGATCATTTTATGTAACATTGTAACATTCAAAAGTTAAGTGACCAAAATAAACATTTTACTAAAGTTTAATGACCATTGATGAACTTTACACTTCAAATTTTCAGTGTAACCCAAGGATTTCAATAGTATACTGAGTTTAGTTCATTAAACAATGAGATGTAATCTGACATGTTCTTATTCTACAAACAGATTACCATGATCATTTATGAAACTCTGAGATTGTACGGTCTATCAAACGGCCTGACGAGTAAAGTTGGAAGAGAAGTTCAACTGGGAAAACTGGTCTTGCCGGCAAATATTGATCTTCTAATTCCAAATATTGCAGTCCACCCTGACCCTCAACTATGGGGAGACGACGTGCATCTTTTTTAAGCCAGAGAGATTTGCAGAAGGCATTGTCAAAGTTACCAAACCCAACGCAGCTGCGTATTTTCCGTTCGGATCGGGACCTCGGTCGTGTGTCGGTATGAGCTTCGCAACCAATGAAGTAAATATTGCTCTCTCCATGATTCTACAACGCTACACCTTCACCCTCTCCATGTCCACTCACCGGTGTTGGTTATCGCCATTCAACCGCAACACGGAATCCAAATAATACTCGAGCCACTGCATAACGATGGTTAGAGTACATGGCAGCAAAGTACTCGGACCTCGGGGTTCAACCCTGTTTGTTCATGTATTCACTTTTTAAGAGATGGCATTTGTAACCCATTCCCTACCTAATCTGTTAATTTCCGAGATGATAAAGCACACAAACAGCTCGTGAGTAGTTCGAGCTTAACTTGAGACCTTATAAAGGTTCAACTCGACTCGATAAGTTCGTGAACAGCTCGTTAATAATTTTATAATATATCATTTAAGTGGATTTGTGATTATTACTTTGATGTTTAGATTTTAGAATTGCTTCACACACTATTTTGATTTTTTTTTTGTTCATTTCTATTTATATTAAGCTTTACATAGTATTACTAGATTTTACATATATTAAAAAAAGAAGATAAAAATTATGACGAGCTTAACAAGTAACAACTCGAACAATATTTTGTTGAGAATATAGAGTCCAGTCAAGAACGAGTCAAATAATTTTCAAGTCCAGTCGAGCACTACTCAACTCGTGATTAACTCGCTCGATAAGCACCCCTAATCTATGCCTTGCGTAAAAAAGTTGCACTATTGTAAAGCGTCTCGTTTGGATAGAGACAAGGAGATTCATGAAGGTTTCTAGATTTTAGTATGCTAATCTCCATGGAAGTGCCTGCTTTTCTTTGCGCCCTTGTAAGAGACTTTTAGTGGATTTGTCCATTTTTTCTCTTTTTGATGCATTTTATTGTATTATCTTTCATGGTGATTAATAAAATTCAGATGTCATTGTTCAAAAAGTTTAGGGTTTGGATTTAAGATTAAGGTTTAGGATTTAGGGTGTAAAGTTTAGTTTTTAGGATTTAAATTTTAGGATTATAATGTAGAGTTTAGATTTTTAGTGTTGGAATATATACAAGGACACTAAAAAAGACAAATATTTTCGTTTTAACCCTGAACTCAATATTTTAATATTAGAACATTCATAAAAGTACAAAAAAGGTAGAAGATTTCTATTCACATACAACGCAAATTAAAAACAAAACAAGTATATTTAGATGCTTTGATTCAAACGATCTAATTTACAATTGTTAGTGATTTTAGTTAAATTTAAAATCAAACATATATATTATCTTATACAATTATAAAAATACAAAACAAGTTTGGGATATATGATAGAACTAGTAGAATAACTAATAAAACAAAATAAAGCAGTTTAATTCATTGTTGGGAGAAGAAAAATTAGTGCCTTAACGGAGCTTGTAGTTCTTGTTCCGTGTGCTTTCTTCCTCGTAGCATTGATCAAGTTCCTGTATGATTACATGTGGATACCTCTCCGTATACAGCACGTGCTGAATTCACAGGGAATCAAAGGACCACCTTACAGATTCATCCATGGAAACAACAAACAAGTTGCCAAAATGAGACAAGAAGCATCATGCAAACCTATGGGGTTGAGTCACGATATAGTTCCCAAAGTGCAGTCACATATGTACTCATGGATCAACAAATATGGTAAGATGGATGATTGTTTTCCGCCATGATTTCGATTTTCGAACATGTTGTTCGAAGAAAAGATGGACCCTTTTGTTTTTTATTTGATTAGGGAAGAATTATCTTGCTTGGGACGGTGTTCGACCTGAACTGGTGAATTCAGACCCTGAACTAATCAAAGAAGTTCTTAAGAACAGTGAAAAAGCCTTCCCGAAAAGGAAGCCGACCGCTTTCGAAGGCAAGCTAGTAGGGAATGGGCTTGTGTTCATCGAGGGTGAATAGTGGGGGAAGGAACGGAAGTTAGCAAATCATGCTTTTCATGGGGAAAGCTTAAAGGTATACACTTTGGCACTTGAGACTCAGGAAACATACCATTTTGGCTAAACATTTTACATATTGGAGGATTATTTGTGCAGAACATGACTCTAGCAGTAATTGCTAGCGTTGAAACTATGTTGGAAAAGTGGAAAGGCCAAGTAGGCAAAGAGATCGAAGTGTTCGGAGAATATCGATTATTGACTTCAGAAGTGATATCGAGAAAGAACAACTTTCAGTAGCAGTTACTTGGAAGGGGAGAAGACAGCTTAGTATTAGGTAAGGACTTCAAGTACCCTAATACTAAGCTGTGTTCTCCTTCGTACATAAAGAAATGCAAGCAGCTGCTTGTTTCCAAGATAGTAAACCCTGCAATCCATAAAAAGGTATGTATGTTTCTAGCTTCAAGTATTGCAGAAAAAATTATAATTATTATTAGCTATGTCAAGAAATTATGTTTCTAGTTTCGTCCCACTTTCTCCGCCTCACAGACCTCAACTTTTTATCTTCATCAATCGGGTCAGGGGATTGCTAGCGTTGAAACGATCCGATATGTAAAAGATGTATCCCAATTTTACCTCAAGTTTACAGCTAAAACTTGGTGAAAAGAAATATTAGGATATAAAATTTATATGCCAAATAGTAATTACATTATGTCATCAACATAAACTCATTTCTGTCTAAAACCTGCAGAGTTACCATGTCATCAAAATTTTGCCTAACAAGTAAAAAGTTTTGCAGATGGCTTACTAGTGCCGTTAGAGGGACATTTAAATTGAAACTTTCGAATCAGCTGGTTCGAAATCGAACCAACAAACAAGATTATCTAGCTCATATCATTTACCAACATTCAAAGGTATCATTCTCCTTTTTAAATGCTTCTCAACCCTCCTAAAGAAGCACTCTGCTGATGTCTTTTCTTTGATATTACCTGAAATCATACAGCTATATTAGCAATCAATTAAGTTGTTCTAGTATCAACCATCTTTATGTCTAAGGGCTTAAAGCATCGAAATAAAAAGTGAACGAACTTACGAAGCCATGTAAATCATCTGTAAACAAAAGGAGCAAGGTGTAGTCTTTAAATTCCATACATTAATACGGTATGAGGGAAAAATATATCATATCTTGAAGAAATCAACATTCGGAATCGAAATGAGGACAGGGTCCCAAAGCAATGTTATAGATTTGATCATGCAGAGAGTAATAGAGTACCTTAGAGGATAGAGGGGGCAAAGATGTCTGTTGCAGAGCCTTCCCCGGTTCTGTTAATTGCGTATCTCGCGAAGTTGACTCACAATGTCTTCCAATATTTGTGACTCCACTTGCTCCTTTTCCCTGTGCCCCGCAGGGAGGAAGTTGAGGTTCTCTCTTCCCAGCTGTACTATCTTTAGCCTTTCTCTGAGCCACCCGACTTCGTTGTCAATTTTTGATCTTTCATAGTCAAATGCAGACCTGGATTTTCTATGCAAAGATTTAGGCTTTGAAGGACCAAGTGGGGGTAACCCTTCAGATCTGTCTGACTTGTTTCTTTTCCTTCCAGGCTCAATAATGGTTTGATCATCGCTTGTTTTAGGCGCATTTGAGGTAACAGCTATAGCCTTCTCGATTCTTTTTTCACCCTCTTTGTTATTCATGTCCGATGCACCACTAATGACATGGACATCGAGAACATGACAATGGAAACCAGAATCTGAGCCATGTAAATCTTCTCCACACCTCTCCATTTTTTCATTGTTGCAAGGGAAAATTATCTTTGGCTCAGTAGTATTTGGTGTTGAACGTTGGTCTGGATTGATTTCACTGCATCGCTCCTCTTCTTCTTCCATAGCACTAATCGCTTTCTCATCGACAACATGTCTTTCTTGATGGTTGGGATCCTCTTTTTCGAATGTCGCCCCCTTCTCATTAAATTCTTGATTAATATCATCACCACTTCGAAACATATGTGCATCGTCTTTTTCAATACTAGAACTTAAAAAGCCTGCAGTTTCATCGAACTCGGAAATACGTAGACTGACCTGCTGAATTTGCGGCTGATCCCGCTCCTCACTCGACGTCCCACGTTCCTGCATGACCGAGATGTCGTATGTAACAGCCTCCAGTTGCTCTTCCCCATACAACATTTGCTTGCAAGCTTCAACTTCCTTCTCCAAGAAATACTTTTCCCTTTCTCTCATTATTATGATCTCTTTAAGAATGATCATTTCTTCAGCATCGTATGCAGATTTTGCCTCGATCATCCTCCGGTATTGCTTAGCTTCCATCTCGATGGCTGCCTTCTCCTCTTGCAGGCGCAGTATCATCGCCATAGCCTCATCCGCAGCAGAGGCAGCGGCACTTCTTTCTTTCTCGAGCTCAATGTAAAGAACAGCACAAGTAGCATGTTCCTCATCTAGAGCTTGTCCCAAGTCTCTAGTTGTGTTTTTGTCACTGCCATTGAAATCCTTATTCGATGCGGAGCGCTTGATAACCATTGCTAATTCCTCTCCATTCATCGATTTATTCTCAGCAAAAGAGTCATAATCCATTTGTAAAACCTCAAAACCTTGCTTAGACCATCCAATCTCTTTTGCAGTTCCCCTGCCATCTAAAATCACAGAACTATGAATACATTAGATGTGGCATCAGCATAGTAAAATGAAACTCCAACATAATATAAAGATCATCACCTTCGGAATTAACCGAAGTCATGCTGTCTTCGGTAACATCATTGCCGAGTTTACCGAAAGTAGCAGAAGATAAAACATTTCCACGATGACCGCCGGCATTTCTCGTATGCCTCCCCTTCCACTTATTAATTGACCCAAAGATTCCTTTTCGCCCATTCTGCCAATAATCCGAATTCGAGTGGCTATCATGTTGTTCATCATCATCTTCTCGATCACCGTAAAAGTTGCTCCAGAATGAATCAAAGGGGAGCCTTTTCATGACAGAATATTGAACAGATGAGATTTTAAGAGATGGGTCATGAACTAACATGGCTTGGATACAATTTTTCTTTTCCAAGTATCCAAACAATCCATTAAAAGGACAAGGCAAGGACAATCCAAAAAAACCCAGAAATTTTGAAGCCAAATAAGCCAGGGTTGATCCACAAAGAAACAAAAAAGCTATGGATAGATCAAGGAAAGCACTCACAAGGCCAGCGAATGACCATGAATTCATCTCATTGTATGCCATTGAAAAAAGTTTCAATCGGAGTAACTACCCCGTGTTGGCTCTGATTAACTCAGTCATTGGAGACGGGAAAAAAATCAACAAAGTTTGATTCTTTTTAGTCATTAAAGGTTTGAGGAAGAATAGGAGAGAAAGATGGCTTCTTTTGTGAAAATTTCTATTTTCGATTTTGACCACTCAACATTTTCGATAACTGAATCGAATAGTATTTATGATCCAACTATATTTGGATCGATTCGAATTGAATTTCACTGGTTCGGAATGATTTGATTCAAGGGGAAGCAATTTCAAGTTTTACAAGTAACCACATATTTGAAAGGATCTGCTTTTAGAATAATATAGACCCCTGATGACAGAGTTAACAAGAGAGAAAGTACCATTTCTAAGAGGGAAATGTCCTACTACTCAACTAATATTAGGCATCACCCACTCTATTTCTTGCCTTATGTTGCCACCTAAGGGCAAAGGGTCTCTGATACCGAATGGGGACCTTGGCCTCTTCAGTGTAACGGCTTGTGCTCCGACACCCATTGGCCACAAAGGGCTTCCACTAGATGTCAAGCAGCTTTCGACCGAGCAGTCACCGATTCGGGCCGGCATCTTGGAAGCAGTTTTGTTCTCTAGAGCTGTAGCTAGTTCGGATAAGGAAGGCAGTTTTATGTTATCAAGAGGGATCAACCCTTGACAATCGTTTGAAACCTTGATAGCCAGCTCAGAAAGCTCATCTCTTGCTGCTTCTAGATCAGCAGAAGCAGCAGCCTGGTCGTTCAAGGCTTTACAGGCTTTCTCGAGTATTGACTGTAGGTATTTGCCTTGTGCTTCGATTCGGAGTTGAAGACGATGTTGTACCTGCCAGGTGAAACCATTAGTTTGCTGAACTTTTTAATATCAGCAAGTGGATTTTTGGAAATAACTTTATTGGCTTGCACATAGATATCAATAATTTACCAACCTCCAACTGTTCATGTAGTTTTCGTTGAACTTCCATCTGTACTCGAAGAGCTTCAGTAACCTGGTAACCACTGTTCGGAAGATGAAATTCAGCATTCATCTGAAATTTAAAAAAAAAATAACAAGATCTTCAAGCAAGAGCGAAAACAACATACTCATTCACGTCTTGTGCAACCATTCTCGATGATGCTGTCGTAGATGAGCCAGTGTCCTGCCTTTCTGCAACGGAAGAAGCTTAAATACCGAAGAAACATCTCATTAGCAGTCGATTAAGAAGATGGATAGCTGTTATCACATCTGGCATCTATTAGTTCACATGAGTAATAATTTAAACAGAGCCATGCACATACCTTCCTTAGAGTTATCAGTTGATTCCTTGGAAGATTGCTTTCCTAGTCGGTATTTCTGTGAAAAACGAAGTACTTATTAAAGGAAAATACAAAATACTAGAATTTCAATTAACTCAGCCGCTAAAAGCTCGCTCCTTCCAACAAAAATATACATGCAGGTATAAATGGGTGCACAGAAAAGCACATATTAAGCTTCCTAATTACGGCAATCATGTCGTAAATTAGGATCCATTTTTGACATAGAAAGCCAGGGGAGCAAAGACATGAAAGCACCGATATAACAAGGGGAACAACGTCAAATCATGATCATTGACGAGGTGGCTGTAACAACGAACCTGAAGATGTGATTTCAAGTGATAGAGGGTAAGGCCTTTTACTCCCATTGTTCTCAAAATAGTCTTAGGTGTCGCTTCTGCAATGCACATCAAGACAAAAGAACCACGTTATACCATGATTTCCGACTTTATAATAACAAAATGCCAGAGCATACAAGACATAACAGAAGGGTACAAGAAAGCTGAGTCCTATAATGTCCTCATTATCGGCTAAGTTGGGTTCACATGGTATAATTCTGAGTTCCACACAGATATACATGTAAGAGTTGTATCTCCTGGAACCAATCTTGTATACTCAAAGCATTTTCGGATTTTTTAACAAGCTAGTTCACTATAGATAGAGGATAAAGGTTTAAAATTCCAGAAGTTTGAGGCAGAGTCCTATCCCTCAGCAGTGGTTAAGCTTACGTCAAAAAGACGGAAAGAGCATAGTGGTATGATGTTTGTAAAATGGAACAATGGTGGTGCCAGAATACTAAGACCAAGACAAAGAACCACAGTTGTTGTAGTTTGTCTTAAAACAAGGTTTTGTCCTTTCGGTTGTATTTTATCGCTAGATAAGTCCCCCAGAAATATATTGTGGGCACACACAAGAATCTACATGTTCACGCAAATACATGTTGTGCATACAAGTATAAGAAGAAAAATCCATGAAAATAAAGTACTAAACAAGAGGTCAAAAATATAGAATATTGGCAGATACTTGCTCGAAAGAACAAGCCAACAGCAATGAGATAGAGAAAGTTCTGAGATGTCATAATCCTTTTTCGATCGATATTAATCAGTGCCACCAATGGAAAACATGATTCTTAAACCATTCTAAAGATTACAAAGGGAAACAATTGTGGCTTGTAATAAAGTCAAAGCTGATATGAACTATGAAGAACATGGTAACAACATATTTCTTCATACAAAAAACAAGGCGAAGAACACTCCTTTAATCACTTCAATTCAGCTTACTAAATAACATAGCACCAATTATCTAGTTCAACAACCAAAACTAGGATCAAAACGAAACTAAATTTGCAGACAACATGGAAACTAAATTAGCTTAAAACCCAAGATTTCCAATCTTATCAGCAAAAAAAATTAAAATAAAATAGAATAGAAAGTGAATATCGAAAAGAACTCAAATCCAAAAGGTTGGGTTTTTTTTTTATAAAAGGAACTTTTGATTAACACTGGTATAACACATTATTATTACCCAATCAAACAAAACTAAACAAAATCACATTTTTACAGCTAAAAGGCAAAGATAACCCAGAAAGAAGAAGAACTAACTGTCAGGGCCGCCGAGTTGAGCAACAGCATCGACAAAACGTTCATGGAGCTCAGCCGTCCACCGGAGTCGAGGCTTGGGATCGGTGGTTAGGACCAAGCAAGCATCACCGGGTAAGTTGGTCCCATCAAGCGACCCTTGATAATCTCCTACACATCCATCCAACGGTAACGACCGAATAGCCGAGTACATTTCTTCTCAAACTATATTTTTTTCCCTAGAAAGTGATGGAAAATGCAGAGGAGAAACAATGAAACGATATGAGCTGAGCCCTTTCTCTCTGGTTTCGGGTTCAGTGTTCGGAGCCCCGAAACTGGTCAGAGAAAGAAGAAAAAAAATGGGAAGAGAGAGAAAGAGAGAATTATAATAGCGGAGTGAGTGAATGTTGAGGCATGCAGAGATTAAGACAGCGATGTGTTGTTGTGTCTTTGTCGTTGTCTTTGTCTTTTACTTTCAAACCCTCTTTCTTCCTCTCAATATTTAATTGATTTTTTTACTTATACTAAATAAATTATTTACTAACAGAATTTGGTCCGAGTAACAAATAACATGGTATTGTTAAGTATATTTCGAGTTTAAAATTTTATGCATGTAAAATATTTTCGTTAAAAGATTTACTCACTAAAATTAAACGTACGACGCAGAATAATTTGAATTAGTCAAGGCTGGACCTTAAAAAATCAGAAGAGTAACCAAAAATAAATAAATAAATTATTTAAAAATTAAAAAAATCTTTCCTTTGCTTGTTTTATTTTATTTATACTGTGGGTTCATCCATGTAATTAGGGTTAGTCCATTATTTTTTTCAAAGCTTAAAGGTTTTTAAGAATATTCTTAAAAAAACAATTATTTTTTAAAATTAATTAGATATAAAACAATAATTTTTTTGAATTTATTTTATATCTATTAAGTTTTTATTACTCAAAAAATTAAATCAATTAAGACCTCAAATTAATATATTGATTAATTTAACTTTTTAATCAATTTTGACCATTAAATTTGATGATTTTTTTATAAATTATTGTCACGGAACATCACAAATTTATCACATGATATTTACATATTTCTTAAAAAGTATATTTTAAAAAATTTTAAAAGTTCTCTTAGAATTTATAATTTTTTTAAGAAATTTTTAATTAAAATAAAAAATATAAAAATGTAAAGTGATAGCATCGTCACGTGACACATGATTAATTGATCTGAAAATTGTTAAATTTAACGGTCAATATTAGTTAAAAAGATAAACTGATGAAACGTTAAAGTATGAAGCCTTAAATAAGTAAAAAAAAATTAAAGATTTAATTAATTTTTTTTCAAAAATTCAGGAACTTAAATTATTATAACTTTTCTAAATCAATTTTTTGAGTTAAAAATATTTTTTGATACTAAAAAGTAATAAAGAGTAAAGGTTAAACGTAGTTTTTGAAATCTTAGATTACGGGGAAATGTGATGTTATGAGATTACATTCTATATTATATCGCAGATGTAATTTTAAATTACACGTAGTATTCACAAACTAAACCTTTATAACCGTCTATGTCCTAACCTAATTATGAAGCAATAAAGTATCGAAAAAATTTTGATACACAAGCCTTTCAATTTTAAGTTTTAGGGTTTTATGTTAGGGTTTAAGGGTTTAGTGTATAGGGTATAGAATTTAAGGTTTATGGCTAGAATTTAGAGTTTAAGGTTTAGGGTGCTAGGGCTTGGGATTTAGGTTTTAATTTTTATAGAAGGGTTACGTAAATTTTTTTTACGCAACTTGTGTATCAAAATATAGCACATAAAGTAAACCTTGTAATATTAGATAATGGAAACTAAACATGTCTTAACCTAAATATGAAGTAATAATATTTTGCGAATTACGTCAACAATCTTTAGAGTATATGATTAAAAGCTTTCAGTTGATACAATCTTATCTCTTCCTAAATTGTGAGTGCAATACTCGTTTAAAGAAAATTTTCCCTCCCCTCCATAGGAAGTAAATTTTCGAAAATATATTTTGTGAATTACGGGGAAAAAGTTAATTTCTATGAGCACAATGTTACATCAATTTTACTCAAATATCAAGAATATTTTTATTATTTACCTTTCTTACACACGTGTAAAATTATTTTTGAATCTAACATTTTTATAAGAACTGTTTGGTTGGTATGACGAGTTTCATTTTTTTTATTTTTAATAGAACTCGTTATACTAATGTGGCAAGTTCCATAGGTTTTTGTTTCTTATGACTTAAAAGGCTTCATTGCTTCCATTAAGAAATTAAAAGCCCATAGAACTTGCCATATCAGTCAATCGAGATACCGTAAAAAGTATTAGATTGAAAATTAATTTTATATGAGTGTTAGAAAGATAAATAATAAAAATAAAAGTGATATTGAGTAAAATCGCCCAATATTTACAAATAAAAGCAACATTACGAATAAGAGCCTATAAAACTCACGTAAAAGGTATTTATAGTTTTTTATTGGGGATTTTATTTGGTTTATATTTTGACAACTTCTCATAAGACTCTTCTTACAATGGACTTCAGAGATTTATTGTGATACAAAGAAAAAGTGTCTAATTTGGCCGGAGTAACTTTTTAATTTTCTTTTTAAATTTGTTATTTTTTTGTTTGAAACTTTTAAAAGATTATGTCCTTAATTTTCTTTTCTTTGTTAATAAAATTGTCTGATTTTAAATTTCAAAAAGTTATATATATTGTCTAACATAACTGTGTTTAACATATTTTATAATTATATATGAATTTATTAAAATATAGACACTATGAAATTATCATAGGTGTCATGTTCTATTATTTCACTGTATTTGTCATATCAATGTAATATTATTAATTCTGATCAATCATAGCTTATAGTTGACTAACAAACACTATTTTAAAGTTTCATGCTTATTTTTAATATGATTGTTAACGTAATAATGCACTTGAGGCATGATTAAAGTATGCAGGCTAAACTAATGGAGTTAATTAAAGTGATAAGCAATTTGGTATCATTTAAGTCTCGAGTTTGAGTCTTTATATGTACAAAAGTTTCCGCTAAAAGATTCATCCACCAATACCAAATGTACGATGCAAGTCGATTTAAATTAATCAGAGTAAAATTTTATAAACCAAAAATGCAACCAAAAAAAAAGAGTATGCATGCAAAAGGCAAGCTACCCTATTGGATATACATCATTAAAGTTAAATAAACAAAGGTCGTCGATAGGAACATCTTACCTGTTTAATATATATACTAATGTCTTGGTCTTATCTTATTAAATTATAACAATCACATGAATAATAACATATTTTATACACATGAAAATAATCTATAATTTTTTTAGAAAAATTTACGTTTTTAACACAAAATCATATATTCGCCTTTATTTGTATGATATATTTTTTTTAAAAATAACACATACTTTAAGATTCAGCTATTAATGGTCGTTGTAACATATTTGATGAGCAATATACGAACCGAAAAAAATCAAAATTTTCAATTCAATTCGACTCGATATTTTATAAAATCGATTAAAATATTTTAAATAAATTTTAAATTATAAAATAATACTTGAGGATATATTTGAAAAATAGGAGGAAACAAATTTACAATTAATTATTTTAAAAAAATCTATATAAATACAAGGTTAAAATATTGAGTGGAGGAAAGAGCCTCACCTACAATAAACACACTAAGTGGATGAATTTTCAAATTCAAATAAATTCTTTAACTTTGACTGATATATCTATACTACATATGGGTAATTAGGGATGTTCAATCGGTCAATTCGGTTAACCGATCGAACCGAACTAACTAAATATCATTAACCGAAAATTTTAATATTTTAACCATTAACCTAATCAATTTTTAAAAAAAATTAACCGAACCGAACTTTGTTCTGTTAATTTTTGAATTAACCGAAATAACTATAGAAAGTACCTAAATTTTCGGTTTATATATATATATATATATATATATATATATTCGGTTAATTTTCGCTTAATATATATATGTTTAATATATATTATATTTAATATCGGTTAATTAACATATTTTGAACCAAATTAACCGATAACTGAACATTAAAAAAATTAACCGTTAACCGATCTAACATCTAATTAACCGAACTAAATTTCGGTCCAGTCGATTAATTCGGTTTTAACTGAACTGTGAACACCCCTATGAGAAATATGAATATATATATATATATATCGGATATGGTTATATAAAATCGTTTAATTTGAAATCAATTAGTACCATAATATTATAAATATTTATAATTAAATTTAAACAGAAACTCAAACAATTCAATTCGAATTAACTCGACTCAAATTTTATAAACTCGAATCGAAAAAAATTCAAATAAAATTTAAATTATAAAATAAGACTCGTCAACTCAATTAACTTGACGGTCAAATGCTAACCCTAATACCTATCGCATCCTTCCGTGAGTTATGTATCATCCACGATTAACATTACTAATCACAAGTAATGATGTGACAAAGTACCAAACACCATATCATGTTGTCGCAACCCAAAAAGGAAAAAGTTAAAACAATGATATATTGAGCAATCAAAATGTTCCCAAATAACAGTAAAAGAAATGAGAAAAAAAGTAGCCAAAAATGCATATAACAAGACATCTAGTTTAAGACAAAAGATTGTAAGCCATTGAAGAGGAGCAATGACTTCCAACTGAGCACCGAGCTTCTCCTCGGCAACCTTCTCGGCTTTAACCCTAAGATTTACGAGTTGCTTCCTTCTCTCGTATGCCACTTGTGCTCTCTCTCCTTTCTCTTCCTCTCGAGTAAGGCAGCACAAAGTTCAACAAATTTCATAGTTGTTTACATAGTAAGATGATGAAAAAGTGTTCAAAAATCCCACAGAAATTAAGACTAGTTCAACTAATCACATAAAATTAGACGAAAGAATAGCATACATGGGGAAACAAATCTTAGAAAAATGTTCAACAATGCCCTTCAACCGCATGTTCGAGCATTGTCGAACATTCATACAAGATATCCCGAGCAACTTTGGGTATGTTTCTCGGCTTCCATGTAAAACTACTTCTCTATGATAACTTTCTTGAAGATATACACAATTTAAGTTAACCAGCAGATTAAAGTGCTCCAGAGATGAGCTTTTAGGCACATTATAAGACGGAACGACCGGATTACTGATGGACGTTAAACAACAACAAGCCAACATTAATATCCAAGGGATTCACACATATTAGAGAAAAAGCTTTTACACTTATCAGAAATTTATATAAAATGTTGGAACATGGGCTGTATTTAAATATTTCAGTAGGATAACCAATCTTCACTTTAATAGTGTTATAGTGGTTCCATCCCACCTCAGATGAGAGCTTGCCCAATAAGCAGTACTTGTGTCCTTTCTGAAGCCTCAAAACTCTAATTTCAAAAAGGGAAAAGAATGATATGCTAAATTAAAATTTGCAATTGTGGGCACATATGTATAATGTATGTTGCTATTATAAAATATGACACGAAATTAGGTAATCAATTATGTTACACATGTTATAGATATTAAATTATCTGTAATCACTCATTTTCGCTTGTAAATACATATTAGTATTGCATGTATATTTATTATATTATATGCATGAGTGTTACTAATATATATATATAAGGTGTGGTGTGTGCATGTATATTATAAGCTATGTATGTATATGTATTAATAGTGTATGGGTGTCGCGTATGTATCTATAGAGTACGAACGTATTTATTTAATGTATATAGATGTTATGTTAATTATGGGTATGATTATATGTACGTATGCTAGTATGTTATATTAATTAATGTTTGTATAAATATGCGTTTGCGTATGTATGTGTATTGCTATTATAATACTAATTATATTATTATTAATGGGCTGATATAAAATGAAATCCAAAAAATTAAATATATTAAACCCAAATAAAAATTACAGTCCAAGTCCAATTATAAATCTAATATTATTACAAGGCCCAAACCCTATTTAATTACAATTATTGTGTGCAGGTGACTGTAGGCCGTTGGATCAAGATCTGATCCAACGGCCACGATCCAACCAAGAAGCCAAAATATCTGCCAGCCGCGTGTTCCACACGTATGGACCGTTCGAGTGCCACGCGCGCGTGTGGTCCACGCGCGGACGCTTTGATATCCCACGCGCGCGTGAGCACCACGCGTTCTGACTCCTCGACTACGGAGCTCCACGTGGCAAGATCTGGAGCCGTCTCACCAAATCGAGGCTTCATCCAGGCCGTTCGTCCTTCAAGCCATCTCGACCGTTAGATCAGATCTGATCTAACGGCCGAGAACGCGTCTGGCCGCTGGCAGAACACCCACACCGCCACCATGCTGATCTTCAACCACCGTGCTCAGAACATGCCAAATACAACAAGCAACAAGTTTGTCAGTCCAGATCTGAAAAAGCAAGTATACAACTTGTACAAAACAAAGAAGCATATATATGAAACGAGTACTTTGTAACGAAAGGGGTGGTAACAGAGATCTTGTAACAAAAAAAACTGAAAGTTGTAACCAGTCAAGTGATAATCGAAAGTCAGTCCAGTGGTAAACACTTGTTTCCTTTTCTTATTTGTTTTCTTGCATGCATATACAAAGGGATAAACAAAAAAAAGGGAGAGAAGTGGTCTTACCGTCGCCGTCCGTGGGTCTCCCTTCCTCAGTGACAAGCCTTTCGGCTTCCCCAAGCCAGAGATGGTGAACTGGAGGAAGGGGAAGGGCCCTTTGTAGTTTTGTTTTTGGTTGAAAATGTTTTTTTTATTCGTATTTCCTAGATCTAGGGCGAATAAAATTTATTCGCAATCATAACCGAATTTTAAACTAATCGTCACTTTAACTCGAAAAATCTAATATTAATAAAGCGGTAATTATTAAAGTACCAATTTTGGGCGGTGTGGGGGTGCTAATCCTTCCCCATCCGTAACCGACTCCCGAACCCAATAGTTTTTGAATCTCTGGTTTTATGGTGTCCGGCCTACCTAAGTGGCCGGTGGCGACTCCATTTTTTAAAATGCGATTTTTTAAAAAACCCCACGGAATAAATATTTTATATCCAAAAGAATCACAAACACCTTTCAAACACCTTCGAAAAACCATTGTTTGTTTTTAGCGATAAAAAAGAGACATCGCTACAGATGGCGACTCCGCTGGGGACAAATTTTTGTTTTTCAAAAACAAATAAGAGTCAAGCTTTTAAAATAATTACCGCTTTACTAATATTGGAAATTCCGGGTTAAAGTGACTATTAAATTAACATTCGGTTATAATTGCACGTTTATTTTAACGCATTTAAAATATGGCATATAAACCCGTTTTTTTTAAGTGGGGGGAAAACGCTAATGCTCTCGTGGAGATATCGTTCTCCCGTATGGGCCTAGCAAGTACCTTCGGGGCTCGAGTACCTTATGCTTTCGTAAGGATATCGTTCCTTCGTATGGGCATAAGCGAATGGGTCCCCCTGAATTGAACTCGGTTGAAAGGAGCCTATAATGGGTGATGATCGGGGGCCTTGCTACTCTTAGTAGAGGACAGCGAGGACAATTCGGGTACCTCCTAGAACCAAAACTGCATGTAGAGAACACATAGAAACCCACCCTGTTAGAGCCATGCGGATAACCTAGGTGTCTTAGATGGAATGTAAATAGGATTGCCTTGTTTGCTTATCGCATTTAATTTGCCCTTTTATTACGTACTTATCATTTTTTTTGTCAGATCGACTTGTTTTCTTTTGCTTTTGTTTTTGCATATCATCGCATTCGCATTACACAAGGGCATTGATTCCCGAGTGATTTCTCCCATAATAGATTGTTCATGATGGACCAAAAGTTCTTTGACCTGAAGGAAGGGGGTCCAATTCCAGAGCTCCATCCCAAGACTAGGACAAAGGATGACAGAAGAAGAAGAACCATTCAAGGACACGAGCAGATTCGAAGCAAAGTGTCAATCCTAGTGACAAACAAGATGAAATACAAGAACTAAAAAGCGGATGTCCGAGATGATGGACCGGATGAATGTCATGATGAAAGGCAAGCAGCATGTCGAACTCAAGAAAAGATTCGATCGGGGAGCAGAATGCGGAGCAGAATGGTCGAATGTCAAAATAGACAACACCGTTAAATATGACAAATCAATCCCTTTGTGATCAATCTCAAGAAGCGGACAAGTAGCATATCCGGGGTAGATACCCGAGGAACAGAGGCAAAACCGGGGAAGTTCGAGAATCTAATGACATCGAAGACATTATCCTATACCCATGAGATACACCGAGTTACTTCCGTTTGCTTGTCGAAAGGAACCTTATCATACCAATGAAGTCTGTACCAAGAAAACCTCCTTATCCGAAAGATTACAATAGTCGTGTCTGGTGCAGCTACCACATAGGCGATTCGAGTCATCACACTAAAAATTGTAGGGCTCTGAAGGACAGAGTTTGAGATCTTATCAGAATGGGAATTTTGGGTTTCGAAGACGGACAACCCCGATTCTTCAGCCAGCCGTTGCCCGAGGGGCAAAGTCGAAGGAAGGTCAATACCAGCCCAAGGTTCGGATAACACAGAAGTGGGTCACTTAAGCGGGATAAAGTTAGGAGTCAAGAATAAAAGCGTCTTAGAAGGTGAACTTGCACGCAAGCGCGGCCAGCTCGAACATGAGAGGCACAATCTGAGCATGAAATTAAAGAATGTACAAGACGAGTACTAGAAGCTGCACTTTGAGTTTAAGAGTTTCGGCCTGGGTGACACCGCGGAAGAGTGGGTCAATGGTATGATTCAGCTGAGGAACGGTTCAGAACGCTGGAAGCAGAAATGCAAGAATAGTAAGAATAAAGTCAGATCATTATCACGGTGGAAGAAGGCGAGGACCAACGCGACTTTCTCCAAAATGAGTTGGAAAGCGATCGGCCATGAAAGATATCCCGAAATCAAGTCCGCACCAGAAAGGAATGAATCACAAGCCTTCCAAATGGAAAACGCAGCACTCAAAGAATAGATAGTGAGGCTCGAGACTGCTTTACATACCAGTGAGATCCGTGCTTGGGCAATGACCGTTAAGCTACAAAAGGCCGAGCAAACAATACGGGAGAAAGACCGGGACATGAAGATGGTTACGACTCAAGCCCGACAAGTAGCTCAACAGTAGCAGATTTAGCCGATGCAAAGAAAGCACCAATAAGCCAGAATATAGATCCGGCATTGGACCGCGAAGGAAAACTGACGGGACTATTGAATGAGGTCAAGACATTAGGTGCCAGGGCTCACCGCTATCTGTAAAACCCTAATACCGGATGTAATGAAACCTCTTGGTCTGAGTGAAAGATGTCCTATAGGGACAAATCACTTGCGGAATCAATGCTTTATTGCATTCATGCATTGCATTTGCATCACGTTCTTTGCATTGTTTTATCATCGCATGGCACTTCATCATTTAATACCTGGGGTTCGATGGTAGAATTAATCGGAAAATGGAACGAATTGAAGAGTCGTGGCTTGACCAGTTAGAAGAAAAAATCGAGAAAGAGCTTAAGAAGAAAGAGAAGATAAATGTTTTCAATACGAGGGAACTCTACCTAGTCCCTAATTTGGTCATTCCTCCAGATTTCAAGGTTCCCGGATTTGCGCAGTATGACAGAACCAGCTGCCCGAAGATTCACTTAACCATGTTCTGTAGAAAAATGGAAGGATACATGAAGAACGAAGAATTGTTGATCCACCATTTCCATGATAGCCTGACGGGACCAACAGCAGTGTGGTATAACCGTTTGAACAAAGACCAAGTTAGGTCATGGGGTGACCTCGCTAATGCCTTCCTGGGTCAATACAAATATGCTTTAGATTTAGCACCCTATCGCCAGTTTCTCCAGAATGAGAAAATGAGGCCAAATGAAAGCTTCAGGGAATATGCATTAAGGTGGCGATGTTTGGCGACCCAAGTCCAGCCTTCTATAGCAGAAGAAGAGTTGACTCCCTTGTTCCATGCAACGCTTCCCTCTTTTTTCTTCGATGTGATGTTGGAAAAATCGAGAAACGGATTCGAAGATTTCGTGACGATTGGAGAAAGAATAGAATATGCAGTCAAAGAAGAAAAATTGGGGTCTAAGTCTAAGGACCGAATCGAAGATAAGATTGATAAAGATGGAGAGGTAAATGAGTGTCATCTCCAAAGTTCGCGTGGCCGTAAAAGAAGGAGACAAACTGACAAATCGGGGTCATCAAGGAAAATTCCTCGGACGAGCGCAAATTTGGAAGTGTTTGGAACATCTATCTCAGATATTTGGCCTCATCTGGTAGAGGGTCACTATCTTGTTCCTAGGCCGATGAAAATTGTACCTGATCCGTATGCCCATAGTTTTGACTCGAGTAGCACATGCGAATTCCATATGGGGGCACCGGGGCATCCCACCAGAAAATGTAGACCTTTACTGGAGGAAATCAAGAAGTTGGTCAATGATGGAACCCTGACACAAGAGCTGATCAAGCAGTGGAAGACCAAGAATGAGGGGCAAGTCTACATAGTGCTGAAGAAGCCAGAGATGTCTCTACATTAAAATACCTTCCTGAAGTAATACAAGGAATCAATTCTACTACATGTGGCCCCCATGTGGTAAAGATCTTTTGTGATGGGGCATGTTTGTTGATTTGTATTTTAATAAAGAACACATTTCGCTTAACATGTAATGTTTTTGAAAGACACTGGATATCAATTGCAAGATGTGACATTAGATAGATGTCATGACAACGACGATGTGTGATCTTCCCCGCCGGACTCTGGTCAGCAAAGCGAGATTATTACTCTTTCGATGATGTTCAAGGACGAAAAAGCTCTAAATGTCAACCATGTAGAGTTGCTTGAAATTGAAACTCTAGGCATAATCTTCTACGTAGTAAAGAAGAAACAAAACAAAAAAGGAAAAGAAAAAGAAAAGAAAGAAAAAAAATGAAAATAAAGGAAGAAAAAATAATAATAAAAAAGTACTCCTATGTTCGCAACCTGGTAATAGGCTTGTTCGGATAAGAGTATGGAAATTTTGGGGCACTCCACTGAAGCGATAGGGTGGAGATATATCATCCAATTCAAGAAACCTTAGCTTCATGAGTGATGGTAATATTTTCAAATCGTGACTATGCCGAGTAACTTGGGGCAGTGTTGTTTGCTCCATCGTTGTCCTCAAGACAAAGGACTGTGACGAATTGATTTCCTCAAATAATGATAAAAGCAAAAAAAAACAAAACAAAAAAGGAAAAAATGATGAAAAAATGAAAAAAGAAGAAAAAAAAAGAAAGAAAATAGGCGATATCATAGGAAAAATTAAGACTCGCACCACCCAGAACTCTATTCCTAGAGTAATATTTCTACGCTCAAGTGGTTATACAAGCCTACCCTTTTGGAGGCAGAGTAGATAATGAGAATTGAGAAAGAGTAGTACTCTGCAAAGAACGCGGTAATCATGAGGATGAACCGAGTCACCGGGAAGACTTCACATCTTTGAATTAACAAGTGGTTGAATCTAAGCCACTATTGCACATGATATCGAGCTCTTATGCTTTGTGTTTTCAAAATCTTGTATGTTAATCTAAATGATACCCTTGGTGGAACACCAATCAGCAAATTGACAATTTAAAGCAACAAAAATTTCCATGTATTACTTGAGGGTAAGATCCGAACACAAGGTTGCGGATACTATTGGAGCCCTTAACCAGAAATGACCTCACAATGCATAGAATGAAGATGATAACAGAGGTATAGGTGTCAGACAGCTCAAGAACAAGAAGCGAATTACAGCCACGATGCCTTGTTTGGTTCAGGAAAATGAAGGACGAAACATGACAAGAATGAGCTTACAAAGTGAGGGGATGGTAAAAAGTAAACAGTGAGTCTCCAAAGAATTAAAACACAGAGATCGATGAATGGTGTCCGTCAAGAGGCAACAAGAAGATTGAGGTTAAGAAGCATTTTGCTCACCCCGATGATGAAATTAACAAATACTCAGAATGTTGGGTCAAAAGAACTGAAAGATAGCCGAGCACGATCGAATGGGGCAATGCGTAAGCGTAAAGAATAGTAAGAATCTCTGCGCACACGCATGATATAGTGTTTGTTGGTGAAGCAGGCAGAGACCCCGAAGAAGAAAGGCGGGTGCTCGTGCAAAAGAACAAGAACAGACGCCCATTGAGCAAAATTTGACAGAAATGAAGATCAAAATTGAGCATACCGCAAAATGAAAGGAAATAGAGAAATCCGAAGAATGACTTTTCAGGACATAAGATTAACAATAAAAAGAAAAAAAAAGGAGAAAAAGAAACAAAGAAAAAAGAAAAAGAGGAGAAAGAAAGCACAACATTACATGCATCATGTAGATAGGGGCATGTCAATTTTGCTTGTTCCTAAACAGGTATTTGAAGAATTATCGAAGAATTTACCAAAGTCCCAAAAGAACCACAGCCATAGCGGCGCGAGATCCAGATGTTAAATCCTTCGGGTCATCGGCAAGTCCTTCAGGCACGATGTTAAGTCCTTCGGGCCACCAATAAGTCTTTCGAGCGTGGTAATAAGTCCTTCGGGCATGATGCGGCAGCATATCGGCGTGAGTCCCCAAAGAACAACAGCCATAGCGGCGTGAGATCCAGATGTTAAATTCTTCGGGTCATCGGCATGTCATTTGGGCACGATGTTAAGTCCTTCGGGCCACCAATAAGTCTTTCGAGCGTGGTAATAAGTCCTTCGGGCCATCAGTAAGTCCTTCGGGCATGATGCAGCAGCATATCGGCGTGAGTCCCCAAAGAACAACAGCCATAGCGGCGTGAGATCCAGATGTTAAATCCTTCGGGTCATCGATAAGTCCTTCGGGCACGATGTTAAGTCCTTCGGGCCACCAATAAGTCTTTCGAGCGTGGTAATAAGTCCTTCGGGCCATCAGTAAGTCCTTCGGGCATGATGCGGCAGCATATCGGCGTGAGTCCCCAAAAAGAACCACTTCCATAGCGGCGTGAGATCCAGATGTTAAATCTTTCGGGTCATTGATAAGTCATTCGGGCACGATGTTAAGTCCTTCGGGCCACCAATAAGTCTTTCGAGCATGGTAATAAGTCCTTTGGGCCATCAGTAAGTCCTTCGGGCATGATGCGGCAGCATATCGGCGTGAGTCCCCAAAAGAACAACAGCCATAACGGTGTGATATCCAGATATTGAATCTTTCGGGTCATCGGTAAGTCCTTCGGGCACGATGTTAAGTCCTTCGGGCCACCAATAAGTCTTTCGAGCACGGTAATAAGTCATTCGGGCCATCAGTAAGTCCTTCGGGCATGATGCGGCAGCATAGCGGCGTGAGTCCCTAAAGAACGGCAGCCATAGCGGCGTGAGACCCAGATGTTAAATCCTTCGGGTCATCGGTAAGTCCTTCGGGCACGATGTTAAGTCCTTCGGGCCATCAGTAAGTCTTTCGAGCATGATGATAAGTCCTTCGGGCCATAAATAAGTCCTTCGGGCATGATGCGGTAGTCTTAGTAGCGTAGGTCCAAAAATGGCAACAGCCTCGTAAAAAAAAAGGAACCTGCATTTTCAAGCCCTAGTGAAAGGTTCCATAGAGGGAGAACCCTAAATCCAGAATCTCAAAAAGAACTCTCAGTCGAAGGAATTCACTTATGACACAAGGTTATATAGGAAACCTTTTGTGTCGAAAGCGAAGAGTCTTATATAGGAAAGGCTCCGATCTTCACTGTCTTAGAATGAAAGGTTCTATATAGGAAGAACCTGTAGCTCTGAGATTTCAGATGCCAAAAGTTCTATATAGGAAGGACTGACGGCTCCAGGGTTTGAAGACTAGCAGTTCTATATAGGAGGAACTCCCAGTCGGAAGAATCCATCAGCGGCGCAAAAGGTTTTATATAGGAGAAACCAGCGTTGAAGGCGAAGAGTTCTATATAGGAAGGACTCCAAGCTTTACTGTCTCGAAGTGAAAATTTCTATATAGGAGGGACTCATAACTCGAGGCTTCAGAGCGAAGGGTTCTATATAGAAAGAGCCTGTAGCTCCAAAATCGGAAGGTGACGAAGCTCTATATAGGAAGAACTTACGAGCCTGAAGATTCAGCCAAGGAAGAGCGGAGATGTCCAAAAGAACACGTTTTTCCAAAGCTACAAACAGGGAAGTCTGATAAAAATGAGTGCTTATGAATCTTTGCTTTGTTTCTCATTCCATGAGAACAAGCAAAGAGGGGCAACTGTAATCACTCATTTTCGCTTGTAAATACATATTAGTATTGTATGTATATTTATTATATTATATGCATGAGTGTTACTAATATATATATATAAGGTGTGGTGTGTGCATGTATATTATAAGCTATGTATGTATACGTATTAATAGTGTATGGGTGTCGCGTATGTATCTATAGAGTACAAACGTATTTGTTTAATGTATATAGATGTTATGTTAATTATGGGTATGATTATATATACGTATGCTAGTATGTTATATTAATTAATGTTTGTATAAATATGTGTTTGCTTATGTATGTGTATTGCTATTATAATACTAGTTATATTATTATTAATGGGCTGATATAAAATGAAATCCAAAAAATTAAATATATTAAACCCAAATAAAAATTACAGTCCAAGTCTAATTATAAATCTAATATTATTACAAGGCCCAAACCCAAACCCTATTTAATTACAATTATTGTGTGCAGGTGACTGTAGGCCGTTGGATCAAGATATGATCCAACGGCCACGATCCAACCAATAAGCCAAAATATCTGCCAGCCGCGTGTTCCACACGTAAGGACCGTTCGAGTGCCGCGCGGACGCTTTGATATCCCACGCGCGCGTGAGCCCCACGCATTCTGACTCCTCGACTGCGGAGCTCAACGTGGCAAGATCTGGAGCCGTCTCACCAAATCGAGGCTTCATCCAGGCCGTTCGTCCTTCAAGCCATCTCGACCGTTAGATCAGATCTAACGGTCGAGAACGCGTCTGGCCGCTGGCAGAACACCCACACCGCCACCATGCTGATCTTCAACCACCGTGCTCAGAACATGCCAAATACAACAAGCAACAAGTTTGTCAGTCCAGATCTGAAAAAGCAAGTATACAACTTGTACAAAACAAAGAAGCATATATATGAAACGAGTACTTTGTAACGAAAGGGGTGGTAACAGAGATCTTGTAACAAAAAAAAACTGAAAGTTGTAACCAGTCAAGTGATAATCGAAAGTCAGTCCAGTGGTAAACACTTGTTTCCTTTTCTTATTTGTTTTCTTGCATGCATATACAAAGGGATAAACAAAAAAGAGAGAGAAAAGTGGTCTTACCGTCGCCGTCCGTGGGTCTCCCTTCCTCAGTGACAAGCCTTTCGGCTTCTCCAAGCCAGAGATGATGAACTGAAGGAAGGGGAAGGCCCCTTTGTAGTTTTGTTTTTGGTTGAAAATGTTTTTTTTGGTTCGTATTTCCTAGATCTAGGGCGAATAAAGGTGTATCTTCTGAATCTAACCTCGGATTCGTGTCGAGGATGGAAAGGGGGTTATTTTGGTAGGTTTTGAAGGCTCGCCGGCGCCAGTTAGCGGCGGCCAGCGGTGGAGAACACGGCGGCCGGCCGCCGTATTCTGGGTTTCATGGGGGATATTTGAGAGAAAATAAGAACGAGGTTTGGATTTCAAAACTGAAAATGAAAGAAATGAGGGGAAAATTGATTTCGGTCTAAAAATAGGGTTTATATAGGTGTTATTATTTTTTGAAATGGGTAAATCACACACTTAATCCCCCCGCGTTTC
The DNA here is from genome assembly GCA_019671005.1 of Hibiscus mutabilis. Classification (NCBI taxonomy): domain Eukaryota; kingdom Viridiplantae; phylum Streptophyta; class Magnoliopsida; order Malvales; family Malvaceae; genus Hibiscus; species Hibiscus mutabilis. The sequence continues at coordinate 1,537,224 of CM033739.1, forward strand.
CAATATTTTCATTTTTGTCTCGCCGCATGGTATAATTACAATCCCAGTCCCCCTGATATTTCAAAAGCTTACAATCTAGTCCCTAAATTACACTGAATCAGACTTTAAATGGTAAAATTACGCCTTTAACCATCCCGCGTTTTTGAACTTTTCATTTTGGGTCTGCCCCTTGGTCCAATTACAATTTTGATCCTTCTAGGTTCTGTTTACTTCGCATTTTAGTCCTGAAATTACATATTATTGTTTTTTAATTTCTGCCACTGACTTTTATTTTTCTTTCATTTCAGTCCTGTCTCTTTGTAAATACTCATGTTCGTATTATAATCGTATATATTGATGTATTCTATTGTTTTATTTTATATCCCTCGTATATGCCTCGTATTTTATGTTTAAATGTATATTTGTATTAAGCTTACGATAGTTATGTATCTTTTATCCGGTTATTCGTATTAAAGTATGCTATGTTCTAGTTGGTTCGTATACAGCATGTTTTATATATTTTTATATGTGTATGTTCTCTTGGTTTTTTTAGGTTACATGCTAGTGTATTTTCTTTTTTTTGTTGTTGTATGATATATTGTCCCATATATGTTGAAATATGTTTTATTACTAGTATGCATGTCTTTTTGAAATATTTGTTCGTCTATATACGTAATTATTCCTACCTTGTTATTGTGGCATGTTAAGTTTGCTTTTATCTGATATTAAGCTTGGTATGTACATGTGTATTTTAATGGTGTATTTCATTTATGTTAGATTAGTATTATGTTATGTCAATATTTATTGCATTTAAATATTTTGCCATGTTTTATATTTTTGCCACTAAGATTGCATATGATATATAAATTGTCAATGCGATGCCCTTTTATCCGAGCGTAAACGGGGCCAGTATCAGGCGTAGTGATAGTGGTTGGGCGTTTACCCTCGGATAACTGGGGCATTTAAAATTTATTCGCAATCATAACCGAATTTTAAACTAATCGTCACTTTAACCCGGAAATCTAATATTAATAAAGCGGTAATTATTAAAGTACCAATTTTGGGCGGTGTGAGGGTGCTAATCCTTCCCCATCCGTAACCGACTCCCGAATCCAATAGTTTTTGAATCTCTGGTTTTATGGTGTCCGGCCTACCTAAGTGGCCGGTGGCGACTCCATTTTTTAAAATGCGGTTTTTTAAAAAACCCCACGGGATAAATATTTTATATCCAAAAGAATCACAAACACCTTTCAAACACCTTCGAAAAACCATCGTTTGTTTTTAGCGATAAAAAAGGGACATCGCTACATTATCATGGAATTAAAAGTATAGATACTATAAGTTATATTTATAACTCAATAAGGGGCAGAGTTGTAAATATTAATAAACTATTTTTAATTCAATTTATATAATGGGTAGTGGTCCCCAAGATATACATTAACTTGCATATCTCTCCTTCCCCGTCAGAGAGTTGTGTGGCAAGAGATAACCTATCATCTTGGAAGATCAAACCTTCTCTGGAATAAACTTCATCAATAGATTTAGGTATGCTTTTGCAAATCTAGTCTTTGTTCTTAATGATTTGGCATTTATAAATCTTGGGTTTATACTCGTATTGAATATATTTTGGTTCTAACACGATAACAACATGGAACATCACTAACTAGCAACTGAAGCAAGTAAGTAAATCAAATTCTAAATTCCACGAAAGATATTATCAACTACTGCGGGAAAAAAACTCACTTGAGAGCATCAGGAATGACCATTCTCTTCGTCTAAGGCGCTGGAATCCCCTCGTAAGCCTTCAAGCGAGCAAGAGCTGCCGCACCGCGCTTAGTCTTGTGAGGAATCATTCTGCAATCAAAGCAAATATCAATCACCACAAGGAAAATCAAAATACAGAGTTATACGCTTCACATATACTAAATCCAAATACATTGCCTTTGAACAACAAGTAATAGTTTCTTTGCATTCACCAATAATAACCTCAACTCAAGCACACTCGCACTATTCTGTTTCAATTCTTTCCCATTTTCCCAATAACCAACAATAAGAAACACAGATTTATATCCAAATATCAATACCAAACTCTAACAAATTACTAGTTTTGATGTCAAACATAAAAGAACACATAGATTGCTCCAATACCCAAATCATAGAACTTTAAAAAAAACACATACCCACGAATGGTACGCCATAGAATCTTAGCAGGAGCACGAAAGTGGATGGGACCATGAGAGGGCTTAGTGTTCATACGCTTCCTCGGAAACCTCATGTATTTCATTTTCTGCCTAACTAATCCGCCCGATATGCAAATCTCCTCTTTGGCCATTCAACAGCTCCTTGGTTAATATGGAAGCCAACCTTCCCAGCATGTGATGCCTTGCATCCACCACAACCCTTTTGGCGCAGATGCCTGACCCTGAAACCATCTTTTCTTTTCTTTTTTTCTCTGCTTAATGTTTAGCTTAGGCCAGCCGATGCTGCTCCTTTTAATGGGGAATGAAGAAATGGTTAGCTAAGCTTTGTTAGGTTTTATAGTTACTATGTTTTTCTTTTCTTTTTGTGGGCTTTGGTTTGGGGGATTATTGGGCTTTGTTGGGTCTAAATAGAGATTGGTGAAGCCTAGTGCAAAATTTATAATAAAAATTTTTAATTCATGATTTGGCCTTCAAATATACTTATTTTACATTTAGAGTTAACATTCAATCGAGTAAAGTCAAGTTAAGTCAAACAATTTTGAATTAATCAAGTTTACAAGTCCTATTTTATAACTCTAACTTTATTTTAATGCTTTTTTGAGTCGAGTTTATAAAATTAGAGTCAAGTCAAATTATTTGAGTTTCTGTTAGAATTTAATTGTAAACATCTATAATATTATGGTACTAATTAGTTCTAATTTAAATAACTTTCTATAACCATATGCAATACATATATATTTCTTCATCTTTTTTCATATGTGGTATACATATCAAACATAATTAACGGACTCGGCTCAAACTTGAAAACTAATCCACTAATTATTAAATTTTTGAGTTATTCGAATTTCCATTTTATAACTCAAATATTATTTAAATTTTTTGCGAGTTGAGTATTTTTGCGTAGAATAAAATAAAAAAATTACAATTAAAACATACTATGTGACATCATTCTTCTTCTTTTTCTTCCACAATGATTATTCATGGAAAATCTCATATGAATGAAGAGTTTTAAGGCAGAATTTAATGAATTTAAACAATGGTCAACAACCTCTAGAGTAAGTGGTTAAAGCTCTTAATTGATATCCTCTCTTCTCTTTTAATGTAACACCCCTACCCGGGTTGGCAGCAAACCGGTTCGGGAGCGTTACTAACGTACAATACAAGCATGAACAAGCAATAACGAGTTACTTAACTAGCAAGCAACCAAATATGTATTACTTAACATGTAAGCAATCACCTTTACATACATTATAGGTTACCAAGAATTTCAATTATCATCATCATACAACATCATCATTCGAAACCACAAAGCAAACAAGTTTCCATTTTCATTTCATTGTTCATTAACTTGATTACATATAACATTTCATGCATAACTTACTAATCATGATCTATTGCACATACCTTAATTCTAAGCAAGCATATGCCACCCTTACCATTCAACATTTACCATTCAAGATTATAAAAGTATATAAACAACATGGTATGCTTACACAAATAATTATCACATAAGGCATTCGAATGGTACAAGGTTAGATGATCACTTTGAACATTTCATGTATATCTATCAATATGTGCAGCGAATACTTATCCATTTCATACAATTTTGAGTTCACAATATCAACCAATATCATATCATGGAATGCCATTCAAGACATATATACATATATACAAGATCAAGTATTCAAAATGCATGCACTAGGCATTATATACATCTATGTGCCACCAACTAGGGGAGTACAAAACTAGTATGAACCATACTTTAGCTAATCTTGTGTCTTGCTTCGAGCTCAATGAAGTCAGACTTAGGATCAAGCAACGATCGAATCCTTAATCTGTGGTTGGGAAGAATGAAAACAAGGGTGATAAGTACAAGATTGTACTTAGTGAGGTAGTAATTAGTTCTAACCATTTTAATTTCAAGTATCAATTAGCTAAGTTTGAACATAGTCAAGATTTATAGAAATCGAACTAAGCTTTATATACAAGTAGTTCAATAATCAAGTAACTCAAGTATCAAATAGTTCAAGAATCAAGTAGTTCAAATATCAAGTAGTTCTTGTAGCAAGTCATACAATACAAGATTCAAGCATAGACAATTATCATTTCCAAGAGTTTCATGCCAAGAGTCAAGTATTACATGTCAAGCAATTCGAGTATTTCAAGGATTCATGTCAAGATTAAGGTATTCAAGCTTACATGTCAAGTAATTCAAATATTCAAGGTGATATTAGTCCATTTAATATCTTTAACACAATTCTTGGTTCTTAGTTTGATTAGGTAATCAAGTCTCCAACCAACTGTCGCCACAAGATGTACCGTAGTACTGGTCAACCCTTCTACTGTTGCCATAGACCACACAAACGTACCCTCCGTCTGTCGCCAATTAGGGGCCTTAGCCCTAGACCGTAGTCCACCTTACACAATGAGCACTAAACTTTAAGGCATGCCCTTCTACCTATTCAACTAGCAACCAAGGTTGTTTTATTACACTTCTTTTATTCAAGAATTTCAAGATTTTCAAGTTTAGAGTCGTGTATGATTCAAGAATCAAGTCAATCAATGTAGCAATATCATGCTTTAGTCCTTAGACCATTTGAGCCTTAGCTCTTTAAGTTCACTTCACATTTCATGTGTTTCATGCTCAAGGCAAACCATTCATGTTCAAGGCAGTACATTTCATGTTCAAAGTAATGCATTTCATGTTCAAGATAATACATTCAAGTAGCATTCAATAATTCACACCCAAGGCATTAAGAATCAAGCAATTCTAATTGTACAACACTTCAAGGATGTAAACAAGTTTCATATATTATCTTATTTCATACTTCCCTTATTACTTATATTCAAGTTAAATTAGGTTCATTATCATGGCATATCCATAGCAAGAAAGTAGTCATGCATATTTGGTTAGGACCTAAGTCCCAACCCTATATTAAACTACACTCACAATACTTCAAGCTTAGCTAGGCTTGGATCCAAACTCTTTTGTGTTTACCACAAGCTTGGCCACTCCTTTCTTCCTCCACAAGGTTTACTCCTTGCTCTAACAATCCATATAATTGAACATATGTCAAACATGGTACATTAAGCATATTAATTACCCATCTCAAGCAATCAAATGTGTTTACACAATTAAACATTGCAAAACAGTCCAATATTTATTCATTTACATCAAAACAATCCTCAAGGCATGTATACACAATTAAACATTGCAAAACAGTCCAATATTTATTCATTTCCTCATGTATACAAATCAAGACAGTCTATGACATTTTCATGTTTTCTAAACAGTCCCTAATATTCCCACATGGATGCCAACAGCCCTTCATTCATATATGCAAATTTTCATGTTCATAACAGTCCAAGATCGATCTAAACATGTACAGAACAGGGCAGTTATGTTTATATACATTTTTACAAATTAAAACAGTCTATTAAACTCTCTCATGTGTCCAAATCATTTCCAATTCATATAGACGAAGTTTATAGGTGTAAACAATTCACAAATTTTACTTATACATACAAAACAGTCCCATTCTTGCCTAATAAGCCATGTAACCATGAATTTCAAGTTCAAGGACTCAATTCTAACCAACAACAACAACACTTATGATCAGCTCGACATTAACTCTATAGCCACACATGGATTTACTCCTTAATTTCTTAAAATACATTTGACATAAATTTTCGAACGAATCCTTAATACATAGCAACTTTAAATTTCAATCTACTTAAATCACATCACTCGATTGCTCATATATTGTCCTAATTATCAATCCAAGCAATAGCTATTCCTTCTATCTTGCCAAACCTATAATTTCACCACGTTTTCATTCATATTTCATCAATTACACCTAACACTTCATATCATACAAATCAAGAAGTCGATTTTATTACAAGATTATAATCAAAGAAAGGACAAGAACATTACATTCTTAATAGTGTACCAATTCGACTAAGACTCCAATAAACTAAGCTAAAGAACTATGGTTTCTCTCACTTCTCACTCTCTCCACGGTATTTTGAGCGAAAAAGAAAGATGAAGAAGATAGAAGTTTTGTTTTTCTTCCTCTAATTGACACATTATCGTGTAACCCCTTCAATCCTAGTCCAACTTGCATGATCGTGGGATTACATGTGTCCAAGACCACTAATAAGTATTTCATTGCATGCAATCCAAAAAGTTTCTCCAAGTTCGGTTTGGTCATTGTAAAATTGCCTATGTACTTTCTTTATCTAGTAATTTAGTCCTTAATCATGTTTGTTTAATTCAATAGGTATCACAACGTTATAATTATCTCTAATGTCATGTAATTAACTTCTAAGCTAGAAATCAGGGTATTACAATTCTCCTCCCCTTAAAATAAATTTGCTCTCGAATTTACCTAAATCGAATAGGTGAGGATATTGCTTTCTCATGATTTCTTCAGATTCCCAAGTTGCCTCTTCTATCTTGTGGTTTCTCCACAAGACTTTGACAAGAGGAACGGTTTTGTTCCTAAGTTTTCTAACTTTACGATCAAAAATCTGGACTGGTTCTTCTTCGTAAGACAAGTTAGGACTCAACTCTACTTCTTCATGTTCAAGAACATGGGATGGGTCAGATCGATATTTTTTAAGCATGGAAGACATTGTGGATCTTATCAAATTCACTAGGGAGTGCCAATCGATAAGCCACTTTACCAATCCTTTCAATGATTTCGAATGGTCCAATGAATCGGGGACTAAGTTTCCCTTTTCTTCTAAACCAAAAGACTTTCTTCCAAGTGGACACTTTTAGGAAGACTTTGTCTCCAACATTGTATTGGATGTCTCTCATTTTCAAGTCTGCATATGCTTTTTTCCTATCAAAGGCTTGCTTCAATCGATCATGTATGATTTGAACTTGTTCCTCAGTTTCTCTGAGTAATTAAGGTCATAATATTTTGTTTTCTCCCAATTCAGACCAACATAAGGGAGTTCTACATTTTTTCCGTATAGAGCTTCGAAGGGAGCCATCTGGATAGATGTCTGGTAACTATTGTTGTAAGCAAATTCTACTAAGGGTAGAGATTTCTCCCAATTCTTTTCGAAATCTATAACACAAGCACGTAGCATGTCTTCAAGTACTTGGATGATTCTTTCAGATTGGCCATCTAATTGAGGATGAAAGGCTGTACTAAGGTGCACTTTAGTTCCAAGGGCTTTTTGCAAGGATTTCCAAAATTGAGAAGCAAATCTAGGGTCTCGATCGGAGATTATAACTGTAGGTATACCGTGTAATCGAATCACTTCACGAATGTATAGCCCGGCTAAGGTTTCTAAGCTCATGTTCATTCGAACATGGATGAAATGAGTAGACTTTGTGAATCTATCAACAATCACCCATACAACATCATTCTTTCTTGGAGTGGAAGGAAGACCAATAATGAAGTCCATTGTAATCCGATCCCATTTCCATTGAGGGAATTTTATTGGTTGAAGCAATCCAGTGGGGACTTGATGCTCGGCTTTGACCATCTGACAAGTTAAACACTTTGAAACAAAGTCTGTGATAGCCGACTTCATCCCTTGCCACCAGTATAGTGGCTTTAGGTCCTTCTACATCTTAACCGATTCAGGGTGAATCGAGAAAGAGCTTTGGTGAGCTTCTTGTAACATCTCGTGTCTTAGTTCTTCATTGTTAAGAACACATACTCTATCCTTGAAATAGAGGAGTCCATTCGACTTGAGGGAGAAGTCAGAATTAGACTCAGAATCTAGCTTGGACATGATCTTCTGAAGATCTGGATCAATTTGTTAGAGTTCTTTGATTCTCGAGATTAGACTAGATTGAACTTGAAGTTCAGACAAGAATTTTCGTCCTTTGGATAAACGAAAATGAGCATTGATAGCCAATGAAGCTATAAACGAATGGAAAAGATCATTAAGGGAGATTTTCGAATAGTTACTTGTAAGTTAAGAAAAGTCTAATTCGAATGGCTACTTGCAAGTCAAGAAAGGTCTAATTCAAAATGTTCCTTTGATGAATTATTCTAGGATTTAGATTTAAGGGTTTACCCGAATATAGTCTGTGACTAAGGGTATCAACGACCACGTTTGCTTTCCCCGAATGGTAGTCAATAACCAAATCGTAATCTTTAAGTAACTCTAGCCATCTCATTTGCCTCAAGTTCAAGTCTTTCTGAGTTAGGAGGTATTTGAGGCTCTTGTGGTATGTGAACAAGTTGCATTTTTCCCCGTACAAGTAATGTCTCCAGACTTTGAGTGCAAACACGATAGCTGCCAATTCTAGATCGTGTGTAGGGTAGTTTGACTCGTGTGGTTTTAGTTGTCTTGAAGCATAAGCTACCATGTTTCCATCTTGCATTATGACACATCCTAGTCCCAAATGAGATGCAACACTGTAAACAGTGAACTCCTTGCCCGATACTGGTTGGATGAGAACCGGAGCATGAGTTAGGGCTTGTTTAAGTTGATCGAAGCTTCATTGTTGGTTCTCCGACTAAAGGATGTATCTTTGCGAGTTAGCATAGTCAAACTTGCGGCAATGGATGAGAATCCCTTGACAAAACGTCGATAATACTCGGCTAAACCGAGAAAGCTTCTGACTTCACCAACATTCTTCGGAGGTCTCCAATCTAGGATGGATTAAATTTTCTTTGGGTCTACTTTAATCCACTCTGCCGAGATGACATGGCTAAGAAATGACACTTTCGATAGCCAAAATTCGTATTTAGAGAACTTTGAAAACAATTAACGTTCTCAGAGGGTTTGCAATACAATTCGAATGTGTTCAGAATGTTCTTCCTTATTCCGAGAATACACTAGAATGTTATCAATGAATACGACTACGAACTTTTCAAGATAGGGCTTGAATACACTGTTCATAAGATCCATAAAAGTAGGTGGAGCATTTGTTAATCCTAATGGCATTACAAGGAATTCAAAATGGCCATATCGAGTACGAAAGGCTGTCTTGGGTACATCTGCTTCTTTTACCCTCATTTGGTAGTATCCCGATTGTATATCGATCTTTGAGAATACTGTGACATCTTTGAGTTGATCAAAAAGATCTTCAATCCTAGGGAGAGGATATCGATTCTTGATAGTAAGCTTGTTTAATTGTCTGTAGTCAATACAGAATCGCATAGTCACATCTTTCTTCTTCACGAACAGGACTGGAGCACCCCAGGGAGACGAACTAGGCCTAATGAAACCCTTGTCTTGTAGCTTTTGGAGTTGCTTCTTGAGTTCTTTCAACTTAACAGGTGCCATTCGATAAGGTGTGATGGACACTAGAGTTGTTCCAGGTTGGACATCGATCTCGAACTCTACTTATCTGGTTAGAGGGGGACCATGGAGTTCCTCAGGAAAAACATCGAGATATTCAGATACAATAGGCACACTAGGTAAGCTGAATTCAAGTTTATCTTGTAAGACCATAGCAGCAAAGATTGAGGTCGGTTTCTTGTCAATTAGAAAAATTGATTCCTTTTTTAAACCCCAGAGGTAAAGTCTCATATTTAAGCAATCTACCCAGGCTTCATGCTTGCTTAACCAGTCTAGTCCTAGTACTAGATCGAACTCACAAGTTGGTAGTACATAGAGATCAACAAGAAATGGTACATTTCGAATGAATAGGGAACAATTTTTACAGATAAGGCTTATGTTTGTAGTTCACCCTATTGGGTTTGAAACTACAAGGTTTTGTTTTACAATTTCAGGCTTTAAGTTCAAATTTTCAATCAAGGTTGAGCATACAAAAGAATGAGTGGATCCCGAATCTATTAAAGCATAAACATGAGTTGAATTTAACTCAATGGTACCTGCTATAACGTTGGGTGATTCTTCATCTTCTTTTCCCCGAATTTGATAGATTCGAGTAGGAGCTCGAGATTCTTGGTGAGTAGGGGCATTCGAATGCTGTCCTTTGCCCTTCCTCTGATTTCCAGACTGAGCTTGTCTGGGACTTTTGTTTCGATTGGAATGAGCTGAGCTAGCATTTGCAGGAGTTCGATTCAGGACCTTGTTAGGATTCTGAGGACAATCCCTAATATAGTGATCAGAGGATCCACATAAGTAACACAAATTTTGTTGAGTTCTACACTGACCAGTGTGGTGTTTCTGGGAAAACTTGCAAGTAGGATATTGAGCAACTTTACCGAAATTCCACGTACTATCAACAGAGATTATCGGAGCTGAAGGCTTGGATACCGATTAGGGTCTCGTTATGAAGTTGCTTTTCTAAGCATGAGTATAATTCAAAGAGTGATTCTTAGAATATTTGGACTTCTTTGACTGCCAGTGAGGCTTGTCATCATTCCTGGATCGCTTGTCTTTCTAGGAATTTCCACATTTGCGTTTCTCAGAGGCGTTTCTCAGGGCAGTGAATAATGGACTTAATTCATCATTCAGTCCATCGATAAACATCCTACACTTTTCAGCATCAGTCTTGATATATTCCGACTTGTATTTACAATACTTGCAGAAGTCACTCACGTATTGTTCGATAGGTCGGCTACCTTGCTTGAGGTACAAGAAACACTTTCGGCGCTCGGCCAGGTATTGTTCACTGGTGTATTTCTTCTTGAATTCCTCAATGAAGAATTTCCAAGTTACAGCTTCAGCCGGAGCAGTCAGGGTGCCAACAGGGCTATAGCACATTCGAGTTTGTGTTCATCAGAACATGGCAGTTGTTTGGTCAGGATTCGAGTAGTGGCCTCTAACCAATACTCAGCTACTTCGGGATTGGCTTCATCAGTACCGGTGAAGGTATAAGCCCGATGTTGAGCCAGTTTGTCAATCGAGGATCTAATTAGAGTAGGAATGGGAGGAGGAATAGGATGGTCTCGTTTCAAGGTAGTTACAAGATGATCGAACATCTCATTCATGCTCAAGAGACATTCATGCTGCACAGGATTTATAACAAGAGCTTCTTGTTGAGCAGCAGCTTGGGGTTGAGCTTGCGCTCTAGGTTCAGCTTGTTGTTGTGGAGGATTCTGCACCATCCTCACACTATATTCTTCATTTGAGGAGCCTACGGGACTTTCATCATCTTGACTAAGCCGTGTTTCAGACATTCTACGTTCAAATAGAACAATTAGGAATTTTGTTTAGTTAAGCAAAGACACAAGCTATACAATACAAGTCTCTTAGGTGGCACAAGTATCATATATGATGCAAGAGAGCCCGATTTAGTCCTAGAACCGACTAAAAAGCTCTGATTACCAAACAAATGTAACACCCCCTACCCGAGTTGGCAGCAAACTGGTTCGGGAGCATTACTAACGTACAATACAAGCATGAACAAGTAATAATGGGTTACTTAACTAGAAAGCAACCAAATATTCATTACTTAACATGTAAGCAATCACCTTTACATACATTATAGGTTACCAAAAATTTCAATTATCATCATCATACAACATCATCATTCGAAACCACAAAGCAAACAAGTTTCCATTTTCATTTCATTGTTCATTAACTTGAATACATATAACATTTCATGCATAACTTACTAATCATGATCTATTGCACATACCTTAATTCCAAGCAAGCATATGCCACCCTTACCATTCGGCATTTACCATTCAAGATTATAAAAGTATATAAACAACATGGTATGCTTACACAAGTAATTATCACATAAGTCATTCGAATGGTACAAGGTTAGATGATCACTTTGAACATTACACGTATATCTATCAATATGCGCAACAAATACTTATCCATTTCATACAATTTTGAGTTCACAATATCAACCAAGATCATATCATGGAAGGCCATTCAAGACATATATACATTTATACAAGATCAAGTATTCAAAATGCATGCACTAGGCATTATATACATCTATGTGCCACCAACTAGGGGAGTACAAAACTAGTATGAACCATACTTTAGCTAATCTTGTGTCTTGCTTCGAGCTCAAGGAAGTCAGACTTCAGGATCAAGCAACGATCAAATCTTTAATCTGTGGTTGGGAAGAATAAAAACAAGAGTGATAAGTACAAGATTGTACTTAGTGAGGTAGTTCTAACCATTTTAATTCCAAGTATCAATTAGCTAAGTTTGAACATAGTCAAGATTTATAGAAATAGAACTAAGCTTTATATACCAAGTAGTTCAAGAATCAAGTAACTCAAGTATCAAATAGTTCAAGAATCAAGTAGTTCATGTAGCAAGTCATACAATACAAGATTCAAGCATAGACAATTATCATTTCCAAGAGTTTCTTGCCAAGATTCAAGTATTACATGTCAAGCAATTCGAGTATTTCAAGGATTCATGTCAAGATTCAAGTCCTCAAGCTTACATGTCAAGTAATTCAAATATTCAAGGTGATATTAGTCCATTTAATATCTTTAACACAATCATTGGTTCTTAGTTTGATTAGGTAATCAAGTCTCCAACCAACTGTCGCCACAAGATGTACCGTAGTACTGGTCAACCCTCCTACTGTCGCCAAAGACCACACAAACGTACCCTCCGTCTGTCGCCAATTAGGGGCCTTAGCCCTGGACCGTAGTCCACCCTACACAATGAGCGCTAGACTCTAAGGCATGCCCTTCTACCTATTCAACTAGCAACCAAGGTTGTTTTATTACACTTCTTTTATTCAAGAATTTCAAGTTTAGAGTCATGTATGATTCAAGAATCAAGTCAATCAATGTATAGCAATATCATGCTTTAGTCCTTAGACCATTTGAGCCTTAGCTCTTTAATTTCATTTCACATTTCATGTGTTTCATGCTCAAGGCAAACCATTCATGTTCAAGGCAATGCATTTCATGTTCAAAGCAATGCATTTCATGTTCGAGACAATACATTCATGTTCAAGACAATACATTCAAATAGCATTCTATAATTCACACCCAAGACATTAAGAATCAAGCAATTCTAATTGTACAACACTTCAAGGATGTAAACAAGTTTCATATATTATCTTATTTCATACTTCCCTTATTACTTATATTCAAGTTAAATTAGGTTCATTATCATGGCATATCCATAGCAAGAAAGTAGTCATGCATATTTGGTTAGGACCTAAGTCCCAACCCTATATTAAACTACACTCACAATGCTCGAAGCTTAGCTAGTCTTGGATCCAAACTCCTTTGTGTTTGCCACTAGCTTGGCCACTCCTTTCTTCCTCCACAAGGTTTACTCCTTGCTCTAACAATCCATATAATTGAACACATGTCAAACATGGTACATTAAGCATATTAATTACCCATCTCAAGCAATCAAATGTGTTTACACAATTAAACATTGCAAAACAGTCCAATATTTATTCATTTACATCAAAACAATCCTCAAGGCATGTATACACAATTAAACATTGCAAAACAGTCCAATATTTATTCATTTCCTCATTTATACAAATCAAGACAGTCCATGACATTTTCAAGTCTTCTAAACAGTCCTTAATATTCCCATATGGATGCCAACAGCCCTTCATTCATATATGCAAAATTTCATGTTCATAACAGTCCTAAATCGATCTAAACATGTACAGAACAGGGCAGTTATGTTTATATACATTTTTACAAATTAAAACAGTCTATTAAACTCTCCCATGTGTCCAAATCATTTCCAATTCATATAGACGAAATTTATAGGTGTAAACAATTCACAAATTTTACTTATACATACAAAACAGTCCCATTCTTGCCTAATAAACCATGTAACCGTGAATTTCAAGTTCAAGGACTCAATTCTAACCAACAACAACAACACTTATGATCAGCTCAACATTAACTCTATAGCCACACATGGATTTACTCCTTAATTTCTTAAATTACATTTGACATAAATTTTCGAACGAATCCTTAATACATAGCAAATTTAAATTTCAATCTACTTAAATCGCATCACTCGATTGCTCATATACTATCCTAATTATCAATCCAAGCAATAGCTATTCCTTCTATCTTGCCAAACCTCTAATTGCACCAAGTTCCCTTTCATATTTCATCAATTACACCCAACACTTCATATCATACAAATCAAGAAGTCTATTTCATTACAAGATTATAATCAAAGAAAGGACAAGAACATTACCTTCTTAATAGTGTACCAATTCGACTAAGACTCCAATAAACTAAGCTAAAGAACTATGGTTTCTCACTTCTCACTCTCTCCTCGGCATTTTGAGAGAAAAGGAAAGATGAAGAAGATAGAAGTTTTGTTTTGCTTCCTCTAATTGACACATTGCCGTGTAACCCCTTCAATCCTAGTCCAACTTGCATGATCGTGGGGTTACCTGTGTCCAAGACCACTAATAAATATTTCATTGCATGCAATCCAAATAGTTTACTCCAAGGTCGGTTTGGTCCTTGTAAAATTGCCTATGTACTTTCTTTATCTAGTAATTTAGTCCTTAATCATGTTTGTTTAACTCAATAGGTATCACAACGTTATAATTATCTCTAAGGCCATGTAATTAACTTCTAAGCTAGAAATTAGGGTATTACAATTTAGATTATAGGTTCGTAATTTATTAGGAGCAAATTCTTCTTCTCTTCCCTTTAAGTAAAATTTGTTAAAAAGAAATAAATTTAAACAGCATAGAGGCGTTTAAGGACATGGGTAGGCCATAGTTGAGGTTTTGATTCAACAAATGGATTTGGAGATCGAATTGTGGGTATCTGAAACTTAAACTTTGATTTTTTTTTAAAAAATGAGATTTTTTATTGAGATTTTTAAAGCTTAAATAATAATTAATCATCAAAGAATTTTAGTTTCACTCATGTTATTCGTGTCTTAATTATGTAGTATAATGTTGAACTCAAACAAAAAAAATCGAACGTCTTAATTATTCTCAGAGCCGTTCCTGAGATTTTAGTGGCCCAAGGGCGAACCTAAAAATTAGGCCCCTAATAATAAATATTGAAAAAATAGATTTAAAAGTAGGCCCGTAATAATAAGTATTAGAAAAAAATTGGATCTCTAATAAGTATCAGAAAAAATTAAATTTTAAGAGTATGTCCATAATAACAAATATTGAAAAAAAAAATATGCTCCTAATAACAAGTATACGAAAAAATTAGACCCTAAGAGTAGATCCCTAATAACAAATATTGGAGAAAAAATTGGGCCTCTAATTACAAGTATTAGAAAAAAATTGGCTCCCTAATAACAAGTATTGAGAAAAATGGACTCCTAATAACAAATATTAGAAAAAAATTAATTTTAAGAGTATGCATAATAATAAATATTGAGAAAAAAAATTGAGCGCTTAATAACAAGTGTTAAAAAATTGGGGCCCTAGTAATAAGTATTGAAAATAATTAGACCCCTAATAATACTAAATATTAAAAAATAAAATTTTAAGAATAAATTCCTAAAAATAAATATTAAAAAATTTAGATTATAATATCAAATATTAAAAAAAAGGCCATGGGTGGACGCCCCTCTTACCCATGCGCAGAGACGGTACTGATCATTAGTGTAACATAACATGTATAATATACTAACTATTGTTATGGTTACAAATGAGAGAAATATTTGACGAATACTAAATATTAAAAAATTATATTTATTTATTAAATAAACAAATTTTAAAAAATATATATTCTATTAAGGAAAAAACTTTGATACACAGGCGTATAAACTTTAGTTTATACGTGCCTTTTTAGTTTTAGGGGTTAGAGTTTTAGTTTAGGGTTTAAGGTTTAGGGGTTTAGGTTGTATGGTTTAGAATTTAAGGTTAGTGTTTAGAATTTAGTGTATAGAGTTTAAGATTTAGGGTTTAGTTTTTTAGGGCTAGGGTTAGGAATTTAAGATTTGAGTTTTTATAGTGTAAATACACAGACTCTGTATAAAATTAATTTTACACAACAGGTATATCAAAGTTTTACCCTTTTATTAATCGTGTTCTTTCTCCAACTCGTAGAAGTTTGTCTTGTCTGGCTTCTCATTTTCCAGGCCACCGATGAAATAGACATACAAATTTATTGAGCAAACCCCCCCACATGCTGCCTGCTCAAACCTTCTGTATAAACTCGTACGTCATGCCGACACTCCTGCAATATGTTTTAAACTCTTAATCTAAATTAAAATGACCAAAATTTAAAATAGAGTAAATTATACCGGTAGTAACTAAATTTTTAACGTTTTCATTTTAATCACTAAATTTTTAAAACTTGCATTATGATTATTATCATTGTTATTAAAAAACGCTGACGTGGCATGTTAGAGTCTTCTTCCCCAGATAAGATCCTAAGGTTCCAAATTTACAGCCGCCAAAAGGATTAAAATTTTGATGATCGAAACAATTGTTGGTCAATTCAAATTGTGGGAAGAATCCGATTGCAAAGAAGATTAATATAGTTCGGATTTAAGTTGATCCGACAGATCAAAAAAGTTTTAGTTTTTAGTTCCAACTTAAGGTTTCTGAACTACCCAAAATTCATTAACCGAAAATTTTCTTTTAACCGTTAACCGAACTAAAATTTTTTCAAAAGTTTTTAATCGAACCAAAAAAAGTTCGGTTAATTCGGTCAGTTTTCGAATTAACCGAAATTTGTTATAAAATTTTGAGTAAATTACGCAAATGGTCACTAAACTATGTTAAAAATAATATTTTTAGTCATTAAACTTTTAGAAGTTATAAAAAATCTTTAAACTTTTTGAACTATTACAAAATGGTCATTGAATGTTTAAATTATTGATAAATATAAAAAAGTTTAATGACCATTTTGTAATTATTCAATAAACTTAATAATCATTTGTGCTAATTTGATAAAGTTTAATAAACATTTTATAATATATCAAAAAATTTAATGATCATTTTATAATTTTTAAAAGATCAATAAAATAAATAAATAAACGTAATATATATAATATTTAATATATAGTAATTTCTGTTAATTCAATTAATTAACCGATTTTTAAGAATTAACTGATAACCTAAGTCTAAAAAATCATTAATCGTTAACCGACCGAACCTAAAATTAACCGACTGATTAACCGAAAAAACTTCGGTTCGATAAGTTAATTCAGTTAAAACCGAACTTTGAACCCCCCTAGTGGCCGTCAACTTGGACCCTTAGAGTTTTGTTTGGGAAATAAGACTTTAACGTTCTACATTAGAATTTTTCAACGACAATGACCATAATGAAAATGAATTAAAAGCTTATTTATTGTAATATATTTTAAAACTTCACTAAAATAATGTCCTAAAAATTTAGTGACTATAATCTTTCAGTTGACATAATTTAATTTAATTAATATTATCATTAATACAATACATACAAAATGTGACATCCAACATATTTAAACTTTTGGCATAAATTGATAGGATGGCGAATACTAAAAAAATCATTGATAGGATGGCAACATCACAAGAGTGCAGCCTAATACTACAAAATCTTTGATTTCTCTGACAGGGTCAACCTACTGGCATCCAACAAAGTTACGGACACCTCTTTGACTTTCCCACCCATTAATCGTATGCATACAAACATTCATAAATAAGTGTGTATCATTGACCAGACAGAACATCAACCTCAGTTTCATTACAATTCGCAACACTAAATCCTGCTGTTGGACTCAACGAAACTGAACACTTGTTGAACGGAGCTGGCAATATCTTCTGCACTGAGCCTAGATTCACTCTCAACCTGCATTTACAGTGATGAAAGTAATGATTCTGAAAAGAATTAAACCAAGAAAAATAAGGTTATAGATACATACATATACATATATTATACCTTGACATTAAAGGAATATAGAACTGTTTGTTCAATGGTGGTGATGTTGGTGCGAAGGAGATTCAGATTCAAGCCTTCAAGAGCTGCTATGGTTCTAACCAGTTGGCCTGGTCTTGTCTTGGACAGGATGTTAATCATTGCATCAGACCCTAAAAGCTTGACTTGTACATCTGCCAAGCTAGATTTTCTTTCAGCTGTTTGATCATAGAGTGCTCCGTTAGTATCACTGTCGTAGTCGATGAGCTCGATTTGATCTTTCGGGAGACAAATAGGAGGAGATAGAGGTTGTTGTTGTTGATCCATTGACGGCTGCAACGAAGCTTCTCCATACAATCTTCTTGCTTTCTGGGATTCCAGACCCTCAAGAAGTTGTTCTAATTCACTCACAAACTCTATGGCTCCGCCAACGATCGAGGCTTGGTCTCCCTGCAAAACAAAAAACCCGAACCTGATTAGCAAACAAAGAAAGAATCCTGAACATTGAATGATCGCATACCCTTTGAACGAATGAGGCAGGCATGAGGGTTCTCAAAACACGAAGATGCTCAGCCATTTGCTTCCTTCGGTTTCTTTCGACAGCTATGTGAATCACCCTTCGGCTCTCGATTTCTTCACTTGTTTTCGTAGTTCTTGGCCTTTTCCTCTTGTTCTTAGCTTTGGGTGTTGACTTCTGGCTCTCGATTTCTTCACTTGTTTTCATAGTTCTTGGCCTTTTCCTCTTGTTCTTAGCTTTGGGTGTTGACTTCTTGCTTTGATCATCTTCTCCTACAAAACAGGTGCTCGGAATATTGCAGAACCCTGATGAAGACATCTGTTTCTGATCTTGACAATGTTGGCGATGATCGTGAGGGTCTAGAGAAGATGATGTTTTCATTTGCAGAAGAATGATATAAAGAAAACCTACCATAAAAAAACATGAAACTAACATATAATGTAATACCATAACATGCATAAACATACATGACATCACATGCATACTAATTACAACAAGACATTGACCTAATTGTGAAGTATCCATCTCTTCTTGGAAAATGAATTGAGCTGATAATGGGGTCATAGAGAAAGAGTGAATAAGACAATCCAATTAAATTATCCAAACAAGACAACCCAATTGGCCAGTGTCCAAGTCCTAACATAATAAATGAAGAGTAAACAATGGGAACCGCATCTATTAAAAATGTAGTCATGAGCAAAAGGATAAAATAGGAAAGATCTCTAAAAGCTATGGTTGGCCCGGATCCGAGCAGAATCAAGATGTGAACTCGAAAGGCTGGGGAGGCTGAGGTTCATCATTGACGGCCATAGCTGATGAGGAACTCTGTTGACCTGCTGCTGATCCACCTGCGGGAGATGCAGGTGTATCTGTTAGGGAGAGTGCCTCCGGTTCATTAGGGTGTAGGTCTCTAAGGAGGACGAACCCGGATGGTGCCAACTTCACAGGCACATACCGGCTGTCTTCTAGAAACTTGATGACCTTCTCCTGAGCAGGAACCACTCTAGCTGGGTTGGTTAAAATCTCAAACGATGGCTCCGTCTCAGCTTTCTTCTCTGGAGGATTATCAACCTATCCAATAGAAAGGATCAACCAAAACATAAGCCAGAAACATTAGACAACAATGTCATTTCAAGTATAATTAATCTAGTTAACAAAAGACGGATTTAAATATTTGACGAATCTTACCTGCATAGGTTCCCCATCCTTCTCGCTGGTTGGTTTCCCTTTTCCAGCAACTGGAGCAGAAGGTGAGGGCTCTGCCCCAGATGATTTCTCGGCATTCGCCTTTTGTTCAGCCTCTTTCTTAGCCCTAGCTTTAGCCTTTGCTGAAGTGGACAGGACAGCAGTCGGAAGTTTGACGGCTGACGTAGTGGTGGGTACAGTAGTTGGTTTTGGATACTCGAAAAGTGAAGGCTTTGCATGTGATAAGAACTCAAACTTTGGAACTTTCAGGTCGTAGTTCAGCCCAATAAAAGCTGTGGGTGAGAATGACAAGCTAACAAAATAAATGAGGGGATACTAATACCAAAATTGGCTAAAAACGGCAAGACCAACAACCGCTGTGAGTTTGTCGTGCTTCGTTTTCAAAAGCAATCTTATGGTTACATTTCTTCCACCAGCATCAAGGATCACAGAGGCCAAGATTGCTCCCATCTTGCTCATTGTGTCTTCATGCTTATATCGAGTATTATTTTTTCTAGTTGACGCCTTGATAAAAGGAATATAAAGCAATACATATTTAGAATTGCTACATGTCAGAGAAAAGAAATGATAAGACAACATACAATAATAGCATATACCTGAATGTCCCGACACAGGAATCACTGGCTTCATTGATCTGGATCATTACCATAGCCATCGCAATGAGAGCACCTTGACGAACAAAATCAAAAACATACAATGTCAACGGTTCTAGCAACATTATGGCCTCACTCAATCCAGTGCCAGCACATGAAATACCCACTGCAAGTGCCGCACCATATCGAACATGCGGGCTGTAAGACTCGGACAGTAAAGAGACGATTTGAGGAGTCTGCATTTTGATCAGACAAAAAAGTGAGATTCTCAGAAATTCATAGCCCAATGACTGACCCGAAGGTGCAATACAATTAGAAAAACACGAAAAAGATGCAACAAACACCAATCAATCACACACAGCTGAGTAAAGACGACACCTACCTGCTCTGGTTCTGAGTAGAGGACAAACCCCAGTGCCAAATCAGCAGTTCTCCTAACATCATCACTCACATCTGATACGGCAAAATGCAGCAGCTGGCGAATAGCCTTATTGTTTGCTGTTCCCCTATAGGCCAATGCTATGGCATACATACCACCATATCGTATTATAGGATCTTGATCCCGAGTCATCTGCTCTATTAATGTATCTGCTTCTTCTTCCCTTCCATAAACTGTAAGAGCTATCCCTAATGCTAAACCCCTGAAACCATATAGAAACAACGATAAGACCACTAAAGGGATAAACCCAGTCCAACATAAAGATTAAAAACCCCAACTTTACCTGATAATTTTTTCATGTTGCGTCTCATGTGCATAAGCAAGCATCTCACTTGCCTTCTCGCTAGCAGTTCCAACCATAAGCAAACCTATACTGATGCCAGCAGCTTCACCAGCAACGGCACTGTCAGTATAAAGCACACTTCTGATGTCTTCATAGATTTCTTCATCAGCAGTTCCTAGAGCTGCCAAACCAAGTCCTAAGCATGCACCATGTTGGATAACCTACATATTATTTATCCAATGCTTTATTTCACATGTACTCCAGGGTAATGCTATTTTCTCCACCAATTGGACACGTTCAACTCCCCCAAATGGCAGAGGTAGGAAAAAACAAATTGATGATAATGTATCATAGGCCAAGAAAATCATATACCTCAACATTAGTGCCGCGTAGGCTATCACGAAGGAATTGCTTAATGCCCTCACCGTGGTTGGCATGAATAAGACCCAAAGCATATAGTGCACCACCTTCGGAATATGGACTCCCACCACCTCCAGCCCCACCCTGTGGCAGATATGGAGCCATTAGAGACCTCCCTTGCTGCAGATGTCCTCTGTGAATAACACCAAGCCCAGCTGTTGCACTGAATTTAGCCCAATTCGTAGCTCTACTCAGCCAGTCCTAATGATAACCGTAAAAACTGTAAGCAGACACAACACGAAGATTAGCCTAAAGAGCGAATAAAGGTACAGCAAGACTAATTTTTACCAGATTGTCCCTCAAGAATGTATCCACAGTAGTCCCAGCATGCATTATCGCATTAGCATGGATTTTAGCGCTGTGGCAAACACTATTCCTCATTTCAACAGATTGCTTTATTGTCTTCAAAATTAATAGATCCGATCTAAGACAAATCACAATCAGTTAACAGTTTTCAGGGAACAAAATACAATAAGAATTTAGTTCCACTGAAGGATAATACAATAGAAATTGATGCCTCACTTGTTATGACTGTACAAGAATTGTAGAGTCAACTGAATTGAGGTCTCCCCAGACAAAATTCCTTTGATTTTTGTTAGCCTCTCAGCATACATAACTTCTTTAGGATCTGCCTCAAGCACGCTTGCAGTAATAGCAGAAGATCCATCTGTCATCTGAACATCCTCTGGAGCTGTAGAATTTTCATTTTCAGCAGCAGCAGGGTCGATGGATCCCGTCCGTACCGGTTCTGAAGGTAGAGATTTGGGAGCAGAAAGGCAATCTCTGACATTTAAGAGAAAAGCCTGTTGCTCATTCTCCACAAGATCAAATGCAACCTGGAAAGCCAAAAGAGCATCCTCCTTATTTTCAGAACGGAGAAGTTTCTCCAATATGTTCGCAACACCTTCAGGTTCATCCAAGAACATTAGGCACTGGGAAGTGCTCAAATAATCAGGAGACGGCAGTTGTTGGTACACTTTAACGAGAAACCGAAGCACCTGAAAGAACCAAAAAATTACTGGCATGACAGATCTTGCGGGAATTTGCTAAGTTGCATCAAAATTTCCAAAAAAAAAGAGAGCAACTAATAAAGGAATACAAATACTCTTTAAAAAAATAGTAGCAATGGCATTTCATAACTTTTATGGACTACTAAAATAACCCCCTTACCTCACGACGAAATTCTCAGCGATATATAAAAGAATGAGAGACATTAGTGCAATATGCTAAGGAAGCATGAACATTTTCACTTCTTGTTATTGCTTCCTCAAGTTTATCCAGTCTCCGGCACTCAATTGAAATTCCCATCGCTTGTTGGTATTTTCTATCCATAATACACCTAAACAAAACAACAACAATAAGATAGCTAGACTTAACTTCAAAACACTCAATCAGGTAAGAAAGCAAGCTTTACATACTTATCCAGCATTCTCTCCACAATCTCCTCCAACCTAGTATCAACCTTTGCTGCTTCATCACTTGATTCGGCTGCCTTCGATCGAAAGCTGGCATACTCATCCATTGCCTTGGCTGAAATTAAAAGCATAACTAGTCAACTGCTTGGAATATCAAGTCCAAAACAAAAGAAATATAATATAATCTACAAGCAAAAATTTAGGCTTTCCTTAATCCTATGTGCAGCAAAATAAAATCATAACCAACAGAATAGTGGATTTCAATCAATTAAACTGTTATTAAGATCACAAGATGTATCAAATTAAACAAAGTTCTTACCAAGGAGAGTGTGAACATAATCAGAATCCTCAGAAACATCAAAAAGGGGGCCAGCTCCAAGAGCATAAGACAACGAATCATTGAGTTCCCCCAAGTAATAAAAGACCTGGTGGAAAGAACAATATAACCCAAATAACTAAAAGTCAACAAAATAAAATAAAATGTTCCGCAAATCAAACGGCAGCATTGCTTTGACATTAGTCTGTAAAGATTGGTATGGTCAGTAAATGTACGAAATAAGTTTTTTTTTAAATAAAAACCAAAATCTTATACCAAGTAAGTATAAGATGCTGACTAGTATTGACCAATACAAACTGGTAAATCCAGTACAGGTCCGTACGATCGGTTTGGACCAGTACAAAAGCCATAATGGTATGATATTGGTACACATTGATCCCATGTCTATTGTCAAAGCTGAAGTTGATAATTTGGTATTATTTCCTTCAATACTAGTAAAGGTAGTCGATGAAAACATTAAATATTATAGATAAATAAAAGAGACATTAAATATTATAGATAAATTAAAGAGAACTTCAATCAAGCTAACTTTTTTTGCACGTATTGGCCTTAACAATTAAAAGCACCTAGTCACTGAGGTGCAACACCTAGGAGCATGCCTAAACAACACTGCATTAACATGCACAAGCATATACATACAAACATAGAGGGACAAGAGAGGACCTTAGAGACAAGGAGCGCTGCAAGTTGTCTCTGATGCTGGCCAAATTCCTCATCTTCATAAAGGCTTTCTCTGAAAAACAAAAGCATAATATTAGTACTCACATCCGATTTGTGCAAGACAGATGAATTAACTTAGATTTGTGTAAGACAGATGAAGGAAGGCAAACCTAAACATATCCCACCCTTCCTAGTTCCTCCCCAGCTCAAAAAAGATACATTAAACATAACTTAATTTACAGGAAAATTTCAGAAGTCACCATAGCCATTGTTATTCAATCAAATTTTAAGACTTCCTAAGTGAAAAATAAATCATCACACACACACACACACACACACACACACACACACACACACACACACACATATATATATATATATATATATATATATATATATATTTCTCTAACACGATAATTTCTTTTAATTGTTCCTAATTTGAAAATCATAAATCTTTTGCAGATCATATAGCTTGACTAAAGCAACCAATAACACATACCCAAAAAAAAATTGCTACAATTTGGCTGAATCATAAATTTCACCCTTTAGCAGCTAAAACCTAATCTCAAAACCAAAAATTTACGCACTTAACTAACTGAATTCAAGCTAAACTCTTTTCTCTACAATAGCTAAACAAAACATCGAAATTATTTTTACTCACGTTCTTCCATTCAATGTTCCACCCACCAAATAAAAAAAAAACCCAAACCCAGACGAACAGAAAAAAGAAAACAACGAAATAGAATAATAAATTCAAGCTTACATTATTGGAACGCTGGTTGAGATCTCCGGCCAAAACTGATCAACGAACCCAACTAGATTAGAGAGAGCATGTAACTTCAACTGAGGATTGCTCTCGTTAAGCATCGCCAGTAAGCCTCCAGCCGAGCAGACCATCGTCGCCGCCGCTGCCGCCATTACTATTCTTCCCGCAAAATAAAAAACCCAAACTTTTGTTGGGGTTCCTCAATAATAAAGAGGGGGAATAGAGGGCTAAATTGAATATTTTACTCTCGATACTTTTGTCGGTAAAAGGGAATCATCGGCGATACCGATACAAACCCCAACGAAGAAGCGACGACTGGGAAAGAAATTGAAAATGTTTGCTTTTAAGAAAAAATTAAAATTGGAGATAAATTTATAGTGAACTTTTGAATCTAGTTGAAGAGGTAAAGAAGACTACAATTACCTTATAAATCGGCTTTTTTTCAGTTTAAATTAGGAATAAATTATTCCTATCTTTCTGTTTTGATCGATCAATTTTAAAAGTGTTTAATTTCATCATTTAATTTTTTAAATTAACTTTTTGATCATTCAATCAGAAGTAAAAAAAAATGAGCCCCGTTCACTCTTGGTTTTGAAAAGCACTTTTGAGACAAAAAAATATTTTTTAAAATCTTAAAGCAATGATAAACAGACAGCGTTGGAGAAAAAATTTATATTTAAAAAGTGTTTTTTAAAACAAATGCAAAAGCTGAAATTTTTTATTTTTACGATTGTAAAAGTGCTTTTAAAAGCAAAATTACAATTGCAACATTCATTTTACACCTTATGTTATCTTTATTTTATTTAAAAATTTACAATTTTTTTACTAAAACATAATTATATGATTATTAAATTATTTATTAGTTTAAATATTTTATACCTTCTATGTCCCATTAAATTTGTCCCTTATTGATTTTTTGGTTATTTTTTTTTAATTTTGACTCATTATTATTTAAAATTTATTATTTTATAAACTTTTTCAATCAAGTAATTTTAAAATACATATTTTATAAAATTTAATTGTTTAACATATTTAAAATAATTATGGTCAACATTTAAAAATTTTAACTTTTAAAAAGTTAATAGGAGACAAATTTTGGTCAAATTTTTTAGATAAAATTTATTTATTTATTAATAAAAATATTTTTATCATAATTTAAATTGATGTTATAACATTAAAGAATTTGAATATCATTTAAATATATATTTTTTAACTTACAACATCATGTTTAAAATGTTCATTTATTTTCTCAAAAGCATTTTTTGACAGCAATACTAAACATTTATATTTTAGACCAAAAAAATCCAAAAACACTTCTCAAAAGTACTTTTCCACCGCACTTTTTATAAGCAATGCTAAACTGACCTGAACTTTTATTATTATTATTATTATTATTAATCTATTGCTTTAATCACCTTAGACGTCTGCGAATTTGTCTCAACGTCTCCTATTGTTCTATTAGGTTAAATTTTCTCAAAGTTATTTTTTAAAAAATTCACGAAACTTTAACATAAACTTATAGAAAAACGATTGTGATTAATCATCTTTATCGTTCGATCAATATAAAATCCTAATATATTGTTCGTCTCTTTCTTCTCCACCTCTCCGTTGTTGGAATTTGAAAGAAAATGCTCTAATGTTGAAAAATTATAAGAAGTCTAAAAAAAGCTAGTTTAAAACTTTGGGAAGGAAGATTGCAAGGGAGTTTTCACAAAACTAGAAAAATGTTTTGGGATTTTCATAAATTTTAAAAAATATAGATGTATTGTTATATTGTCGTTAAATAATTTAAGGTGGAGTGACTTAAAAATAATTTCAAAAGTTCAGTGATAAAATTGAAAATTTTAAAGATGAATGATTAAAATAGAAATAAAAGTAAAGTTGAATGATGGGAAAAAAAGTATTTTACCCTTTAATTGGATTGAAATTGTTTAAATGCACGATTAGTCCCATTAGATTTACTTTCAAGTAATTTTACTCATTATTTTGATCCACATTAGTACCTAAATTTGTCTATTTTTCTCACATTAGTACTTAAAATTTTTGTCCACATTGGTATTTGAACTTGTCTACTTTTTCATGCTATACTTGGTTGCATTGGTTTTAATTTATATAGTTTTTATATTTTATAATTTCTTACAATTTTTTATAATTTTATATTTGGGTGATAATTTCATGTTTGATATCATTCCTTTTTAACATCGTTACAAAAAAAAATTTAAGTACCAACGCAGACAAAAAAAATTAAATATCAATATAGGAAAAATTAATGGACAAGCTAATAAGCTAAAATGTGAATCATAATTTTAACTTAATAGCAAAATAAATGCCCAAACTATACGTGTTACTTATTTTTTGGCCTAAACAATTTTTCGTTCAAAATAAGTGTCTAAAATTTCATTTTGTTAATTTTAGGTGCATGATCGTTAACAACAGTTAAAAAAAATGTTAGCCAATCAAAACAAAGACATACGCCTTTGATTTTTAATTTCTTTTAACTTAGTTTTAAAAAACCCTGAATTTTCTAAAATTCACAAAACAACCCCAAATCCTTATGTCCACAAATTCGGCCACTATCGTCGCCATTCATCACGGTATCTGGCGATGGAATGAAGCCTCATCCTCTGGTCGCAAGACCCACACGTCGTTTGTCTTTCGATCGACCGTCGTTCATCGTTCCTTTTGCGAACGACATTCATTTGATGTTAGGCATGCCGTTCGTCAACTTTCGGCAATGGAATGATGGGGTAAATGGTCTTGGGGGTCTAGCGACAAAAGTGGTGGGCACGTTGTCGACAATTGGTGGTGACTTCGGGATTTGGGACTTAGGGTAGTGAGGATTTAGGGATTTGGGGACTACTTTGAGAATTTTTGAAAATTTTAAGATTTTTAAAAATAAAAGAAAACAAAATAAAACAAAATGCAACCTACCACGTGTCAAGCATTGATTGGGCGATAATTTTTTAACTGAAAACGGTGATAGAATGAAACTTCATGCACCTAAATTGGTAACGTAGAAAACGTTAGACACCTATTTCAAGCGAAAAATAGTTTAGACGCAAAAAATGAGCAACATATATAGTTTGAGCACTTATTTTGCAATTAAGCCTATAATTTAAGACTAGATTGAACCAAAAAATAATTTAAATGACTGAGTAATTTTTTTACATACAAGTATGCATATTTACTTTTAACCAATAAAATTTAAATCCTTAACCTAAAATCATAAATTATAAACTTTAAACCCTACAAACTACATTCTACAAACTAAACCCTTAAACTATAAACTAAATTTTTAATCCTAAAATAGAAAGGAACGAATAATTTCTTCTTGTTAACGAGTCTATGAAGCGTTTCCCTAATATATTCCAATTTCCAACACAGAAAACCAGTGTTTTGACAAAAATGGAGGAAAGTGTGTACTTTGAGTAGAAAGCAAGCAAGAAAAAAAAGGGCAAACAAAAACCTTAACTTTGAATTTTTTAAGATGTGAAGGCAAGCACATATGCCCAATTTGCATGCCCTACAAAACAACAACATCTAACAAAAACACTCGAAATTTCAAGAGAGATCAAAGAGAGAATTCGAATCTAAGGAGATCCGAATAATTTCGCTTAAAACATATATATTCTTTTTTGTTTTACCCATCACAACCTGTATCATATTCGTATCGTAAAATCATATTATATCCAGATTAATAGATTTAATCGAAACTAAACTTAATTAATGAGTTTTTTTTTTCTAAAAGAAGATGAAGAATAAAGTCTTTAATGGAAAAGCAAGCCATTTGTCCCCCTTCATTGTCTTAGCTTGTAAAACTCTCTACTTCTCTTGCATATATGCCTCTTTATCAGTCTTCTACTGGAATTTGCACTTTGAACCAAACTTAAACAACTTTGTCTTCAAAGACTTTGTTTTGTGAGTTATGGGAAGCAAGATTTGCATGTTCCTTATGTATTCAGCAATGGCAGCTGCTTTGTTCATACATTGCGGTAAGCTCAATTTTGCTACATTATAGATTTGCTTTATCTTCTATGTCCGTTCTACGGTCCATGTTTAGGGTCCGTAACTGCACCTTACGACAATATCATCATCAAAGTTTGAATTTAGATTTTGCCTAGGAAGTTCAATGTGTCTTACATTGCATTCTGTGGTAGATTATAGTAAATTATAATTTGCTACATTGAATTAGTACCTTTTTGGTGCAGATGCAAGAAAATCAATGGGAATAGCCATAAAGCACTCAAAGAAATTGCAGCTAATGAATGAACTTATGAGTTTAGTGATAGACCAACCAACTAATAATTCTAATACTCAACCTTATGGTGTAAGCTCACCATTTTCTCTGCCACCCTTTGATTCTCTCCCCCCTGTAAACCCTCCCTATTTCCCCCCTCCACTGAGCACATCCGGAACAGTTCCGAGCCCACCACAAACAACCCCGACACCAGCGAGCCCTTCGGGACCGGTTTTGATTCCACCATCATATGTTCCATCTCCATTCAGGTTGCATCCAAGCCCACTTGTGTTTTTACCACCTATTGTTTACCCTCCACCTACAGTTCCGCCTCCTCCGAACGTGGCTCCGACTTCGGCCTTGTGGTGCGTGGCTAAGCCATCAGTGCCTGACCCGATTATTCAAGAAGCTATGAACTATGCTTGTGTGGGCGGGGCAGATTGCGATTCGATTCAGCCCAGCGGCTCGTGCTTTCAGCCTGATAGCTTGTTTGCACATGCTTCCTATGCTTTTAATAGTTACTGGCAAAAGACCAAGGTTGATGGTGGTACATGTGAGTTTGGAGGCACTGCCATACTTGTCGCAGCTGATCCAAGTGAGTTTCTCGATTCAAATTCGAGTTTTTAAACTTGCAATTAGACCATTATATATGTTTCGGTTTCGAATTATTTCGAGTTTAGTGTGTTTTGGTCCGACAAATCTTTTTGTAAATCTAGATCTGCCCCAATTCTTTAAATAATTTAATTATTATCTTTCATTTAAATTTTAAATATTGAAAATTATATTACTCATGATTTTTTTCGTTTGTAATATCTTATTTTAAATTGAATTTGACAACTTGAAACTTAACCCTAAAAATGTAAAGCCAAAGCTTTGGCATACACTGTTGTCTATATATATTCTTTTAAATTTGTTTTCAAATTAAATCCAATAAATAATTTCAATAGAAAATAAAATATTATTTTTAAAAAAAAATCAAGTTCGAACAATTTTATATGTGTTATATACGTAAATTTATGACTTAAAAAGAACAAATATTAACGTTTCACTTACACATCTTTTTTTTTTTTTGGTGTGCCAAGCAGGCTATGAGGGCTGTCAGTTTGAGTACCACTATTGATTGGTGAAAGGCTCCTCATGGCATATAATTAGAGGATTGAATGTTTCTAGATTTTTCTTTACATTACCACGAGCTAAACATAAATTTTGTAAAGCTTGAGCATTAAGGTTCTTCAATTTCTTCTATTTAAGTTTTTTTATTGTATTTAAAATAAATATTTTCTCCTGATATAAAATTGAAAATTGATGATATAACACCTTAAATTCGATCTGAAATATTTAATAAATTTGAAATGTTATATTGGATCATCAAAATGATCAATCTATTTTGTGAATTAAGAGATAAGCATCTACGCCGTACAAAGCATGTCCTTAAGCTTTACAATCATCATGTACGATATTCAAAACCATACCATGTGGACTATGGAAAACATGATAACGTAAAGGCATCTTCCACGCTAACTTAGTAATACTGTTTGCCAACTTGTTACCGTCTCGAAAGATATCACGATTTATAAGAATTAACATGTGTTGTAAGATCGAGATAAGCCTTCCTACCGAAGAATCATCATTAGGAATTTGTACAAATTCCATATTGTCGATTTCTCCGCTAACTCGACGTTGTCTCAAATTCCATGCACAACACAAACCTTCATAAACACCCTAAAGTTTTGTTTCTAATATCAAACAAAACTCTATAGCCTTCGAGAATCCCAATAGCCAACACCCCACAACATCCCTAACCACAATCCACACCACCACATGTCGCCAACCCTTTTTTCGATCTTTGAGCACCATCCGTATTAATTTTATACCAACCTACTGGCCGGAGGTGGCCGTCATTTTAATTGTTGACGTACTATAACCCTGTGCACAAAAGGTCTCGCGAAAGACGAAAGAGCTCGACAAGCTTCCATTTTAAGGTGTCTACTTCTTTCTAAAATCGTTTCCCTTACAACAAAATCCGGATAAAAAATAACTGTTTTGATGAATCCATAAACACCAAACAATTGAATCAAAAAGGTCCCAATTGGTATCGTCTTTAGCAAATTAGATAGGCTGGTTGAGGTTAATTCTAACCCAATGTTTAAAATTACCTCGTAAAAATTCCGGTAGCCTTTCCGGTTCGATCAACAGCAACCAAATCGCCATAGCCGTAGGACACTCTAATAATATAACTCACATTAAGGGTATTCATGGTAGGTTAACCGTACCGCTTAGCTTAAATAATTGGTTAACCATTATAGCAGTTATTAATCGTAACCTAACCATTAATAACCGTTAAAAAATGGTTAACCATTAATTTTGTAAAAGGTTAACTATTATAGCGGTTGACTATTAAGAAACAGTTTGGTTACAGGTTAACCTTTAACCTATTATACAATTTTTTTCAAATGTTCATTATTTTTTTAGAATAATAAATATATCTCTCTGATACCTCTAAAACATAGAGATTTTAAACATAAACTTCATACATAGTTAAAAAAGTACATATAGGTTAACCATTAACTATCTTTTTTAGCAGTTTGGTTAACCAAAACCGTTTAGCCTTAACAGTTAAGTTAATTAACCTATAAAATGAACGGTTACGGTTTATTTTGCACACCCCTAACTTACATATTCTCGATTTGCCGCAGAAATGACGCAGCTAGCATTATCCGATAAATGCTTAAACTATATGTAACTTCTTAACTCGTAAACAATTACACTTAAGTGCACTCAAATTCACAACATTTTGGATGTTGTAGTAGGGAGCATTGTGAAGTAATGGTTAAAACCACAATTCACGTTTCCTTCATATACAATAAATATGATTTCTTCACATATTTTTCAAGTTTTACTTATAAATATTCCAATTCAAATGTAAGTTTAAGAGCAAATGAAATGTAAAATAAGATATTGACTGAATATAAATATTGATATTAAGAAGATACATAACGCTGAACTTCTCACGAATGGTCTGCCAAAGACTAACAAAATCTCTTAATTGGCGTTTCACCGAATAAAACAGGTGAAGAATAAGACTATCAAATGGTGTTATTTGCAAAAGGTATGTAACTAGAATTTAGTAATTGGATTTATTCATTTCCATTAGCTGTAGCTGTAGCTTCACTACTTTCAACCAATTCTAGCTTCACCCTTGCCGGAAGCACTGGCGCTGCCACCACCAACATTAGCATGACCGCTTCCAGATGCACTAGCACCACCCATTCCACCGACATTAGCTGCTCCATGACCAGAGGCACTAGCACCACCATTTCCCCCGACATTAGCTGCTCCATGACCAGAGGCACTAGCACCACCATTTCCCCCGGCATTAGCTGCTCCATGCCCAGAAGCACTAGCACCACCACCTCCACCGACATTAGCTGCTCCATGCCCAGAAGCACTAGCGCCACCACCTCCACCGACATTAGCATTACCGCTACCGGATGCACTAGCACCACCGCCTCCACCGACATTAGCTTCTCCATGCCCAGAAGCACTAGCGCCACCACCGACATTAGCTGCTCCATGCCCAGAAGCACTAGCGCCACCGCCTCCACCGACATTAGCTTCTCCATGCCCAGAAGCACTAGCGCCGCCGCCTCCACCAACATTAGCTGCTCCATGTCCAGAGGCACTAGCGCCAACTTGTCCCCCAACATTAGCTTTACCACTGCCAGAGGCACTAGCGCCACCACTTCCACCAACATTTGCTGCTCCACTGCCAGAAGCACTAGCGCCGCCACTTCCACCAACATTAGCTGCTCCATGTCCAGAGGCACTAGCGCCACCTTGTCCCCCAACATTAGCGGATCCATGTCCAGAGGCACTAGCGCCACCATATCCACCAGCATTAGCCGATCCATGTCCAGAGGCACTAGCGCCACCTTGTCCACCAGCATTAGCCGCTCCATGTCCAGAGGCACTAGCGCCACCTTGTCCACCAGCATTAGCCGCTCCATGTCCAGAAGCACTTGCCCCACCATGTCCGCCAGCATAAGCCGCTCCATGTCCGCCAGCACTGGCGCCACCTTGTCCTCCAGCATTAGCTGCACCTCCACCACGGCCATAAGCATTACCACCACCTTGTCCACCAGCATTTCCTCCTGCGCCACCCATTCCGCCGAATCCTCCTCCAAGTCCACCTCCAAAACCTAAATGGAATCTACTGCCACCACCAAGACCACCGTAGCCAGCTCCAGGAACCATCATAAAATGTAAAGACCTCCTGTTTTTCTGAGATTTTGTCATGTCTTCGGGATTTTGTTGTAAACTTCCTTCATTTGGATCAACATTGTTATTATCAGCAATCGCAAGACCATCGATAAAAAGAACGAACATGAGAAACACTGCAACGAAAGAAGTAGAAACGCCCATCTTTCCAAGAATCGCAGTAAATGATTTAAACTCCCTTTTATTCTTTATTCTATTTATTTCTTTTGCTTTTCATGATGATTACCTTATCAAGGAATGGTGTTTATATAGGGAGAGGCTGAGTTCAGATAGAAGAGAATGAAAGGCTAAGCTTAAAGCAAGGGAACCGCTCAACAGCATTCACTCCCATTCTTTTGCTTAACTGACAATCGAAAGAACAGCAACATATTATTCATTCAAAATTGAATTTGATTTGATCTAATCATGGTCCGATTTGCATGTTTGTTTGACAAATCCTAAATCTATTCCTAATACTATCTACTCCTAATACTATTTAGAGGAAATGGAAAGGAGAACTCTATAGGAAGAAAAGAGAGTGCTCCTAGTAGTTCTAGAATCCATGACCTAAGAGAATATAGTCCGATTTGCATGTTAAACAAAGATCAGGTGAATTACAATTATTCTTTTGTACAAGCACATGCTGAACGGATAGTGTATATTTTTTCTTATACATTTACCTTATTTATTTTTTTGTTGCCTTCCCGTTTTCAGGCTTTGCCCTGAATAATACGGATCGATCTGTATCGCACATTTGACTTTAGTGAGTGGGTTTTTTAGTGTAGATTTTTTACATACACAACACCTCAAATTCGAAACCTGCTTAAGCGATACCAAGCTGCTTAAGCGATACTAAATTCGAGTGGGATCTATCGTTGAACACTCCCTAATAATATGACGCACATCTTCTCGATTAGCCACACGCTGCTAGCATTATCCGATAAATGTTTAAACTATTTATAACTCCTTAAATTGTATACAATTATACTTAAGCACACTCAAATTCACAACATTTTTTTGAACAGTAAATTCACAACATTTTAGATGTTGAAATAATAATAGTACCAATAGAACTAATATTTTGTCAAAACAGAGCAATATTTGAATAACTTAATTGGTTAGGACACCATTATAGTTTCACTAGGCTTTAGGTTTTTTCACCTAGCGCCGCAGCTTCTTCTTCATTTGCTTCCTTAGCCAGTGACAGGCAACTAGTCTTAGTACTAGTTGTCGACCATCGGGGTTCATTATTTTTTTTGTTTTCTTATTTTTTATATTTTTAATAAGAATCTCGGTCTTTGTGGCATGTGTTCTCTCTGCCTTTGTGGTACACTTTCTTTGTTTTTGTAGTTCATTTCATCTGTCGATTTGACATGTTTTCAACATACTTTAGCGGTAGTTTGGTGCTCGTACAAGGATCTTCACGACGCTAGTTTCTGATTTTGATTATGTCAGTGATCATAGAAAGATAGATCTCACTCGGTTGACGGTTGTTTGCCGATGTAATCAGACCTGGGTAGCAGAGCAATATGCCTGACAGTTTGGTTCGCTCGCCACTTTTTTCACCCTGTAAAGCGTCTCGTTTGGATAGAGACAAAGAGATTCAAGAAGGCTTCTAGATTTTGTCAATATGCTAATCTCTATGAAAGTATTTACTTCTCTTTGCACCTTTGAGCTTTGTGTGAGATTTTGGCGGACTAGTTCCCATTATTCTCCCTTCTTGATGCATTTTATTTGAGATATCTTCCATGGTTATTAGTTAAACCGAGTTGTCAATGTCAAAAAATAAAAAATAAATAAAATTGGTTAGGACACCAATTTATGGTGTGAGTAATTAGCATTGTGAAATAATGGTTAAAACCATATTTTACGATTTCTTCCCATATTTTTCAAGTTTTACTTATAAAAATTCCAATTCAAATGAAAGTTTAAGAGCAAATGAAATGCAAGTAAGATATTGACTGAATATAAATATTGATATTAATAAGATAAATTACATTGAACTTCTCATGAATGGTCTGCAAAGACTAACAAAATCTCTTAATTGGTGTTTCACCGAATAAAACAGGTGAAGAATACAAGGTATGTGACTAGAATTTAGTAATTGAATTTATTCATTTCCATTAGCTTTAGCTGTAGCTTCACTACTGCAGGAAACATTAGCACAGCCACCTCAACCAATTCTAGCTTCACCCTTGCCGGAAGCACTGGCGGCGCCACCCCCACCGACATTAACTGCTCCATGTCCAGAAGCATTTGCATCGCCCATTCCACCAACATTAGCTGCTCCATGTCCAGAGGCACTAGCACCACCATTTCCCCCAGCATTAGTTGCTCCATTGCCAAAGGCACTAGCTCCACCGTGTCCACCGACATTAGCTGCTCCATGTCCAGCGGCACTGGCGCCACCTTGTCCACCAACATTAGCTACTCCATGTCCAGAGGCACTAGCACCACCACTTCCACCTACATTAGCATTACCGCTGCCGGATGCACTAGCGCCACCGCCTCCGCCGACATTAGCTGCTCCATGCCCAGAAGCACTAGCACCACCACTTCTACCGACATTAGCATTACCGCTACCAGATGCACTAGCGCCACTGCCTCCGCCGACATTAGCTGCTCCATGCCCAGAAGCACTAGCACCGCCACTTCCACCGACATTAGCTGTTCCACTGCCAGAGGCACTAGCACCACCTTGTCCACCAACATTTACTGCTCCATGTCCAGAGGCACTGGCACCACCATTTCCACCGACGTTAGCTGCTCCACTGCCAGAAGCACTAGCCCCGCCACTTCCTCCGACATTAGCATTACCGTTGCCTGAGGCACTAGCACCACCGCTTCCACCGACATTCACATTACCACTGCCCAAGGCACTAGCGCCACCGCTTCCACCAACATAAGCTTCACCACTTCCTGAGGCACTAGCGCCACCGCTTCCACCGACATTAGCATTACCACTGCCAGAAGCACTAGCGCCACCATTTCCACCGATATTAGCTGCTCCACTGCCAGAAGCACTAGCACGGCCACTTCCTCCACCATTAGCATTACCACTGCCTGAAGCACTAGCACCACCACTTCCACCAACATTAGCTGCTCCATTGCCAGAAGCACTAGTACCGCCACTTCCACCAACATTAGCATTACCGTTGCCCGAGGCACTAGCACCACCGCTTCCACCGACATTCGCATTACCACTGCCCGAGGCACTAGCGCCACCGCTTCCACCGACATTAGCTTTACCACTTCCTAAGGCACTAGCGCCACCGCTTCCACCGACATTAGCATTACCACTACCCGATGCACTAGCGCCACCGCTTCCACCGACATTAGCATTACCACTACTAGAAGCACTAGCGCCACCATTTCCACCGATATTAGCTGCTCCACTGCCAGAAGCACTAGCACGGCCAGTTCCTCCAACATTAGCATTACCACTGCCTGAAGCACTAGCACCACCACTTCCACCGACATTAGCTACTCCACTACCAGAAGCACTAGCACCACCGCTTCCACCAACATTAGCATTACCACTGCCGGAGGCATTAACGCCACCACTTCCACCAACATTTGCTGCTCCACTGCCCGAAGCACTAGCACTGCCACTTCCACCAACATTAGCATTACCACTTCCGGAGGCACTAGCGCCACCATGCCTACCAACATTAGCTGCTCCACTGCCAGAGGCACTGGCACCACCACCTCCACCGACATTAGCTACTCCATGCCCAGAAGCACTAGCGCCACCACCTCCACCATCATTAGCTACTCCATGCCCGAAGGCATTAGCGCCACCGCCTTCAACGACATTAGCATTACCGCTACCGAGTGCACTAGCACCACCACCTCCACCGACATTAGCTACTCCATGCCCAGAAGCACTAGCACCACCGCTTCCACCGACATTAGCTGCTCCATGTCCAGAGGCACTAGCGCCACCGCCTCCACCGACATTAGCATTACCACTGCCTGAGGCACTAGCGCCACCGCCTCCACCGACATTAGCATTACCACTGCCAGAAGCAGTAGTGCCACCGCCTCCACCGACATTAGCATTACCACTACCAGAGGCACTAGTGCCACCACCTCCACCGACATTAGCTGCTCCACTACCATAAGCACTAGCGCCGCCACTTCCACCAACATTAGCTACTCCATGTCCAGAGGCACTAGCGCCACCTTGTCCACCAGCATTAGCCGCTCCACTACCAGATGCACTAGCGCCACCTTGTCCCCCAACATTAGCGGATCCATGTCCAGAGGCACTAGCGCCACCTTGTCCTCCAACATTAGCCGCTCCATGTCCAGAGGCACTAGCGCCACCATATCCACCAGCATTAGCCGATCCATGTCCAGAGGCACTAGCGCCACCTTGTCCACCAGCATTAGCCGCTCCATGTCCAGAGGCACTAGCACCACCATATCCACCAACATTAGCTGTACCATGTCCAGAGGCACTAGCACCACCATGTCCACCAATATTAGCCGTTCCATGTCCAGAGGCACTAGCGCCACCATATCCACCAGCATTAGCCGCTCCATGTCCTGAAGCACTTGCGCCACCATGTCCACCAGCATTAGCTGCTCCACTGCCATAGGCACTAGCACCACCATATCCGCCAGCATTAGCTGCTCCATGTCCTGCAGCACTAGCGCCACCGTGTCCACCAGCATTAGCTGCACCACGGCCATAAGCATTAGCACCTCCCTGTCCACCAGCATTAGCTGCACCTCCACCACGGCCATAAGCATTACCGCCACCATGTCCACCAGCATTTGCTCCTGCACCACCTAGTCCTCCGAAACCAAATCCATGTCCAAATCCTAAATGGAATCTACCCCCACCACCAAGACCCCCGTAGCCAGCTCCAGGAATCATCATAGGTAGAAAATGTAAAGACCTCCTGTTCTTCTGAGATTTTGTCATGTCTTCTGGATTTTGTTGTAAACTTCCTTCATTTGGATCAACATTGTTATTATCAACAATCGCAAGACCATCCATAAAAAGAACGAACATGAGAAACACTGCAATGAAAGAAGTAGAAACGGCCATCTTTCCAAGAATCACAGTAAATGATTTCAAACCCCCTTTTATTCTTTATTCTGTTTTATTTATCTTCCTTTTGGTGATGATTACCTTATCAAGGAATGGTGTTTATATAGGGAGAGGCTGAGTTCAGATGGAAGAGAATGAAAGGCCAAGCTTAAAGCAAGGGAGCCATTCAACTGCATTCACTCCCATTCTTTTGCTTAAATGACGATGGAAAAGACAGCTACATTTTGTTCAGTCAAAATTGAATTTGATTTGATCTGCTTTGCATGTTAAACAAAGATCATGTCAATTACAATA
Source organism: Hibiscus mutabilis (assembly GCA_019671005.1). Taxonomy (NCBI): domain Eukaryota; kingdom Viridiplantae; phylum Streptophyta; class Magnoliopsida; order Malvales; family Malvaceae; genus Hibiscus; species Hibiscus mutabilis. The sequence goes on from CM033739.1 coordinate 1,575,567, forward strand.
TTTGTTCAATTTAATTATGGTGTCCTACTATTTATTTGTTCAATTTTGATAAAAATAACTAAAAGAATAATTATTTAAATTTGAAATCATTTTAAAATGAAAATAATAAGAAAATCAAAATTCATTTTTTCCCAAACCAAAATTGCTATTGAGGGGCTCTGCAATCTGTGTGGGCTGGATGGTGAATTCAGGAATCATATTTTTTTCCGAGTGTCCATTTTCTCTTGTGATTTGGACTAAGCTGCTGAGGCTATGTCGGATCAACAGAGAGGTTTGTGACTGGAAACTGAGCTTCATTGGCTCTGTTCGGTTCTAAAAGGGAAGACGCTCCTTGTTGCTATTCTTAAAATTACGTGGGGGTGCATACGTATATTGTATATGACAGGAAAATACTATACGATAACTCAATCAAAACTATTAACCACATGTGTCCCACTTGAATTATATTCCGGTAGAGATTAATTCAATTTTGATTTGGTTTAGAATGATGTAACATGTATGAGAGCTTGTATTTTTTTAATTTTGTAGTTTTAGTACTTTTAAATTTTATATTCCTTATAATTTTTTTTATAAATCTTTAAACTTTCTAAAAGATCAATCAAGTTTTCGAATATTTAGAAAAATTAATAAGTCCTTCTACAACATCATCATCTACACGTTGGTTGTCATGTCAATTAACTTAATGACTATGTCAACATGTTAACATACACGTCGACGCAATAACAGTAGACATCGATTAAAGGACTACCTAAAGCATTTTACATTGCGTTGCTTATGTGAATGTTCGACTTAATCGTATCTCATCTATTTACAATGTAAGGATTCAAACCATCTTAATTTGTCATGTAAAGTGTGTTGCAAAAATCTTCAAATATATTCGACTTGTGTATTTGATTATTATATCTTGTTCAAATTGATATGATGTACAAATTTTGAGAATAAAATCATTAATTATTATATCATGTCATATTTTAATTTTAATAGTCCAGTGACACGATTGTAATAAATTTTTGATGAAAAGAGTAACCGAACATATAATTAACCAGAAATAAATTTAACCCTAGAGACTATAACACCAAGTGAAAAGCAAAAGTTTAAACATTGGCACTAATATTAGGAAGATACATAAAAACAACTTCCAAAATTCCCAAGCATTCCCATGGGATTAAAGCAAATGCTTGTGACAAACTAAAATTGTGTGTACACACATAATGATCTATAAAAAAACACTTATTTAATGTTCCACCTAATAAAAGTGTGAAACTCGAACAATCAACTTCTGTATATTACTGAGGATACGTATTTAAAATATAGTACTTGAGTTTTGTGCATCAGTCCTCGTCTCCCTTTCCTTTAACATGAACGTGAACATGCACATTTGCCTGAGCCTGAGCAGCAGCATTAGCATTAGCATTGCCGCCCCCACCAGCACCACCAGCAGCATTAGCTGCCGCTTCGGCTTTAGCTTCAGCCCTAGCTCTAGCAGCCGAATCTCCACCACCACCGCCACTGACACTAGCACTGCCACTTCCAGCAGCACTTGCACTACCTCCACCGCCGCCGCCGCCGCCTCCATTTCCGCCACCCTGAACAGCACCATTACCACCACCACCTCCACCAGCAACATTAGCGTTGCCATCTCCACCACCCGCCCCTCCCACTTGACCCTGAAGCCCATGATGAAAGCGGGCTTGGTGTCTCTCTCTTAGGGCTGCGGCTCCTTTCAAAGCATGAGCACCGGCGACACCAGCAGCAGTAGCACCGGCAGCAACAACACCGGCACCGACCAATGCAGGCAGAAGAAGTGTTAAAGATCTCCTGTTTCCTTTATATTCCTTCATTTTCTGGGAATCAAACGGATGGTTCAGCAAATGGCTTTCATCTTCATTAACATTAGGCTCATCAAGATCGGCAAGACCATTCATGAAAAGAACATACAAGACAAAGATGACATAGAAATAATTAGAAAATGCCATGTTTATCTAAACCCTAAACCAGAATTATTCTGAAAAACAAGTAAAGAAATTGCTTGGAATGTTTATTTCCTTTTTATTCCCTTTTATTCCTTTTGATTGTTGATTATATCTGGAAAGAAAACAAGTATATATAGGCAAAGGTTGGCCATATGCAGAAAATGAATACAGGGACGAGCTTGAAGTAAGGGAGTAAGAACCGGTATCACCATGCACTTTGGAAAAAGGAAATCATATCTTAACGGTTCAACTCATCATCTGCATTTCTTCTGGCCGAGTCAACCTTTATGTATAATATTAATATATTTTATGCTTGTTTAAGTCTCATAACTCGAAATATAGTTTCAGATTTGATTTGTTCAAATCTGAGTCCAATAATTCAAAATATAATTTCAAATTTGCTCTTACTTGAAATATGCGTTATTTCTGTGAATAGTTGCAGATGGATGACAATTCATTGAATAATTAAAATATATATTATTAATGTAAAAATATCTGTCTATCCCCCACTCAAAAAATGAAAAAGGTAAATTACGTAAATTATCACTGAATTTTACTCTCAAACCTATTTTGGTTATAAAGTTTTAGAACGTTTAATTCACTCACTAAAGTTTATATTGAACATTTTCGTTACTCAACCGTTACTTTTTTGACGATGTTCATTTCCTGACGAAAGAAAGAATTTTTCCAAGATTCGAACGGTAGAAAACTTTACCGGCACGAGAGAAACAACATACTGAGAAACAGGTTTCATCCGACGGCCGAGGAAGAAGATCGGCAAAAGAAAAATCATAAGGTTTTTGAACGATTCGTGAACTTTAAAACACTTTCCGACAAAATGGAGGTCAAATTCAGACTTAGGGGGCCGTAAAAGTGACTGGTGAAATTTGGGACCAAACGACCACCATCTACGATCGTTTGGGGTTTAAGAGTGTCAAAAACGTTTAATGTCTATACTTCAGTGAGTAAATTGAACGCTTTGAAACTTCAGTGACCAAAATAGGTGATGATTTACATAATTTACCCAATAAAAAAAACAATGGTGAAATTCTTCTATTAGTCCTGTGTATTATGTGAAAGTTGTGAATTTAGTCTATGTACAATAATTTGGTCACTTTTAATTAATTTTGTACTTTTAAAACTTGAAACTTTTATCCTGACCCAGCAATAGTTGTAAAATATGTTAAGTCAAATTATGTTGTTATTATATGTATTATCTGTAAATTATAGATTCAGCTCATGTGTTCTAATTTGATTATTTTAAACCCTTGTAATATAGTCGTATTATTTTTGTATTGCTTGGGTTATGACTGAAATTTCAAAATTTAAAAATATAAGAAATAAAATTGACCATATTAAAACACATAAACTAAATCTACAAATTATACATAGCAAAGGACTAATGATAGTAACATTCCACTCTAATGAATCCTTCTTTTTCTTTCACCCCATTTTCACCTCACTCGTGATTGCTGAGGTCCAAAAAGCAAAAGAAAACAACTTTGCCAGCAACAAATTAAGTGTAATGTTACTATTATTATTTTACGATTTCGATTTTTTATTATTAATATTCATATTTATGACTGTAATTTAGATACTTTACGATTGCTATGTCAAAACATGATTGCCCCTTGCCTTCTGTATTCAGCTATACATCCCATCATTTCCCAACCTAGAAAAATCCCACATCTTCCTGATAGTAGTCCTGTCCTACTCTTGTCTATGTAAAAGCAAAATTATATATGTATATGTATATTTATATGCATATGTATATGTATATGTATACATGAAGCTGTTTCTTCACCAGTTTCATTTGGTTGATCAGCTAGACATAGCAGACAAAGCAGGGCGGGGTATAAGCTTTGTTTTGGGAAGGGAGCCGTCGTAGTCCTGGCGGCGTCGGTGCAGAACAGGTGCACCACTCTTGGATACCAAAGATGGGGTCATGGGAGAAGTTGGTAATGATGATGATGAGTTACAATTAGGCCAAGAAAGGGTCACCAGTGGACCTGATCACATTAAAGTAATCCCCACTCTCGAGAAAACCACTACTTCTACTGATGATGAGGAGAACCAGTTAAAAGCACAGAGGAAAGTGAGTTGGCCGGATGCTCATGGCAAAGATATTGCTCATGTTAAGGAGTTGGAGCTAAGGTAAGCTTCATCCACATATAGAGCTCGGCTTTTTTATGCTTTTTCGTATATATGGAAGATCATGTTAAGGACTTCGATCCGACTCTGTATGCTTCTGACTCTTTCGTTTTGATCATACAAGTGTGTCTGCTGACGGAGAGCTAGAGGGAGTTGGGAGCTCTTGTGTGTGTGTGTGCAATTGAATGAAGGCAACAACATTTTCTGATAGGTAAAGTCCCTTCGAAGATGAAGTAAAGTATTCACAATTAATTAGCCAAGTTTGCAGTGTTCAGACATGCAAAATGAACCAAATTTGCAGACAGATTCGAGAAAGTTGGTAGATTTGTTTAATTGTTAAGGAATGTCATTAAAAATGATAATTGCTACTTAGTGGTGCCCACAAGAGCCTTCATTGTTCAATCAATGTCTTTAAATATGAGGCAGCGACCCCTCTAAAACTAAAGCAAATTGGGTCATAATTATGGCATGCTTTTCTGTTGCCCCTTTATGTAATATAGTTCCCATCAAGTACTATCATTACAACGGACTAATTTGCTTTGAAATGGAACAAATACAGCAGATGAAAACGAGGCGCATTACACAAGGTTAACTCGAACAACCTCTCGGTCATCGGTCCTACATAACTAATATGGCAATAACTCTACCGAGTAACTCGTATTACGTCGTTCAATGGGTATGAACAATACCAATGCTAGAAATGAAACGGTGCCCACTCTGTCAGTAACTGTTTGTAGCCAAAAGTTAGTCACAAGTAAATGATGTAAATCAGTAATCTAAAGATAGTAACATGCACCAAATGCCTTTTTTTCCCGTCTATTTTCCACCCCGACAATCGAATTTTCCCATGACAGAAGGAAAAATCCACACTTCCTAGAGCATAGCTCCAGGTATCTATATTTTCCTATTTCTTTCTTTCCGTTAACGGAGACACAATTCTACGGATAAATGGAACACTCTTTCCTGTTTGGTACCTTCCAGCTGGAGTTCCATTGGAAAGCCGGAACTTGTTTTAACGTCCGGATCATAGCCCGATTTCAATGAGTCTGACTCTTACCTTTCTTTGACTTGCTCTTCTCTTGCATCTTCTTTTTCTTTTCTTCAGCTGTAATCCAAGTGTAATCTGGAGGTATTGCAAATGGATCTTGAAGATTTTCTGGCTTGTCACTATTATTGGATGAGCTAGGCCGTTGATATGGTGTCTTGACCCACTGAAACCAAGATGAACCCGAGGCCTGTGTCACTGCAGGGCTTTCTTGGTCAGCAGAGGGGCTTGAAGGGGGTGTTGAGAACTCGTCCACCGGCTGTAGTTCTTCAAACTTCGTGAAAGTAACCAATACTCTGATTGTTGGAACCACCGGGATTGCAACCTAAGTACAAACATGAGAACTCATTCAAGTTAAAATCTTTGAGAATCATGCATATGAAAACATAAGCAGCAGCAGCAACTAGTTTACTTAGCCACCTCCTTTTTTCTTTTATTTTTTGAAGAAAGCCCCAAAACCGGGGAATGTGTAGGGTATACCGGCACCATTAATGTCAATGCATCCATAGATGGAAGGAAATGACCGGATCATATACCAGGCAAAAAGATACGGAAATCCTAGTCTTAAAAGACTACATAAGTCAAGAATAAGCTCAATGTAGCTTCCAGTCCTAAGATCATAATTTAGATAAGTATACACTTATCCCGAAAACAGGCTTAAAAGCTTTAATGTAATGGATCACAAAAATTATGGGTAATAAACAAGTCTCAAAATACATGCCAAAAATCATCAACAGTTGTGCAGCTGATGACTGTAAGATTCGACAAACCTATATTTTCCGAACCAAACCCTCTAGAGGGAAATGTCTTCCCAGAGAAACACATTATGCATCATATGCCCCCATGAAAATCAGTCACAAGTACAACATTCATTATTGATGAGTTCATATAACAGGATAATAACAGGACCCAATCAGACAGTCAAAAGAACAACAAACCTTGACTGGGAAGGTTCCAGCAGGAAGCTTTGTAGTGAGCAGTTCTCTGAACCGACGAATTGCCTTGACCTTGTTGGCAAGAATGTCTAGCAAAGGCAAGAGTTCTTCAGTTTGCAGAGGGAAGTCCGGAGAAAGCCAAAGAACAGGCCTCAATCCTTTCTTATAATTGCTCTCCCGGCTACTATCCTTGCGGCGACTGCCAGTCTCAGAACTTGTGGAAGAAGAAATTCTTGAATCTTTTATCCTTCGATGATCATCTGTTGCCGAAATCTCCACAGAGTGTCTACCAGGTTTTATCTGACTCCCCGAAGGAGAGTCTCCTAGTAAGTCGCTCACCTTTTCATCTACACAGAATGAACTTCTAGGTGGCGCAATCTTCCTCTGCACTTCATGCTTTGTCTCCTTTCTCCTCCATCCACCAAACCATCCTTTCTTTTCTTGCTTAGTCTCTCCATTTTTAAAACCATTGGTTTCCTCAATAGGAATTTCCCTAGAATCATAACAACTATGGCGATGCCCAATAATGCCATCATCATTCTCATTGGATATTTCTGAAGAATCCAATTTAAGAGCAACTTCAAGTTGTTTTCTTTCATCTTCAGTCAAGATCTCATCAAGCTCTTCATTCTCTGCTTCATTTTCATTGGAAGTTGCAAGGCATTCGTCATCAGTCATGGCCCCAGGCACCCTCCTAGATTTGATGCTAACAACAACGTTTGGCATATCATACACCTTAGCCTTCCAGGCACCCACCATTTCCGTTTTCTCTTGTCGCCTCCAAGTCAATTGTGGCAAAAGAACTGCCTGAGTCACATCTATCCCAGGCCTGAATATATTAGTCTGAGACATTGCAACTACTTCTTGTCGAACCTCTTCATCAGTTGCTGGAGAACCAGCACCGTCCAAAGCATTCATCACCTCTTTATCCTTATGAGAGATCATACAAAGTGATCCAGGAGGAACCTTACCATCCTCAGAACCATCACCAAGGAAAAGAATACTCTGATCCGAACGCTGAATTCTAAATCCATCAAATCCAGCCAGAGTAATATCAGCCCTCAAATTTGCACCCCTCTTCCAAATTTTATATGTATCAGAAGGAGCGATTCGTGAAATGAAAGGTATCACTGAACTCTCGAAATGGAATGTGATTTCAATGTAAAAGTCTCTCATCCTTCGCATAGTTCCCACCAAACGTGGCAATCTTCTACACCATTTTGCCCATGCCAACGGCTGGTAGTGCCAAACAATAGTCATCGCAATAGCCTCTTCCCTATTACAAATTGCTTCTTGAAGTGCACTCCATCCTTGTTCATTTTGCAAGCTCCAGTCAGCACCGGCAGCCATAAGCATTTTAGTTGCAGTTTCATCACCGAGTTTAACAGCCAAGTGAAGAGAGGTATCTCGGTTAGGAACATCACGCCTATCAATCACAGAAGCGATCTCTTCAGCCTTCACTTCCTCAGCCAATGAGGCAGCTTCTGTTCGAATCTCATCAGCGTTACCAAGACATGGGAGGGCCTCGAGTATCCTCCTGAGACTCGCATAATCCCTCATTGCAACAGCTTTGTGCACAGGGCTATGTGCATACTTAGAAAAATCGATACCGGCCATGCCTCGGGGTCCAAATTTGCTATCAAACCCAAGAATAATTTTCCTAATAAAGCACAATTCAATCATTCAGCATTAGAATACTCAATTTCGACAAAATCCAGCAACAACACAAGCACAGAAGTAGATTATTCATCCCTAGAAACCAACAAATACAAACAAATGCTATCAACCCCAAAACTGCTGTTCCAACTAAACAAATTTCAGTAATTAAGTATTACAACACTCAATTTCATCCTTACAAGCCAACAAATTCTAACAAATGAGAAATGAAGAAAAACAAAACATTAAACAAATGTGATATTAGCTAAAAACAATCAAATCCAAGTAAAATCCCAACCACATGGAAATACAATATTACACAGTTATTTGCAACAATCATACCATAAACAAGAAGGGGAAACAACAAAAGAACCTTTTATGGACCCAAAATAGAGATCAAAAAGATATGAACTTTGGGAAAGAAAGATCTTACCTGGTTCTTTATTTCATCATTTCTTTCAAAGCAATCAAAGATTGCTCCCAAAAAGAAAAAAAGGCAGAATTTTTAAGAAACGAACCCCACCAAAGAGAGCTGCTTTTCTGTTCCTCTCTGAAAACTTCTTCAAAGTAGGAAAAATAACAACTTGTGATCCAATCCAGATCAGACAAACTGAAGAACATGCATGTGGGTGTGTGAAACAAAATTAAAAATAATAATAGCATAAAAAACCCAGGTGGGGAATATGGTAAAGAAGTTAAAAAACCAAAATGATTGGACAGTAATCAAAGAAAGGAATTTCTATCCAAGAAAGTAAACAAAACCACGTCTTTCAAGAAAACCCAACAAAAAAATTTCAATTGTTTTATAGAAGAATATTCAAAAACTGAAAAGGAGAAGTACCCAAGTTTACTCCTTTATGTACAGAGTTGAAGAAGGATCTTGAAAAGGTAGATAGTATTTTTTTTAATTTGAAATTAAGATTTTATTTGTTAATGTGATTGGAAGTTTTAAATTTAGTAAATTTAATACAAGATGACAAAAAGAGAGGGAATGATTAATTTTTATTTTTTATAATTATTAGTATTTATTTTTGTTCAATTAATTTAGATTTTTTAAAAGTTTATTATGAGACAATTATCTAAACCACGAATAGACATGAATTGGGTTGAATTTTGAGCGCTCTAACTCTAACTCAAACTCAAAAATTCAAATCTTCCACGTGATCCGACATTCTATAATGTTTTATCCGACCTAAATCAGCCACAAATAAAAAATATTTTTAATTGATAAAAATAAGATGATGTCTGGAAAATATGAAAAAAAAAATATTATACTCTTTAATTGTTTTTTTATTTGATAAAAAAAATATAATTGAGAAAATATAAAAATAGGCATAATAATAATTAGCACTAAAAATATAAAAGAAAATTATATTAATTTCTCGAGTGAGATTTTTCAACCTAAGCTTGAGCCCGATCCAATTTTATCTTCCATAAATTTGACCAGACCTGAATTTAAATTTAAAAATTCAGTAAGAACAAATTATAAACTGTCAATTTTGGATAATTTGATAATCTCTACCCAACCCAATTTTGACATTGCCTAATTATCTGACTTTTAAATGTTGGGTGAGTTATGGTTATTTATTAGTAATAAATTTGTCACGTGAATTTTATTTTTTGTTCTTTTAAGATATAATGTTTTCAAAAAATAATTTTTTAAAAAAAATCAAAAGTTATTTAAATTAAATAATAGTAATTATTTTCTAGTAAAAAATAATTTAATATTATTAATTTACTTTTTGACTTTTTGTTGTCGTTTATTTTTTTAATATTTTGGTGTGACTAGGTAGTAGTATCTGTTTTTTTACACTTAACCCTTTAAAACGCATACACTTTGTGCAGATAAGTTGCTCAAACTCAGGCCTTCTAAGAATAACAACGTTCTCTTCTCCTTTTGACGATCATAACTAAGGGTGCGTTTGGTTTTAGAGAATATAGGTCATTTCTATCTTCATTGGAAAAGATAATGTAGAAAAAATGTGTTTGTTAGTAAAATTTAAAAATTATTTTTAGAAAATGAAAAAAATGAGTGAAAATTTGAAAACATGAAAAAAGATGCGTTCATTATTTTTATTGAAAATCTTTTGGAAAAGTGGAAAAGATAAAAAAAAGTTAAAAGTTTTTAAATTTTAACTCTATTTAACTCGAGTTTGAATCTATTGCTGTTTTAGAATTTTGGTTTATTTAATTGCATTCTATTTTTATTATAATAATATTTTTATAATAATTATCTTTTAATTTAAATTTTTAATGGGTACCTAATTTTTTTTAAAAAAAACTTGGCATCAAACACATTTTCACTATTTTCATTTTTTAAAATAAGTTTTCATTTCTATTAACTAAATGTGTTTTTTTAGTTTTTGGAAAACCGAAAATGATTTTTTTGAAAATAAAAATAAAAATAATATTTTCTAGAAACAAATGAACCTTAATATTTTTTATAAAATATTATAATTTAATGTGGTTCAAAATATATAAAATTAATAAAAGTTATTTGTCCAGAATTTCCAGGGTATTTATAGGGCAATATTGCCTTTTTGGTTGATATTTTGGGTTATAAGGCACGCTGCCCTATAATTGGGGATCTACGGCAAAAACTACAGTGAATTGAAGACGCCACCTACAGGTAGCGTCTTCTTGAATTTTTTAATATTTAAAATTTAAATTTCAATGAAGACGCCACCTGCAGGTGGCGTCTTCATTTAAGAGTGGTTGTTGAGCCGGTAAATCTAGCCAATTACTGCAGCATTGACTTAGGCAGCGATAAAGGTGCGGTAGTTACGCTTATTTAACTCAGGTGGCGTCCTCAACCGAAATGTGCCTATAAATTGAAACGGCATAACGAGTTGTGAGAGAGGGAAAAATTGAGTGAGGAGTTGGAGAGGAAAAAATTGAGTGAGAGAAATGTTTTTTTTGTGTAGAGAGTTTAGGGAAATTTGAGTTATCAAATTTGGATATGTAAATTTTTAGTTAATTTATAATTATTTGATTATTATATATTTATTAATCATATTTAATTTTTTGTTGCAGGAGGTGAAGAGATTTTAAGGGAAGCATTTGGAGCACATTTTCGTTGATTAGGTACTTATTTTTTTTAATTTATATAAATTAAATATAGATATTGTAGACATGTAAGATTTTATTTTAGGATAATAATAATAATTAATTATAGAATTATAGGGTTTTAGGATAATAATAATAAGTTGAGCATTGAATTGGAATTTTTATTAATGTAGCTATGTAGAGTTTAAATATTTTTCTATGGTATATTATATATTTTAATGTTTTATAAATTATTTGATACATGTATATATATATATTCTATAATTTAGGGAACCATATTCGAATAATTGTAGGTATATTCGAGAACAAAAATTAGTATAATTAAGGGAATCATATTCGAATAATTGTAGGTATATTCGAGAACAAAAATTAGTATAATTAAGGGAATCATATTCGAATAATAATTCTAGGTATATTCAAGAATAAAAATTAGTATAATTAAGGGAACCATATTCGAATAATTTTAGGTATATTCGAGAACAAAAATTAGTATAATTAGGGGAACCATATTCGAATAATAATTCTAGGTATATTCGAGAATAAAAATTAGTATAATTAAGGGAACATATTCAAATAATTCTAGGTATATTCGAGAATAAAAATTAGTATAATTAAGGGAACCATATTCGAATAATAATTCTAGGTATATTCGAGAACAAAAATTAGTATAATTAAGGGAACCATATTCGAATAATTCTAGGTATATTCGAGAATAAAAATTAGTATAATTAAGGGAATCATATTCGAATAATAATTCTAGGTATATTCCAGAAAAAAATTAGTACAATTAAGGGAACATATTCGAATAATTCTAGGTTTATTCGAGAACAAAAATTAGTATAATTAAAGGAACCATATTTGAATAATTCTAGGAATATTTGAGAACAAAAATTAGTGTAATTAAGGGAACATATTCGAATAATTCTAGGTATATTCGAGAACAAAAATTAGTATAATTAAGGGAACATATTCAAATAATTCTAGGTATATTGGAGAACAAAAATTAATATAATTAAGGAAACATATTTTAGTATAATTAAGGGAACCATATTCGAATAATTCTAGGAATATTCGAGAACAAAAATTAGTATAATTAAGGGAACATAATTCGAATAATTCTAGGTATATTCGAGAACAAAATTAGTATAATTAAGGGAACCATATTCGAATAATTCTAGAAAAATTAAGGAAACCATATTCGAATAATTGTAGGAAAATTAATGGAACCATATTCGAATAATTCTAGGAAAATTAAGGGAAGAAATGAAATGAAGGCATTTTTTAGTTATATAATTTGTGTATTCAAATAAAATAATAAATATTTTTTTGTTAAAGTAGTTGGTGTGCAGATAAATTTGAGATATGGCGTCTGATCAGTTGTTGCAGTTGGACCATATGCACATTTCATCTTATATCAGCGTAAGTAATTTGTAACTTATTTATTTATCTTCGAGTAAGAAATATATGTTAGTTGTACAATGTTATTAATTAAATTTAATTTATTAAATGCAGGACGATCAGCATTACTTTCGTCGTCGAGGGACGATGACGGATGAGCCATCTACTCGCATTGTTTGTCACTTACAGCAGGCGGGATTTTATAATGCGACATTATTGCGTGGCTATAAGGTGGTCCCGGCATTGATAACTGCATTGATTGAACGCTGGAGACCAGAGACCCACACGTTTCATTTTCCAGTCGGGGAGTGCACATAACCCTGCAAGATGTAGCTTTACAGCTCGGTGTCCCCATAAGTGGAAATGCGGTCGTGGGGCAGAATAACTACAACGTATATGCGATGTGCAACCAATTCCTCAGGAAAATCCCTTCACGAACCGACAAGAAAGGGTTACGTGTGAAGGTAACCTGGTTGGAGAATGCATTCAGGGTAACCGAGGACTCAACCGATGAAAAAGTTGCATGCGCAGCACGTGCTTATATCCTGCAGCTCATTGGTGTGGTATTGATGCCGGATAAATCTGGTAATCTTGTGCACATGCAGCATTTGCCACTGCTGGAAAATTTTCGCGAAGTTCGTTCGTATAGCTGAGGCTCTGCGATATTGGCAAACTTATACCATGAAATGTGCAATACTGTTATTGTTAGGAATGGGAACAAGATATCCGATATTAGTGGATGCCTTATCTTACTTCAGTCTTGGGCGTGGTATATATTTGACACCTATAGTCAATAACCCAGTTGAGTTTCCACTTGCTGAAAGGTAATACTAAAATCAAAATGTATAATGTGCATTTTTTATTAAAATTATTTCGAAGTAGTAAATAAAAAATTTTATTTTTCGTGCAGGTGGCGACATGATTTGAGAAATGCGGGGTGGTGCACAACAACGTTGTTGACGTGAGACTGAATATCGAATTTGAAGGGAAAAATCATGTATTAAAGTTGGTTTAAAGTACAATCTTGCATACCCAAATATTTGTTGATGTTAATGTTAATTTTTTGACAGTTCATTTGGACGTCGTATGACGATGTGAATGTACAGTCTTACGTACCCTAATATGTGTGGGAGGATGCTACATTTTGGGGTGCAGTTGTGTCGTTGATCCATTTTTTGTGGTTGAGTTCTAGTGCGCTGATAGAGTCCTGCGACAATTCTGGTATCATCAACCCATTTCTAGTCCTCCGATTGATCTCAACGATATTCACACAGGAGAACAAAAAATTAGGTTTGATGATAACTGGAGGCGCAAGCAAGAAAGTTTCATCGCTCGTTGGAACAACCGAAACTTATATGTGCCAACTAATGTGACTCCACTCTAGGAAGATAATTTCTGTGACGATTCGGCTTACATGGTATGGTTTTATAACAACGGAAAACCATTCCTGACACCCATGGAAGTGAGTCAGAGATGGCATACAGAGCATAAGTGATCATATCAATATGAAGTCGGTTTGTTTGCGCATATGGAGGACCTGCAGCTGCCACCAATTAATCCTGCGGAATGGTCATCATGGAGTTCAGGTGTACCCACAGGGCATGTAGGGGGAACATACAATTATAATGATCCATGGAATAAAGCACTGCAAAGATCCCAGATGTTCCATTCGCAGTACACTGATGTTGGATCATCCGGAGTGAGTGTGTTTCAACAACCACCTCCATACTTGCCTACTCTGCCCTTTTTCATTCTGCTATGTGCTGAAGATATGTACGCGACACCACATTCTATGCGGATTTTGGATGACCAGCCAGGCGAAGGCGAGCAGGATTTGGAGGGCCCCCAATCGCCACGGAGGATGGCTCAACCCCCACGACGGTATGACCAGACATCTTCCCTGCATAGACAAGAGCTTCCGAGGAGGAGGAGAAGATAGGATATTTCTTTTTCTATTTGGAATTTTCATATTAATGTTTAAACTTTTTATTTGGAACTTTTTATTTTCACCGCTTGTCGATATAACTTTATTTTTTACATATATGCTTTGAAATTTTTTTCTCTCTTACCCATTTATCTTTATTATTAGTTTATCGTTACCCGCTTATCTCCATTATTTAATTTATCGTGTTTTTTAAGATGATATAATTACATGGTAGTATCTGTTTAATTTTTTAAACTTTTATAAACACACACTGTCTGCACATGATACTCGAACTCAAATCACTTAGATAAAATATATCATCATTTCAACTTCACATTGTAATTTATCGTGTTTTAAATGCAAACTTTAAAAGATAGTCATTTGAGTTTTAAAAAAAATGACAATTTTATAGTATCTTATTGTTTACATGTATTCAATTAAATATAACTACATTATAATATTTTTAAAATTTGAGGACTTGTTCATGAATTTTCGTGATAAATATTAAATAGCACAGTAACATTTAGTAACTATTATGATTAAAAACATTTAAAGCAATTAAAAATTTTAAAATAATTGTCAACAATTTAATTTAAAAATGTTCTGTTACTTCATTAATGAAAGTTTACAAACTCATTCAAAATTGTTGTGACGGCCCTGCACGATAGTTAGGACGATTCGGACATTTATCTCTCGTGTGACCGGTCGCTTGGCAAAGTCCACAATGCCTAGTTTAAACTCCCTCTCGATCATCTGAATCATCCATACAAGTATGAATGCGGGAGGAAGTCGGTCGACCCTTTAGCTTTCTTCGAAGACTGGGATTTGGTAACCATTCTTCGTATATTGGATCTGTTGGTCAATATTCCTGATTTGGAATCGTCCTAAACATAAGCCTGTAGATATTTGCCATTGTTTCCAACCTAAAACAATCATCCACCAATGCATATGGGTCTATACGGACATGCATGCATGCGGCGATTGCGTGAGGGCACGGGTATCTATATGCCTGAAAATAGCCACAATCATACCAGTTCATATGCAAGTTTACTATGAACAATTTGTGCTCGTTCGGGCGTACCAAGGCTTGGACATTAAATTCAGCATCGTTGGGGTCGAAGGAATTCACTCTCATGGCGGTTGCGTCCTCTTGAAGTTTTTTCATACTCCTTTGGAGAGTTTCAGACCACTATTATCCCATATTTATTTGAGAGTTGACCTCATTCCTTTTGTCGCACCATACTTTTCCCAATCTAAAGTACGTCTCCCAAACAATACTGGAAATTGGTAGATGGCGCGTCTCTTTCAACACAGAGTTAATAGCCTCGACAAGGTTAGTGGTCATATGCCCGTAACGTCGACCTTCATCATAGGCCTGTGACCATCGTTCCCTGGGAATATCAGCAACAAAATCATGTACATGTTCTTCGTGCCTTATAAAATGCCTAAAGTTTGCATCGAACCTTGGCCGAACAGTTTCATACCCTGCTCGTAAAAACGTTAGTTAGTAAACGCAAGTCAAATATCATACATAAATAAATCAATAATTTAGACAATAACAAATTACAACTTACCTGCGCTTAAAATTTCATGACGAATTTGATTGTTCCGGAACTGTGCCTTTACATTGGCAGCAATATGCCTATACAATAGGCTGGATAAGCATGTGGTGGTCTCCATAAACTTCCGGGCCTATCAATTACTGATAATATAGCATACCCTCTATCAGAAATCACACAAATCCCGTCATCTTTGATTACGTGTCGGCGTAAATTATTCAAAAAGAATTCCTATCCCTCGACATTTTCCTTCTCAACTATGGCAAAGGCTATTAGAAATATATTCATGTCTCCGTCTTGCGCCACAACAATAAGCAATATTTGCCCGTATTTCTCGTACAGCCATGTACCATCAATTTGAATCATACATTTGCAGAATGTGAATCCTTTAATGCATTGCTGGAATGCCCAGAATAACTTACTGAATATTCTTTTTTCGGGAATTACTTCACCTTGTAGTGTTACTGCCGGCAACGTTTTATACTCTACAGCAGTTCCGGGGATAAATACTTGCATTGCTCGTAATAGAGCCGGTAGCTCATTATATGATCTATCCCAATCGCCTAAACTAACGTCATCGCCTTTTGCTTCGCCATCCACGCCTTATAGTAAGATGGGATGTATCTAAGCTGTGTACGGATCGATGCTACCAACACTACAATGGCAATCCTCGGATTCTTCTCAACCAACAACTTTGTGTAAACGCATATAAAATCGGAGTCAAGGTTTATGTGGTCATGTGTGATTGAAGCCATGGTACATGAATGTTGATCAATGAACCTTCTGACCTCCCACATCTTCTTTCGTTTCATATATGAAACTCTTATCCTCCAGTTACATTTTCTCCTCCAATTCACGCACCTTACACAATATGTTCCGCTATCAGATTCAGCAACGCAAGATTGCATATGACGTTTGACGCAGTACTCCTTGATTGCTAACTAAGCATCTTTCTTTGTATCGAATTGACCTCTGAGTTTCAACTCCCCGTCGGTTGAGGATGAGGCTGAAGAATGACAAAATACACGTTCCTCATATTCTTGATCCCGCATTACAACATAGTCCACCTTATACATGTGGACTGCAGGCACGTACGCTGGAAGATTGGGTTCCGGTTGCTACAGCTCCGGTTGAACATAACCTCAAACCGACGGCTCATCAGTCAATCTATATCTAGCAGACGCTACTGCCCAAACATCTTCCTCAACATCAAGATCATGGCCATGAGAAGCAGCGGTCCTAACATCATCATCTTCTGCCACTGGTATAACATTTTCGTCGTCCTCGCTGAAATCATCAACTATTTCGCCCTAACGACCATAAACGTTTTCGGTGTCACAATCCATCATGATATTCGATCACACCACTGACTCTCTTAATTTACCAAAAAAACTCTACCCAAAACTCCTTAAACTTGAATTGTTTTTAAATGAACAACAAAAGAACAAAAATTCCCAGGCAGCTCCTCTATATATATCCAGATACTGACGCCACCTGCAGATGGCGTCCTTGGTTCATGTCGCCGCCTGCAGATGGCGTCCTAAGAGGAATCTTATATACCTGCACGACATCTGCTCGTGGCGTATTGTCGAGCCAGCTTTATTCGGCTGACCACTTTCACTGCAATTGCTGGATTCGCGGCTCAATTTTTGTAATTCGACTCAAGACCCCACCTGCAGGTGGCGTCTTCATTGAAATTTAAATTTTAAATATTAAAAAATTCAAGAAGGTGGCGTCTTCAATTCACTGTAGTTTTTGCCGTAGATCCCCAATTATAGAGCAGCGTGCCTTATAACCCAAAATATCAACCAAAAAGGCAATATTGCCCTAAAAATGCTGAATTTCCAATGCCAATAGTTATATGAATAATAATTATATCTTTTGAACATCTTATGTTATTCATTTTTTTATTTTCTACGAGCAACGTTGTTCGAAGTCAAATTATTTAAAGAAAATAAATCATCATATACTGTTAGAACCACTTTTTAAATTCATATTTAAGATTGAGTCAAATTGAATCTTAAATTAAACAAAGTTCTCTCAACATTAAACAAGTATAAAATATGTTAATTCCTAAACCGCCAAATTATGTATATGTTTTTAGTTTAAATGTAATGGTTAATAATAATAATAATAATAATAATAATAATAATAATAATAATAATAATAATAATAATAAAGTGTCAAGTTGAACTAGAAAGTCAAGTTTATGCATTGATTTGAATAAAAAGAAAGGGAAACCGTTAGATTATGAAAGAGAATGGAATATTAAAAATAGGATAAATTTTACCGGATGTCACTTTTATTTGGACCGTGTTTTATTTTGGTCACTCATTTTAAAAAAAAATTATTCTGGTCAATTATATTTTTTATTTGTTTTATTTTGGTTATTATGCTGTTAACGCATGTTAGTTTGATGACGTGGCACATTAGTCAAAATGGTTAATTTTTAATTTGACACCCTTAGAACTTTAAACAAAATATTAATTTTATCCCTAAACTCTCTCAACCTCACTTTTATCTCACAATATCACTGCTCCGACTACCTTCTTTGGTGGGTGATGACTCCGACCACCTCTGTCTCCTTTACATATTACACAAGTTATAAAACCATCATCCTACAGCAAGCTTATAGCAAAGTTTTGAAGAGGGTGTTCTAATGGCTATTTCAATATCTGCAACTGTCTTCAAGGGAGGTTTAGGAAGTTGTTTCAATGGAGGTAAAGACTACGCCGTGTTGGCCAATTCAGTTCCGAACTGTGTTCGAGTCGGAAAGGCTGTTAGAGCACAGCCTGTGATGAAGAATGTGAATGAAGGGAAAGGGTTGTTTGCTCCTGTTGTGGTGGTTACTCGCCAAATCGTTTGCAAGAAAAGGTTCAATCAGCTTAGAGGAAAAGCAATTGCTTTGCACTCTCCGGTATATCATTTTCACTTGTCCTGAGGAAATGTAGTTTTGTATAACGAGACCAATTGAAATTTGATTGACATGGCAAAATGTGATAGTGTTATTGAGTTCACTTCTATTTTTGATTTTCAGGTGATTAATGAATTCCTATGAAGCACAGGTACTTCAATCTAATGCTGTATCACGTACTCGATACGGGACATATTAAGTACGGTTTGGGTACACCCTAGAATTTTATCTCCCTATTTTTTCTTATTCTTCTATTTTCTCACACTTTATCGATCTTTTTCTTGTTTCTTTTCAACTTTTCTTGCTCACATGATTCAACAATAAGTATATATACATGTGTGATGCCATGTTCACATAATTTTCTTATGACTTTTTTTTTACAATCTTTTATAATATAAAATTTATTTTATATTTATCGTACCTGTACCGTACTCGTACCCTGTAATTTTAGAAATTATCATTTTTTATTTCCGTTTCTGTACCTGTACCCGTATCTATATCTGTATCGGTGCAACATAGATGAATTCTGCAAATACATGGGGGCTGACGTTATAACCAGAAGCAAGGATTGATTCGACTGGCCAAGAAGAATGGGGAAAGGTTAGGATTCCTTGCATGATGATGACATTTACCAGGTGTAAATATATTTGTTCATCTGGGTTATTTTTCCCTGAGAATATCAGAAATCTGTAAAACCAACATATGTTTGCTTCATATGTACTTGTAACAGTTTAAATAAAACCCAGAGCACACCATCAATTACAGAAATTATAAGCAGGAATCAAAGAAAAATTGCCAAGCTCACAATTTACTCCAAAGTAGATTCTTAAGGCTTCCAGCAAAGCCGAATCATCATTAGAGTTCTTTACACAAGATTTCAGGAAAAATCAGTAGACATGCAAATGGTATGAGATTCGGCAAATATAGTAAAATTCTCAATGTGTCGAAATATCAAAAACCGTCCCCACAAATCAGTAGACATACATATGATAGGAGTTCTTTTGGACTAAGATTGTTGAAAGAAAGAAAGTTTTAAATTTTAACACGAAAAAATATGGAGTTTGTTTCAGCTTTTGATAAAGGGCAAAGAAGGGAGAAAGAGATGAAAAGAAAGAGAAGGAGATCAAGGTGGTCGGAACTATCACTTACCAAAGAAGGTAATCGGAGCAGGGATATTGTGGAATAAAAGTAAAAATGAGAGAATTTAAGGATCAAATTAATATTTTATTTAAAGTTTAAGGGTCAAATTAAAAATTAACCCTTTTGACTAATGTGCCACATCATCAAACTAAAAGTTTTAATGGTATAGTGACTAAAATAAAATAGAACACGACTCAAACAAAAGGAATCTTTGATGAAATTTACCCTTAAAAATAATATGGGCGCGTCTAAAACAAACTGTGTTAGCTGAATTACAAAAATGAGCGCTTTAACCAAATATAAAGTTTATATTTCAGGTAAAATCACTGTTGGACAAGCATGAAATATGTTAATTCTATACGGCGGCGGAAGGTTGTGGAGATTAATGAGAGCCATGGCCCCTAAGGTTTTGAGAAATTAGATTTGACCCTTAAAATTTTTAAAAGTTTTAATTTTGCCCCTTTAAAAAAATTAAAAATTTATATTAAGCTTCAAAATTTTGATTATTTTAATTAGATCACCTCTCATAATTTTTAAAATTTCTCATTAAATCTCTCAAAATTATTAAAATTTTTAGTTAGACCCTCAAAATCTTTAAAAATTTTAGTTTAACCTTCAAAATTTTTGAAAAATTAAATTGGCTCCCTAAACTTTGCCACCAAGTTTCGCGATTGATTCTATACATAAGCTCCGCTTAATCTTGGTCTAGACCGGTCAATGAACACCTCTACCTATTTTCAGCAGTCTGTATATCAAGTACAAAAAAGAAGAAAAAACTGAGGAAAAATTATATCATAGACATTCTTTAGCACATCAGTCATGGCCTTAACAAATATAAACCACTCATTTCATCATTTCTTACATGTCATTAACCTATTCAAATGGTAACTTTCAAAAAATTGTTTTTAATATAAAATATCATGAGCAAAGATTCACTTGGTAAAAAAATTCACAAGAAAAAAAGAGATGAAGTGAATGGTTTTTATTGGTTGGAATCTTAACTAACAGGGTAAGGAGGATCCATGATATAGTTTTCCAGACTGCAAGCATATTTTATCAGCTTTTGAAATCTAGAAATTGACAATTTAAAGTTTATATTTCAAGTCGGATCATATTTTTTTATGAAATAAAGAGGTATTACATTCTCATATTGAGATCTGAACCCATATAAGATAGAATTATATGAATATCTTTAGTTATTAGACCAATTAGTGGATCTCTAAATCGGACCATATTTAAACAAATACAAAACATATTAATATCATATGTAAGATTCTGGAAGTGCATGCTTAACCTCGCGATCAGGCTTCGAAGATCATATTTCAAACTATTTTTTAATTTAAAATTTATTATTACCAAAGATATAAGTCTGGTACATAAATTCTACAGCCGTTGAGCACAACAAAGAGAGCTTAACTCTCTTAAAATAACCATACAAATTCGAAATTCATAAAATAAAATAAAAAGGCAAGGAAACTGAAATTGTGAGGATATATAGATTTCCCATGCAAACCAACCAGACTTTAAAAGCCAGTTTATGCAGTGATGCTATGGAGCACCACAGTCTCGACGGTAAGCCCCGGTCCGAATCCGAACAGCACCCCCCACTCGAGCCCTTCACCCGTGGTTCCCAGTCCATTTTCTTTCGAACTCTTCCTCATCTCGTCCAATATAAACAACACACAGGCACTCGACATGTTCCCATATTCCGAAAGAACGTGTCGAGTGGCTCGTAGCTTTTCAGGCTTGAGTGCTAGCTTTGCTTCGACTTGGTCCAATATGGCTGGACCACCGGGGTGCGCTATCCAAAAGAGAGAGTTCCAATCGGATATGCCCAAAGGCTGAAATGCTTCAACTAGGCTCTTCTCAATGTTCTTTGAAATTAGGCCCGGAACATCCTTGAGGAGGTGAAATGTAAGCCCAACTTCACGAAGGTGACCGTCGATAGCACCATCGCTATCCGGCAATATCGTTTGGGCAGCTGACACAAGTTCGAACATGGGTTTTTCAATCTCGGGAATTGGGTCAGCCCCGATTATAACAGCAGCAGCACCATCACCAAACAACGCTTGGCCCACGAGACTATCCAAGTGAGTGTCACTCGGCCCACGGAAAGTAACCGCGGTGATTTCCGAGCAAACAACGAGGACACGAGCGCCCTTGTTGTTCTCAGCCAAATCCTTGGCCACACGGAGAACAGTGCCGCCCGCGAAGCAACCCTGTTGGTACATCATGAGGCGCTTAACGGATGGACGGAGGCCCAAGAGCTTGGTAAGCTGGTAGTCGGCCCCGGGCATGTCGACGCCGCTGGTGGTGCAGAACACGAGGTGAGTGATCTTGGACTTGGGCTGGCCCCATTCCTTAATTGCCTTGGTGGCCGCTTCTTTGCCTAGCTTTGGCACCTCAACCACCACCATGTCTTGCCTTGCATCAAGTGATGTTGCCATGTACTCACAAACGTTGGGGTTCTCTTTCAAAATCTCCTCCGTTAGGTACATGTAACGCTTCTTGATCATGGATTTTTCACCTACAATAATTAAACAAGACACTTAATTATAATTATTAATAATCATTAATTATTTGATTTTTGTGGTTGATATATGCCACGGCAGTTTCGATCAATCTTAACTTTCTTGTCTTATTTTCAAGCAATAATTGACTTTATATTTACAAATAAAACCTAATATCTCCTACTTTATAAGATTGTTCGATTAATAATATCGTTGATATATATAAAACATTAATCATATTTATGCGTTTAATATCTTTTGAAATGATCTAAACAGTATAGACAAACATTTACTCTTAAGGATTTTGCATGAAAATATTAAAAAACTACACGTTTTCATGCAAAAATCCACTTACTAAACACCAAAATCACCTTAAAATTCCATATAAAACATGCTAAATTTTTGGAACAAGAATTGTATATGCAAGAAAATGGAAAACTTACACATGCGCTTGAATTTCTCTTTCAACTCAGTCTTGTGCTCGCTATTCGTTATACGGAAATAGTAGTCGGGGTATGTGCTTTGATCAACGCAGTTAGGTGGAGTCGACGTGCCGATAGCCAACACGGTGGCCGGCCCTTCGGCGCGTTGAGCCTTACGGACTTCCTCGACCGTTACCATTTTTTTCTTTTTAGCAAAGAAAAGAAGACAGCCCAAGCTTTAGCAGCCGACGATGGAGGAAGCGGCGGTGGTAGTATAAGAGAGCTGTTATGTCTGAAATTGCCAAAGAATTTGGTCGTATAAATAAGATGAAGAAGAGGGGGAGGGTAGCTGAGACTCACGTGCATAAGAAATGCTATTGGGCACGTCTTATGAAACCAAACCAAACCAAACCAAACCAAGCAGTACTCGTTGAGAGGCTAGGTGGCACGTGACACATGAGTTTGGTACATCTATCTCTCCCCTTCTAAAGTGGACTCTTTACTATCAAAACATTTCTCTACTTCATTTCCACATTTTTAGCATCAGAATTTTCAACCCAATCATCTAGAAAACTGCATTTTAAACTCTCTTTATGAAACAAAGATTCATTAAAATTATTTAGACTTTTAGGTGAAAAGTTGAGTAGTTATTTTTTATTAAATTGAGATGTATTATATCTCTACGTAGGGATGGCAAAATAATTCGTTCTCGTCGGGTCCTAACCCGACTCGACTCAATAGGGGCATTTTTATTAAAAAATAGGGTTTGGGACAGGTTATGAAAAAAATAAAGTATGGGCGTGTTCGGGTTTAGGCTGAACATTTTTCGACCCGATATATTTATATATATTTATTATATTTTTTATATATTATATTTAATATTTTATTAATTTTTCTAGGGCAACGTCAAGTTTAGTCGGTTTTTTTATTAAAATACCGAGGTCAGGCCGGGTTATGCTTTTATTATGTCAAGTCGGGTCTGAGATATAATATATTAGAGTCGGGGTAGGTCGAGGTCGGGCGGCTAAAAACTTGCCCCGTTGCCATCCTATCCCCACACCAGGATTCGAATCCATATAAGATGGGGCAACATGAACATCTTCAGCTTCTAGACCGATTAGTAGATATTGAGTAATCATCTTTTAAGTAAAATATTGATATATTGTTCCATTATCTCAAAAGTTGTTTTAAATATATAAATTATAATCAATTTTTTTAAGAAAACTCAATTGTCTTGACGTAAACATGTTCATAGATAAGAGTGATTATCCACTCCGGTTCAATCTATATATGAATAAAGTTCTTCTAATACGTGAATCGATCTGGTCTGGTCTAGAAATAATTTTAAAAATATATGTTACTAAAATTAATTATAAAAACATTTGAAACAAATATAAAATTATTAATATAAAAGCTATAAAAATATATTTTTATATTTTTATTAGTTATTAAATTTAAAAATCAAATAATTTAAGCATAATACCAAAAAAACTCCCCTAACGTTAGACTAAATAATCACTTTGGCCCCTATTTTTTTCTAAAGCAATTTAACCCTCAACATTTCGTTTTGGGTCAAAATGGCTCATCCGTGAATGAAAACTGTTAGTCCACTTACGATAAACAACTTGAAATGACTTAACAGAATGACATGTCAGAAAAAAAATATTTTATATAAAGTCAACATATTTGTCTATATAACATTGCTATCATGGCGTGCACAACCATGTAGATTTGTCACGCCATTTCAAGTCATTTATCGTTAGTTGACTAATAGTTTTCATCCGCATATGGGTCATTTTGACTCAAAATAAAATATCGAGGGTTAAATTGCTTCAAAAAAATAAGAACCTAAATGACTATTCAGTCAAACACTATATGTATTTTTTGACATTATGCCAATAATTTAAGTGGGTTGGACCAGATCAAGTTCATGCTTAATTTTTTTTTATAAATAGAACATCAATACGATTCGATATGGTCCACGACACCTCTAACTTTATATAATATAAATTAAAAATTATGGTCAAAATAATCCAATCCAAGTAATCTAATTCATTTATTCGATGATCTGATCTAAAAATTCGGATACCCAATCCGTTTTTAGATGTTTTGAATAATTCGGATCAGATATAAATTGAGATGTGTTGAGTTTCGGATTATTCAAAAATCTGAAAGAGAAAAAAAGGATTGTTTGTTATATTGAGATTAATTGTTATTTTGGTCCTTCCTCTTTTGACTGTAGGCTATGTTCACAAAATTACTGACTTGACACTTTCAAGTTCTAATTTTATTCAATTTAACCCCTTAGCATGTTTATTTTTATTTTCTTAGTTTTGTTATTTATTTATTACATTTTATCTTTATTATATTTTTTATTATTATAAAATAATACCATTATTTTTTCGGTAATTAGTATACTTTTTAAGAAGATTGATGTAGTGTGTGTAACGTTATCTTTTGTGTGTTTTTATAATGTTTTTCATGAGGCCAATAATCTTACGAATGCATTAGTGGGCACTTTCGTGCAACATGAGAGCTGGGCGTGTTTTGAGTGTCTTGGTATTGCACAAAACATGGTGTGCTACTCTGTTGGGGGTATGTTCATTGCCTTCCATGTCTTTATTTTATGGATAAATTACGTAAATCGTCACTTAATTTTACTCTTAAATCTATTTTGGCTACTAAAGTTTAGATTTTGAACGTAGATGGAGGTTGCTCGGTCTCAAATTTCTCTAGTCACCTTGTTTCGGCCCTCTGAGTGTGAATCTGACTTCCATTTCATCAGAAAGTTCCTCGAAGTCTACGAATCGAAAAAAAATATTTTGTTTCTCTCTCGCCTATCTCCCTCTTCCATCGTTGGATGAAGCCTGTTTCTCAGTATATTGCTTACATCGTGCCGATAAAGCTTTTCACCGCTCGGATCTTGGAAAAATTCGTTCGCCGGTAAATAGATGCCGTCAAAAAATTATCGGAGAAGTGACAAAAAACGTTCAATGTCTAAACTTTAGTGAATAAATTGAACGTTTTGAAACTTTGGTGACCAAAATAAGTTTAAAAGTAAAATTCTGTGGTGATTTACGTAATTACCTTTATGTTATTTCCGAACTTTCAATGGTCCGCGACTATTTGTTCAATAAAAATCGTATTATTATCAAAAGAAATTATAATTATAATTATTGTATAATATATTTCCTTCCTATTTTATTTTATTTATTTTGGTTATTTTAGGGTAAAGTTCACAAATGGTCACTAAACTATCTCTAAAAATATAAAATGATCATCAAACTTTCAAATGTTACATAATGGGAATTAAACTTTAGTTTTTGTTACAAAATAGTAATTGAACCGTTAATTGTCGTTAATTGGGTGACGTGACAGTTACAATAATTTGAATAATGTAACATTTAATCCTCCATATTGACATATTTAATTAATTTAATTATAATTTAACCCTCATTATTGATGTCTAAATTGATTGAATGTGTAAATATTGAGGATTAAATATGTTACTATACAAATGTTTTTAACTGCCACGTCTCCCAGTTAACGACGGTGAACGGCCGAGTGACCGTTTTGTAATAAAAACTAAAGTTTAATTACCATTGTGTAATTTTTGAAAGTTTGGTGACCATTTTGTATTTTTAGGGATAGTTTAGTGACCATTTGTGTACTTTACCCTTATTTTTAATATTATCATTTTATTATTATTTTTTGTTTAACCATCGGTATCTGACTCATTGGTCGACTAATCCAGATCGGGTTTTGCAGAGGCCCAATACGGGGACGACCCTCCCAACCTAATTTTCTCTATTCACAACAGTAGGGTTCGAACCACTAACCTTCCTTAAATGATCTAGCACCTCATCCCACTAAACCAACTAGTTATTGGTATTTTTATTATTCTTTTACCATATATATATTACTTACTATTATTATTATTTATTTTATAATATATTTTTTAAAAAATAAGTTACTACTAATAATTTAAAAAATTGCATATCTGATCCAAAAATCTTATATCCAAAAAATTGAATATCCAATTTTTTGAATCAGATACATATCACGATTTTACTGATTTGAAAAACCATATATGCATTTTTTCTGAATTAAATACGATTTGAATCCGAAAATGAACACCCCTAATAGCAAGTAGGATATTTATGACTACATTAATTTAACTCAGAAAACACCAAATTAGATCTTCGAGCAGAAAACACCAAACTTAAGTTTAAAATATAGTAGCTTTAACTCGGAGTGGATATTGTTATACTATTTATGGGTGGGATAAACGGTGAAAAATTTGGTGAGAAAGTTTGTTGAGTTAACTTAATTTATTTTAAAAAAAACTAGAGGTTTAAACTAATAATTTTAAAAAATTTAGAGGATTTAATTTATATTTTCTTTAAAAAATTGGGGTTTAACTAAAATTTTAAGAGGCTAGAGTTTTTAAAAATTTATGTGAAAATTTTAATTAAATTATTCAAAAAAATTGAAATTTAATATGAGTTTTTAAAGAAATTTGTGGATGACAAATCAATTTTTTTAAAAAAATGTTAAAAACTAAAGACTAATTTTTTAAATTTTGGAGGACTATGACCCCACAAGCCCTAGGTGTGTTTTCCCACCGGGATAAAGTCAGAAGTTTTTTTTTTTTTTATCGAGGACTGAGATCGAATTGTAATTTTTTAAGGAGGTAAATCTTAATTTTATTATTTTATTAATTAAAAGTTTTTCATTTTGAGATAAAAAAAAACATTTTTATCAAATTAAGGGAATCAAAGGAAAGTTTTACCAAATTTTTAACTAAAATTTTATAACTTTACAGACAAAACTAAAAATGTTATCCAATCCGGAGATGAACCGAGAGGGGCTGGAGAGGGTGGCCGCCCCCTAAAATTTGAAATCGGTATATAATTTAAAAAAAATTATGTATTTTTTATTGAAAAATTATTTTCCCCTAAAATTTTACAAATTTTTACTCTTAAAATTTTATAAGTTCGCATCTTAACATAAAGTCTTACGTCCGTCCTTGAGATTCATATTGGACAAAGCCCCTACCAATTCCTAATGTCGCCTCTAACCACACGAAATTTACAGCATAACAATCTTAAAGAAATAAATCAAGGAAAAGTATAATGACATACTAACATAGAAATTATCGAATTTAAACGATTAAATAAAAAAAATCGAAATTGTAAAGAAAGCTTACCTTATATTGTTGTCAAAACTCTGGTCTCTTGAAACACCAAAAGTTGTTTGATTTCAACACAGAAATTAGTTCCAATCTCTTACAGTATTAAACTGCAAAGAAATCGACATTTATTTATTGTCTATCTGAAGTGGAATAACCTTAAACCGACAGAAGATATATTTATTTAAAACTCACTTACTTTAATATTTACCGTTTTCTTTTTTAAATAGGGTAAATTGCTCAAATGATCACTCAATTATGGGGTTGGTCTCGATTTGACCATTATATTTTTAATTATGACAATAAGACCACATAATTATTTAAGTAGTATCAATCAAGCCGTTTGCCGTTAAAACCTAACGGAGTGATATGGGCAAAAAATTTGTTTAATTATACATTTAGTCTCTGTTACTTGCATAGTCTATCAATTTGGTCCTAAACTAAATTAAATTTAATAAATTTTATCCTCTGATCTGACAATGACACATGTCACCAACACCATGCTCCCCTTCAGCCTCCACTCTTCCCTGCTTCCCTTCTTGGCGCCTTGTTGCACCAATCTGCAGAAATCCCTAACCACATGGCATCAAACCCCTCGAAACCCCAAGTATTCTTCTTGACTTTAAAACCCCGAAACCCCATGAACTCAAAACCCATGTTAAGCTTTAGTCCCAAGTGAAGCAGGTTGCACTTGCAGCAGCTGCTTTGCACCTTGGTTCAACATTTTAGGCTGCTGTTGTTAGTTGGAAACCATAAAAAATGAACTTTTTCTTAACCTCTACACTAATTCATGGAAATCAAACTAAACAGCTGAATCTGCAGCAAATCAATTTCACCTTTCCATCATTTCTCCCGCATTCGAATAAAGTAAATAAAGGGATTATAGTCTCAACAACCAATTTATCAAGCTCAAATGTGATTTCCAAAAAGTAAAAACTATTCAATAATCAGTTTTTAACTCAAATTTATCTAATTCAATAAAAAAATATGATTCCCAATTCGAATCTTCAATTTTTAACTCAATAATCAGTTTCGAGTTCATGAGGTTTCGGGTTTTAAAGTCAACAATACTTGGGTTTTCAAGGGGTTTGATGCCATGTGGTTAGGGGTTTCTGCAGATTGGTGCAACATGGCGCCAAGAAAGGAAGCAGGGAAGAGTGGAGGCTGAAGGGGAGCATGGCGTGGGATTATTAGAATTACAATATATAAAAAAATGTTGAAATAAAAAGCCATGTGAGGCAGCTGGCTCGGTGGCTTTAGTATAGGGGTTAGAATGAACAGAGCGTTCGACGAACCGTTCATAAACTGTTCGTATAACATTCATTTATTAAGCTAAATAAATGAGTATGAACAAAATTTTTATGTTCGTTTGTTTAAACGAACATGAACATATGTGTGTTCGGCTCGTTTATAAGCCTGTTGGCTCGTTTATAAGCCTATTTATAGGTTTTTTTATAAGCTCGTTTATAGGTTGCTAAGGATGTAATATAAGTACATGTTAAAATAGAAGTTTTATTTTTTGCTTTTGTTTTATTTATTATTGTTAATTTAGCTAACGTTTCTTAACATAAAAATGAACATGTTCGCGAACACTTAAAGGAACGTGTTTGTGAACGCTTAAACAACACGTTCACGAATACTTAAATGAACACGTCTGCGAACGCTTAAACGAACATGTTCGCGAACACTTAAACGAACACGTTCGTCTTAAACGAACCCGTTCGTGAACACTTAAACGAACCTATTCGCGAACACTTAAACAAGCACGAACACCTTCAAAAATAAATAAACGAACACGAATACAATATTAAAATTTCAAACGAACATGAACCAAACATGAACACCTTTAAAAATAAATAAACGAACACGAACATAGTCTTGTTCATTCAAGCTCGGTTCATTTACACCCTGTAGCGACTGATTTTTCCGGTGCCGCTACGAAAAGTTAAAAAAATCGTATTTGGGGATTCCCACTTTTGTTGAAAAATCATTTAAAAGATGGGAGATTTTAGAAGAAAACTCGTATTTTAAAAACATAGAGTCGCTACCGGCCATTTTGGTAAGCCGAAAATCGTAAAAACAAAAATCAGAGATTTTAAAAATTTGGGTTCGAGAGTTAGTTACGGATGAGAAATGGTTTTCACCCACACCGTCCAAAATAGGTACCTATCAGGTTCGTACCGTATTTATTAAGAAAAATAAAAAAATCAATTTAATTTAATAATTAATTCCTAATATGTATGGTTCCAACATTAAATTTGCCTCGATATCTATGGTATCAAAGGAGATGACACTTGGAGACCGGGATGACAC
This sequence comes from Hibiscus mutabilis, assembly GCA_019671005.1. NCBI lineage: Eukaryota > Viridiplantae > Streptophyta > Magnoliopsida > Malvales > Malvaceae > Hibiscus > Hibiscus mutabilis. Next base: position 1,605,764 of record CM033739.1, read on the forward strand.
TCCCACCGGAATACCGGAATAAAAGCCTAATATTATATGTGAGAAATATAAACATGATAAATTAAAATACATGAATTAATAAAGGCTAAACAAATATTAAATAACAAAATATCCATGTGCATATATGGACAAATAAATATACATAATTAAAATAAAACATCCATAAATATATAAACATAATATATACAACATATAAGAGACAAATATATATACATATAAAATATATTTTACTTAAAAAGCTTATAATAAAAAAATCATAACACGTATAATATATATATAACATAATATATACATACATATATATTACTATAAAAAGCTTGTAATATAAAGATTTTATAAAATATAATATACGTCATACTAAGGAAAACAATTTAAAAAAAACATATGTACATATAGTCTTATTAAAGAAAGTAATATATATATATCATATTATAAAAGGTTAATAATATATAATTATGTTTTAATAATACAATCTTCAAAAAATATATACAGGGACGGAGCCAGGATCAAACATTGGGAGGGACAAGAGTCTATTGAGCCTTTAAATCTAAAAATTAGGAGGGGCAAATGACTTATTTAAATAATATTTAAACAAAAAAGGGTCTAAAATACAATTATCCCAAAAATTCTGGGAGGGGCAGCGGCCCTACTCACACTACATATAGTTTCGTCTCTGAATATATACACGTATTTTATAAAAAAGACTATAATATATATATATATTCACATCATATTATAAAAAACAAACAAACATACATATAAGAATAAAGTAAGCATTCAAATAAATCAAACAAATAGACTAACCAATACGAATAAATATATAAATAAGGACTGAAATCCAAAAAATTAAAATACAAGGTAAATATATATGTGCAGGGGACCAAGATAAAAATAAAATAAAATAAAAAGGGAAAAGGAGTATTTTTCCACTGGAATCGGGACAAAATTGAAACAAAAATCAAACTTTCGGGGACCAAAAGGGTATGAAAAAACCAGACTTAATTAAAACGGAGGATGAAATTGTAAAGCAGATTAAAACTTGAAGGACTGGGTATGTGATATTAGAAGACGAAATAGTCTAAAAGTTATCTTGAAAACACAGAGGGACTTAAGAGTAATAAAATCATTTTGAAAGGCCGAATTAACTCTGAAATAAAGGCGAAAATGAAAGAAATTAGAAAGCTAAAGAAATTTGAAACGCAAAAGGGCCACGGGAGTAAAATTGAAAAGGACAGAAAGATTAAAACATGAATAAACCTTTTTTAAAATTAACCCGATCTATATATAAACTCTTTCATTTCGAAACTATTTAAAAAAATTATCTTAAAAAATAGGAAAAAATTTTGATACACAGTCCGTGTAAACTAAAGTTTACACGTAACTTTTAGTTTTAGTGGTTAGGGTTTAAGGTTTAGGGGTTTATGTTGTATGGTTTAGAATTTAAGATTATTATTTAGAATTTAGTGTATAGAGTTTAAGGTATAGTGTTTAGTTTTTTAGGGTTAGAATTAAAAATTTAATATTTAAATTTTTATAGTTTAAATATACAAGCTTATGTAAAATTAATTTTACACAGCCCGTGTATTAAACTTTTACCTTAAAAAATAACCAAACCAAACCAAAATCCTATTCAACCAAACCAAACCAAACCAAAATCCTATTTATTATTCTCTTCCCAAAACCAAACCAAAATCCTATCAAAACTCCTCCGGTCACCACCATTTCCAGAATCCGCCGCCATGCAAGCCACATTTTTAACCTCACGAACCACCGTACCTCCCGCCACAAAGCTCCGCTTCCGACGCATTCGTATAACCGCTCAATCCCAAGCAACTGTGACAGCAGACTCTTTGCCTCCTGCAATCTTAAAGCTCAACGAATACAGCTCAAGAAAAGCGGAGGCCAAATCACAAGGCGCGTTACAGGCCATGTTTTACGGCGTTGGATTGCCGGAAGACAACTTGTGGAAACCCCAAATGGAGATACCCCCGGTATTGTCTATGGGTACGCTCGGGGTTAGTGACGGGATTTCGAGGTGGACGAGAGGGATGCCTTACAGTTTGCAGTCGATGGATTTGATTGGGGACACCATTAATGTAAGTTTATTATTCAAAATTGAACCTTTTAATAGCTATTGCTTTTAATTGTGAGAAACAGGGGCAAATGCTAGGAATTAAACTGCATTTCTCTCAGAAGTGTTATCCTTTCGGTATAAATGGCAAAAGCTAATCAAATTGATGAATTAATTTCGTTAATGTTATATAGTTTATGAATGGAGGTTAGGATTGGATTGAATTTGTATGATCTTTAGTAGTCATTGTTAATAGAAAGCCTTAGGGGAAGAAGAGGAGATCCAGTATAACTGCACTATTTTGTTTGGTTTGAACTATTTTATTTAGTGTAGAATGTTGCTTTTACCAAGCTCAAGTACATGCCTTTCATGACTTCCAAACTCTTCTAGGAGGGAATCCAATGTTTCATGGGCCCGGACACAGAGACTGACATGGGCATGGACACAGGCACAGAGAATGACGCGGACACGGTACGGAAAATTCTTTATGTTAAAACAGATGATTAAAAATAAAAAACAAATAATTTCAGCCATCCCGATAAGTCCTTTGTAATCTTCCATGTACCCAACCTGTACCTATCCCGGAGACATATCGAGTACGCGGGACGGCCTTGGGCTGCCATACCCGTTCTACATAGAGGGAATCTTTATATGAGAGAGTTCCACTGAAGAAAATGCACAAAACTACCCTTGTTGGTTGGTACTGTTGTTTTACCCCACAGGTTGAATTGCATTTTGTTTAATAAATGCTTGAGCTACACAGTTTACTTGTTAAATGCTATGAGTTTGAACTGTTTGTTAAGGGTTTTCCAAATAATTGTGTGCTTGATATGATAGTCTTAAAGTGGCAAGTCTGAGGGTTTTTTTCCACTCATATCTTCTATGTTCTTTAGCATGAGCTTTGTTTGTATACCTTTCTATCAAGAATGAATGTGTATTCCTTGTGTATGTATCTGCTGCATTTGCTAAACCTTGAACTTGTAAATTTCCAGGGAAATGTAGCAGTCATTAGAAGGGAGGGGCCAAAGGGCCTGTGTGAAATGTTGACGCCAGCAAGTGAAATTGTTGGAGCAGTTGTTTGGAAGGTGCCGCAGTTTGCCGTGAAAGTGGCAGCTAAGCTGGCAGCGAAGAAGTTTGAGAAGTCGCGGCTGAACCCTTTCACGGAGTTGGTTACGAAGAAAATGGTCAATTTCCTTGCGCCGGTCGCCATAAGCTTCGTGGAACCGTTTCCCATAAAGCCGGTGATAATGGCAGTAAATTTTTGTATGTTTTTTTGGCCACCGGAAGCAGCAGCATATTTCGTTGAAGGTGATGTGGCAAAGTTGGTGACAAACGGTATCGCGCAATTAGTAGCACCGCCATCTGCATATATGGTAGAATGGGTTGTGGCTTATTGTATGGAATGTTTGGGGGCGAAGATGCTGAAAAGTTGGATCAAATTTGATGATGATCTATGTCATCCTGCTCGGCATTTTGCCCTCAATTTTTGTGTAGACCTGGCCATTTGGTTTTGGTTCCCCTGATGTAACCGTTAGCCGCTTTTATTTTGAAATGGTTTTGGTTTACTGTAATCTCACTTTTGAATTTCATCTTCAAAACTTCAATTTAAATTTCTATTGAGTATTAGTTTGCTTTCAAATTCCTCTTTGGCATTTCGTAGGATGTGTGGTTTTCCGCATGGTTTTGATGTTAACTTCAATGGCAGGAGTGGAGGTTTGTCTCTTGCATGGAAGAATAATTGCAAGGTCTCTCTTAGATCATATTCTGACAGACAGATATTATGATCGATGAGGATGCTACTGGTTTATCTTGGAGATGTACCGGCTTCTATGGTGCATCGGAAGAACAGAATAGAGCATCTTCTTAGGCCCTTTCACGCCAATTGAATGACCTCCCCGATGTCCCTTGACTGGTTATTGGTGATTTCAATGAACTTATGTTTGCTTCGGAAAAGAGAGGTGGACGAATGCGGAGTGCTATATGACAGATGGATGGATTTCACTCGGCACTATTAGATTGCTCTCTAGACGATATTGGTTATCAAGGATCATGGTTTACTTGGGAATGGGGTCAACTTCAATCAAATAACACAAGACTTGATCGGGGGTGGCCAACCGTTCTTGGTGGGACTTGTTTCCCCACTTTGCCCTTGATCAATACGTTCATTCATTCTTCGACCATTGTCCATTGCTACTTACTACGGATGTGAGCTCTTCTACAGCAAGCCAACCTTAGTAGTTACTTGAAGATTCTTGTGAAAGTGAAGTAACTCAGCTATGGCAATCCTCTACTAGTTCTATACCCTCTCGCCTTAGATTTGTGGAACATGGTCTTAATTTATGGTTACTCGAGATAATGAAAGAGAAAAAGATCTCTGTTCAGTCGCTCAAAAAGCGATTACAAGAGCTTAATGATCTACATCCCTCTGACCAAATTCTGAGTAATATTTTGAACACAAAAATGGCTCTAAATTTAGAGGCCGACCGTGAAGAACTATATTGGGAGCAGCGCACTAGAGCAAACTGGCTCAAGAATGACGATCGAAATACGAATTTTTGTCCACAAGTTTGCTTCTGCTCGCAAATGGAAAAACCATATTAAAAAGCTTATGGACGATATTGATGTTCTTTGCGAGTCTGATGAGGATATCCATAGACTAGCTCTGGCCTATTTTCAATCCCTTTTTACTTCCCAAGGAGCGGCTAATCCTTCTCCAATCCTGGAAGGTATTGAAAATTGCTTAGGGGTTGTATTTTACCGGCGGTTTTGACATATTGTTGGTAGAGATGTTGCCGATTATTGTATAAGCATATTGAAAGGCGGAAAATCTTTCGATGAGATTAACTTGACACATATTGTTCTTATTCCTAAGGTTAGTGATCCCCGGCACGTCTCAATTTCGACTGATTAGCTTATGTAATGTGATTTACAAAATCATATATAAAATGTTTGCCAACGGATTCTATCTTTATGTATTGATAAGGCTCAAAATGTATTTATCTCGGACCGTTTAATTTCAGATAATGTTGTTACTCCTCATGAAATGTTACACTCTCTTAAGAATAAAGGCACTAGTAGACAAGGCTTGACATGAGTAAAGCATGACAGCGTAGAGTGGTCATTCCTTGAAAGTTTTGTACGAAAGATGGGTTTTGCAGATGAAAATATTATTTTTGACGATGCTACAACTACGGGTGCTCGGAATTTGAAGGATATGTTGGCTACTTACTCAGACTGTTCATTACGCACCAAAATATTCTGCTAGACAATACAGAAGAGGCGTGCCGCATCATGGCAGTCACTAGTCACGATTGTCCGGATCTCTATCTTGGTTTACCCTCCATGGTCGGCCGCAATAAGAAGAGGTCCCTCATGTTCCTTCTTGATAAATGCACAAAGAGTTTAACCAACTGGAGTGCTAGAAAGTTATCCCTCGGAGGTAAGGAGATTTATATTAAATCAGTTTTACAAGCTATACCGTTATATGTCATGTCGTGTTTCTTCGGGTAAGAAGTGGATATCGAAAACTATTACGGGATTCACTTCAGAATGTCTATTCGTGTAAGTTCTTTGTTTCCTTATGGGAACTTAATTGCCTACAAAAATTAAAATCACAATTTGAAAGCTTGAGAACAATTACATACCTACCATCCATAATCTATGTAGAAAGAGAATTGCTACAAGTAGCATTGCCCTCACAGTATGATGCATGTCGAAGCTACTAGCCATGGTTCTCACCCTTGAAACTTTGCTATAAAAGTCTAGGCTAAGCTTAATTTCAGTTGGCCATCTCATATCCAGTTGCCTGGAATGGATGTTTCATAATTTCAACAAAACTAGACATATGGAGATTATTATTACTGTCTGGTCTTTGAGGTTTTCCCATAATAAGCTTCTACATGAAGGGGTAAGACAAAGAACATCTGATATTACTCGTACTTTTGTTCAAAGAGCACATGTACATAGTAGAGTATGAGGTACTAGGATTTTCATACCACTGCAATATAAATATTGTTGACCCCATACCCAATAAATCAAGTGGGGTCAATCCTAATATTTCCTATAAAAAAAATCTGTACTAACTCATTGAAAATCCCATTTAACTCTTCGAAAATCTCACACCACAACAAATCAGGTGGAGTCAATTGACCTCTAATCTACATGTGGCGCCACTACTCGTAGTTCACCTCACTCATCCCTCTCCGTCAGTCGGGGGCAAAGGACAAAAGAGACTAGTTAGGCCACAGCCCTTCAAAATTTAAAAAATTATAATTTAGACCCTTAAAAATTTTAAAAAATTTAATTTGTCCCCTCTCATTTTTAAAAATTTAGATTAAATTTCAAAAAATGTTAATGTTCTTAATTAAATCCTTCCCATAATTTCAAAAAATTCTCATTAAGCCTCTCAAAATTTTATAAATTTTAGTTAGACTCTAATTTTTTGAACGCATGTTCTCATGTATAAATGGCATTTTATAAGGATAAGTGCGAATGTGCGATACTGCTTGAATTATGTTTCAAAAACTTTTTTGTGCTTACGCGGGAAGTTTGTTTATGTTCGTTTATTTATTAAATGAACGAACATAAACATAATTTTCTATTCGTTTAATTAAATAAATAAGCACGAACAAAGAGATTATTCGTTCATTTACATTCATAAACGTTCGGTAATTCGTGAATTTATGTTTGTTTAAATTTATTCACATATATCTATTTATATTTATTATTTTTTATAACAAAATTATTATATTGTAAAAACTTAAATTTATTAACATGTGTTCGTTCGTTTATGTTCGTTTAAAATTATTTACATATGTCCTTTTATGTTTGTTCGTTTGTGTTCGTTTACGTTCGTTTATCATTTTAACAAATAAACATGAACGAACACAAAACAAATTACATTCCTTAACAAACAAACACGAATAAAAAATTATGTTCATTAATCGTTCGTATTCTTTCATTTGTTCAACTAAAATTAAACAAACAAATATAAATATACTCTAATTCGTGTTCATTTAATTTATTTACAGGCCTATCTCTAACACGTTAGTATTATCCTCGAAGAAATTCTCTCTTAAAAAAACGTCTCGGATGTCGGAACACGTGTGTGAACCTGAGCGTGTGAGTGGTGGGATTTGAACTATATCTTTGTACATAAAATACGCATTTGGTACATGAACTATCATAATTTCTTAATATTATACATTTACTTTTTTTTCATTCGTAATTTCATACATGAACTCTTTTCTCGGTAATGTTTTTTTCATTTTCGTGACGTAATCTAACATGAATTCTTTAGACAAACTATAAACCGACACATGTCATTTATTTTTAAAAATAAAATTTACATTTACTTAAGGTGTAATCGCATGATTAGTCCTTAACATTTTAATTTTTTTAATTTCACCCTTAAATTTTTATTTAACATAAATAGACCTATCAAAATTGACATGTGTCATAGAAATTTTAAAATCTAAATTAGTGTCTTTCAAGGTTTTTTCATTTCACCTAATAATCCCAAATTTTAGGGGTTTTTTTTCATTTTTTATAAAAAAATATTCCCTCTGTCCCACTAATTTTGTTCATTATTAACTTTTAAAAAGTTATTTTTTTTAACTTTGACCACAATTATTTTAAATATTTAAATTAATTAAATTTTATAAAATATATATTTTTAAACTACTTGATATAAGCTTTTTAAAATATATTTTTTCATATTTTTTTACCAATAATACATTTAAAGTAATAAATAGTCATAGTTTAAAAAGTTTGACTTAAAAAAAGTCAATTATGAACATTTTCAGTGAGACGGAAATAGTATAGATTAGAGGATCGTCTCTATAATGGACCTTTAAAATATCAGATTAGAATAAATAGTTAATAAGTCAATAGTAATAATTATATCGAAAAAGAATTAATGTATATATTTAACTCACCAATATTTGTTGTATTATTCTCGATTAGATATTATAAAGTTATTATGTGAACGAGATAATATAAAAGCTCTAAAGTCTGTTAAATATTAAAGAATTGAAAGGTTATTATTTTCATTATTATTGTTTATTATTATATTTTAAAAGACTTAAAATTTGCCAACAATCTATAGATTAAGTAGTTAACACATTTTCCTCCTTAGATTATGAGTTTTAGAATTACTAAGAGTAAATTTTTTTTTAGGTAAAAATTGTAAAAAAATAAATAAAATTTAGGGTAAAGTACACAAATGGCTACTATACTATTTTTAAAAAATAAAATGGTCATCAAACTTTAAAAAGTTATATAACGAGCATTAAACTGTAGTTTTTGATACAAAATGGTCACTGAGCCGTTAACTGTCATTAAGTGGGTGACGTGACAGTTATAAAAATTTAAATAAAAAAATATTTAATTCTCTATATTAACACATTCAATTAATTTATTTCTAATTTAACCATCATTATATATATTTAAATGATTAAATGTGTAAATATTAATGATTAACTATATTATTTTATAAATTTTATAATAAAATTTAAAATTTAATATCTATTATATAACTTTTAAAAATTTAATTAATATTTAATATTTTTAGCGGTAATTTAATAACCATTTGTATTTTTTACCTTAAAATTTAAAAACCACTAGTCACGTGAAGTGCGTTCAGAGCACTTCCTCCGTTAATTCTTTCACATTCCTCCAAATAGAGAAAACCTAAGGTCTTTAGATTTTTGGGAAAAAGGTTTCCGCCGGAAGATATCTATGTCCCCGGAGACGTCACCTTGGTTATTTGTTGATTTCCTTTGGGGTTTCATGTAGAGAATCTGAACGGTTATTGATCCTTGGGTTGATTTCCATGACCTACGATTCAATGTTGGTCCTTGGCATAACGGAAGTAGATCTGCTTTTGTTGATAATTTTGTTATTTTTCAAGATGTTTTCTTCTTTTTCTTCTTTCAATTCTGAAACTATCTCACTCTAATGGTGGCTAGATCTGTAAATGTCAGGTGCAATAATCGCAACTGGAGGCTCAATCGGCTAAGATTTATGGTTAATGGTGGAACCATCAAGGTTTGCTGCCTTTTCTTGTCTAACTGCTGTAGATCGAATGCGCTTTCTCTTTAGTTGCAAAGTTTCTTTGTTAAACAGTGTTTCTCTTTGATTTTATATTTGTCTTTTGCAGCCTGGCCATATTCAAGGTAATGAATATGGCATAGTATCTGACTTTCAATCTAAGATTAAAATAGAATATATAAAGCTAAATCTATATCTATGTATGCTATAATATATAAATATTTACTTAAAAATGAATTCCTTTCAAATTGCAGATTGAGTATATTTCGGTTGACATTATTTTGGTACTCTTGTACAATATATAGGAGATAGTGGTGTAAGCATGCCCAACTTTCAATATTATTTGATTTATGAATGACAGGTTCCCGAGAGTGGTCTAAAAATAGAGAACTTAAATTAAATATTTATAAAAAATTATAAATTTGTATATATAATTATGTGTGTATATATAACAATTATCTAAAATTTAAAACATGCAAAGGGAAAATGTTTGATTTTTAGATGTTTATAAGTCAATTTTTTTGTTGTTCAAGAGTATAATATAATAATAATTTTTTTATTAAGTTACTTTTTTTGAAGAAAAAAATTATATCTCTTAATGATTATAAATTAAGGGTCGTATTCTATTAAATTGTAAAGGGCCCTCAAAATTTTCGAACCTCCACTTATGAATGAGCAAGAATTTGAATATTATAAACATTGAACATTAAATTTTAAAAAAAATCCCTCCAAAACTGATTTGGGTTTTCACTAAGTGTTAACTTTTTATGAAATGGATCTAGTTCTTATAACAAGTCTAATATTTCCCATTTACCACCAAGATATGAAATAATTAAATAAAATTTATTTCAACCATTTATTAATAGTTGTAATAAAAAAGTATGAGTCTAATGAGTATGGTCAATCTGGATTTGATCAATTGGAATTTTATATTTTTTGGTAGGGTCGGAATTATATGATTTAATCTTCATGGTATGGTTTCTCAGGTAGACACCTTTTACAAGTGGTTTATATAAATTGGACTAATGTGCTATTGTCAAACACAGGTATGTATCCAATTCAAATGTAAATAATTTTATTTTATAGTATTCCAAAGGATCTTTGAAAGGCGTATTTTTATATTCAAATGTTTGATATAGATATTTTATAGAAAATGAATAGTGCAAGCTATATAACAAGTGGTTAATCCAAGTTTATCTGGTTACGTACCGTCTTATTTCAATGGTTTGTTTATTTTTTACACTTGTATTTTGCAGTCCTATCATTTTCCTGGCCATACGACATAGTATGTCTACCTTCCATGTTAGAGTGATGTGTCATATGAATGTCGTTATTGCTATAGTTTTACTTATTTGGACTCAAGTAAGCATGTAGGGGTATTTATTTAATTATATAGTTTGATTTTATATGTAATGATAATTATATCATTTTAATATTTTTTGTGTATGGCATTGTTTATTTTTATGAAGATTTTTGTTTAGCAAATTTTATTTAATTGTTAATGATTTAAATATAAAATATTTTAATGTATCTCTATGCATATTTTGAGCCTTCAAACCTAACACTAATGGAGGCATTATGTTTCCTTCTTATAACATTATGTAATCCTTTTTTGTACGTCACTGTTTCTTAATACATGAGATTTTAATCTAATATCTTATATTCCTTCTCTTCCAGGAACCAAAAGTCAGAAGGATCCGACTCATATCCCGCACTCTTGTGTCCTTGCCGACACATTTGTGTATCTATGTATGTGGATGGATCATCCTCTTCATGGTCAACGATTTTTGTTTGTGTCGCAGTTTTTGTCAAGTCCGGGTAACAGAGCTTATGTCACAATTTTGGTTCTTAATTGGATGATAAAGGGGTCAACTTGATGTTTAAAGTTGGTGTCAAAGGGAGTGGCGAATTTAGTAGAAAGGTAGAGATGAATTTGATGGCAAGGTTAGTGGCGAATTTGATGGCAAAGAACCATTAACATAGAGTTTGTCATTTAATTTGTCACTAACTTTGTCACCAAATTTGCTACTTTCTATTGATTTTTACCATTTAAATTTGACACTAATTTTGTCATCTAGAACTAAGAATGCAATCATGCTTTAATTAAGGGATTTAATCGCACTTCAAATGTGAATGGTATTATATAAATGGGAAATTTATGGCTCAACGGCGCATCTTCTGGTTTGGACTTGGCATTTGGCTACAGTTCGCTGTAATCTCAGTGCCTCGCATATATATGTACAAGCAATGTTTTTGGAATTTCATAGTTATTTGGGGGAGTTCTTTTGGGTAATTTACATAAATATTTACTCAATTCATCGCTAAACTTTATTATGCGACTTATTTTGATTATTAGAGTTTTAAACGTTCAATTTACTCACTAAAATTTATACATTAAATTTCTTTTGTCACTTTTTTATGACATGAATTATTTTATTAATATTACATATAAAATATGATTTAAAATTAAAAAAATTAAACAACCATCAGAATAAGAAAAAAAAATCTTAAATATCAAAAAGGTTATCCTCCATCTTCAACCTCAACGTAGATTCCTACAACTTTTATAACCGAATTTGTAAACTCTTAGACAGGCTTATACATTTAAGTCTAATTTTAGATGTCACATTCCATACTAAAAACTTTTCATAGAAATATTTATAGTTTAAAGTTTAAACAAATAATAATTTATAAACCATAAATATAATACCAAAAGCTCGGTCTAAAACTATATCAAAATTAAGTTACAAAATAATATCATCATGCAATAAGTGCAGATAAAAATATAATAGTTCAAAGATAAATAAATTGTTCCGGTAAAACATATTCAAGGGCATCTAAAGTTTGTATTTAAAACCAAGCTACCCTTCAACTGTACGCCAATATGTAGTTCCCCAAAATTACATCCATAAAAACTTACCCTATGCCTAAATGAGCGTAAGAGCCAACATAAGGGGTTGTCTTAGGACCATAAAGAATTACCCGAGTCGAAGTGTCGAAACCTACCCAGGGTATGACCTTGGGTCCATAAGGAATTACCAGTTGGATCAGAGTTATAATACCCGACCCAGTTGACCCGGATCAACTACTCGATGACCCTATTCAAAATAGATGGGTAATTTTAGAATTTGTATTTTTTCGAGTCAGGTACCCCGCGCGATAATTTCTTTGGTACTCGGGTCAGGCTTGGGCCGCAAATCTCGTTCCAGTCGGGTACCCGACTACCCGATTATATATATATATTTTTATAATTAATTTAATATATAGATAAATTAATTTAAAATAAAAATATCAGAGGAAGTGGACTCCACCTAAACGGCTAAACCAAACATTATCGAGTTTCGACTTTGTGCCGGTATTCTATTTTCCCCAAATCACAAATTTGAAATTTCTAACTAAATCCAATCTCTATCGCTCTTCCCTTTCGTCAATCGCCGCCGTCGACTCGCCGTTTGTCGCGCAAGCCAGTAACTTGACAGTTTCCAGTCTTCAAGTCCAGCCGTCTAGGCTCGCAAGACGCAAGCAGTTCACACTGCAGATCGAAGGAAGCAAAGTAAGCTTAAGACAATTCGGTTGCTACAACTTTGTATTTCTATTTTTAACCTGCAAATCGAACTGAACCTATACCAAAAGGCATATATGAATCGTTAGACTTTAGATAAGAAAAAATGCTTCCGTAATAAATAAAAAAGCGAGTACCCATTATTCAATTACTTGAGTATCCGAATAACGGGTATTCGGTTAAAGCGGGTTAAAATACGGGTCGAAAAAAAAGGTACTCGAATGAACAGGGTACCTAATTTTTTGGATACCCAAAAATTGAATACCCGACAATGAAAAGTCCTATTATTCCCCGATATTATACCCCAGATATAAATCAGTGTTTGTACAGCAGACATTAATATTAGGAATCATGTGACAGACATGCTTTATAATAGTAAAACAGTAACCATAGATCATGCTTTCAAATCTGACATATTGACATACTTTTAAGCAGATAAAATAGTCATGCATTTAATCAGATAACAATATCATGTTTCAAAATAGATAAGGAAATCAAATCATATAAAAGTATTCATGCTTTCAAGTGCACATGATTAGTTCAAAATATATATTTTTAAACCGTAATTTAGCACACAAGGAACACACCTCAAGAGCTGGTCAGAAGAGTTTATCGGACATCCACCTCGCTACGCTCTGCAACGGTACTAGATCCTAGATCATAATGGAGTATGGTTACTACAAAGATAATGACTCTAACTTAATAATTTCAATGAGTTCTAAGATCATACGAGTAACTACGGGTGAGCTTTGGTGACCGAATCGGGAGGAGCAAGGCTGAGTAGACGAACGGTCATGTGAATCTCGAGTATTATAATAATAATCCACATCAGTCCTTTATTCAATTACATTGCTTTCGAACAGAATAATTTAATATATATACATGTTCGGATTCAATGTCAGATTTAGAGGCTTTTAGGTTAGACTTTCGCTAAACAGACTCTGGACGTCGAAAACCAAAATATGAGATTTAAAAAAGTTAATTTTTTTTGGTCAAAGATCAAAGTCAACTTAATTGACTCGAACATATTGACTCGACGGTCAGAGGAAACATGTCGGGTTTTGGGCCTAAAACAACCCAGCCCACTTAGCTAAGCTTGGGCTCATCGACTTCTGACCGGAAACCTCGCCGACGACACCCAAATGGCATATTTTGGCCGGAAACAGAACGAAAATAATCTAAATATTTTAACCCCCTTCAACCTTAGCTGGAAACAAACCGGAACTTACCAAACTTACCATGATGGAATAAAATGGCCGGAAAGCAACGTAGCTCTGACGAAGTCTCTGTCAGTGTCGAAAGGATGATTGATCAGTTGGATTTTGCTCGCTTCAACACATTGAGCACAGTTGGACTGACGGTTTCATCCACTGGTGACTGAGGCGGGCGAAAACAAAGAAAAACAATAATTAGTTCTAGGGGGTTTCGACGAGACTTTAAACCGATTTTTATCGGTGATGGGGCGTCGTACTGGATAGAGGGTGACAGAGTTTGGATCGAACGGAGGCGAGGATCCTTTTGGTAAGAGCGGTTAGGTGCGCGACGCAGCGGTAAGGAAAATCGGAGTGGTGGCCGAATTTGGAAACGTGGAGAGCTTTTGGGTATTTTAAAACTTACATATTTTCAGATCTAATGCATTAATGAGGATAGATAGTGAGTCAGACTTTTATTAATTATGAGTTCAGACAGCACAACAAAAATTAAAATAAACCTGATGAAGTAAAATGACTTTAGCTTAGATCGTTAAATATTTTTACTCCCATGCTAAGAGGCATGGGATCGAGTCCTGCAAGGTTGTAGAATCTTTATTTTTCCACAATATTTTAGGGTGTTACAGAATCTCCATAAAAATAACCTAAATAAGAAAAACAAACCCAAAAACTGAATTTCCCGCCAAAATAATCATACCCAGGATAGCTACGAGGCATAAAGATTTGGTAGTATATTTAAGTTTAGATTTCCACTATATATATTTGAAGTTAGTATTTTTTATCACATACGTTTTTGTAAAATTAATACATTTAGGTATATTATATTGTATATAAGTATATTTATACATAGATTTTTATTGTAATTTTAATTTCATTTGGCATAATTGATTGAACATTGTATGCATGTTTAATTTACTTTTTTGCCAAGATTTATCGTTTAGCAAGTTAATCACTTTAACTAAATTGTGCTTAATTATATTATGTAATTTAATCAATGTGGTGTCCTCCCGCTAGGTATAATCACTCATTTTTGTCCAATATTTTAATACTATTAGTATTATTGTAATAATAATATTATTTAAAAAAAGTAAAAAAAATAATAAAGAAAAAAAGGGGAGGGTAGTGGAACACAAGGCTCCATGTCACCCATCTCACCCCTCACTTTGCCTATAAAAAGGGGCGTGGGGGGGCATTTGAAGGAAGGAATCGACAGTGGCATGGCCAAATAAGGGGGCTTAGGCTCTCGGCTAGCCAAGGACCGGGGCAGTGCCCTCGGTCCTAACCGGTTTGATCGGGGTTCTATTTTAGATCCGATCTAGTTAATATTTTTGGAGAGGTCGTGGTAGATCTCAGTGAGGTTCAGTCGGGGTTCGTCATTCGAGCTCCTAGTTAGGTATATTTTCTTTCCTTTTTATTTGTGTTGTAATTTTTATGATTTAATGAAGTAGTAGTTAATTTAAAATTGTGTTTTTTAGTTTGTATGTTTATTTATGTTTTAGATTAGTATTTATTATGTTTTATATTAATATTTTATTTATGTTAAATTTGTTTTTATTTATGTGTTAGATTAATATTTATGAACGTTAGCATTTTATTTATGTTAGATTTGTTTTTATTTATGAGTTAGATTAATATTTATGTATGTATGTTTTAGATTAGTATTTTATTTATGTTAGATTAGTATTTTATTATGTTAATATTTATTTGTATTTTTATTGTATTTAAATTATTTGCCATATTTTATATTTTGCTCACTAAGATTGCATATCGAGATATATAAATTGTCAATGCGGTGCCCTTTTATCCGAGAGTAAACAGGGCTAGTATCAGGCGTAATGATGGTGGTTTGGGCGTTTACCCTCGGATAACGGGGCTTTTAAAATTTACCTGCACTTATAACCAAATTTTAAATTAATCGTCATTTAATCCGAAAAGTTTAATATTAATAAAGCGGTAATTATTAAAGTACCAATTTTGGGCGGTGTGGGGGTGCTAATCCTTCCCCATCCGTAACCAACTCTCGAACCCAACAGTTTTCAAATCTCTGGCTTTATGGTGTTCAGCCTACCTAAGTGGCCGGTGGCGACTCCATTTTCAAAATAAAATACGGTTTTTTTAA
The DNA here is from genome assembly GCA_019671005.1 of Hibiscus mutabilis. Taxonomy (NCBI): domain Eukaryota; kingdom Viridiplantae; phylum Streptophyta; class Magnoliopsida; order Malvales; family Malvaceae; genus Hibiscus; species Hibiscus mutabilis. Next base: position 1,621,777 of record CM033739.1, read on the forward strand.
AACCCCACGGAATACAGTTTTAAATACCCGAAAAACCACAAACACATTAAAACCTCATTTTTTAGTGAAAGGGACATCGCTACAGATGGCGACTCCGCTGGGGAGATTTTTGTTTTTCAAAAACAACAAAAAGAGAGTCAAGCTTTTTCAAATAATTACCGCTTTAGTAATATTAGAAGTTCCGGATTAAAGTGACTATTAAATTAATATTCGGTTATAAGTGTGCGTTTATTTTAACGCATTTAAAATTTGGCATATAATCCCGTCTTTTTTAAGTGGGGGGAAAACGCTAATGCTTTCGTGAGGATATCGTTCCTCCGTGTAGGCCTAGCAAGTACCTTCGAGGCTCGAGTACCTTATGCTTTCGTAAGGATATCGTTCCTTCGTGCATGCATAAGCGAATGGGTCCCCCTGAATTGAACCCGGTTGAAAGGAGTCTATAATGGGTAATGATCGGGGGCCTTGCTACTCTTAGTAGAGGACAGCAAGGACAGTTCAGGTACCTCTTAGCACCAACACTGCATGTAGAGAACATATAGAAACCCACCCCTTTAGAGCCATGCGGATAACCTTAAGTGTTTTAGTTAGGCTAATCCTAAGGGTTTCCATGGGTTTCAAGATATGGAAAATTGGATGATATCAAGTGTTTTTCATAGCTAGAATTAGCTACGGATATTGTTACAAGCCTTTGATTATATAAAAATCTTTATTGATGAATTCCATGTTTTTCCTATGCAATAACAACTCATTGGTGGTGAAGAATCACCAAGCTCCTTCAAGTAAGCTCAAAATCCTAACAATGGAGTTGTCATCCGGGAGCCGAAATAGCTTCGGATTGTCTGGTGAGTGTAGTTCATGTCTCAGGAATGGCTAGATGCCATCCCGATTGTATTTATGCGAATTCTATACATTTATATCATTGCCATATCAAGGCTCCTATAGAGCAAAGTTAAGAAGTTGCTAAAGGTAAGCTAGGTAAGCTTACATATGTGCTATATGTTTTGTTTATGAATATGACATGATTGAAAAATGCATGAAATTATGATATGTGACATGACCATGTATTATGATCACCCATGAAACATGAAAGCATGATGTGCAAGTTACTAAGTGTGATACAAGGGAGCTAAGGCTCTAAACATGTTATGTTACAAGTTATGTGAATTATGAAATCATGAAAATGCCATATTATGGACCCCTTGGATACAAGTGTATTTTGGATACAATTGGCATGCCATAGAATTTATTGAGCTCATGTATGGGTGGACTACGGTACTTGGGTTACAATCCTTATGTGGCGTGGAAGAGGGATGTATGTTATTTGGTCTTTGGCGAGGCAGAGGGATTGACCATTCATGGACTTGGCAAGGTTGGTTGGGATTCGTGTATCCAATGGTTGCTATGATCAAAGGCAAATTGAATAATTGAGTATTTTTCTCATGAATTATGCAAACATGAAACTATATGATTATGTCAAGAATCATGAATCAAGCAAGCATGTACTCATGTAATTATGTTGTGAATCATGAATATGCATGTACTTTTATAATATGCTATGATTCATGAATGCTTATGAAGCATTGAATATGTGTTAAATTTCTAACTACCTCACTAGGCTATATAAGCCTAACATGTTCATTTCATGCATTTCATGGTCTTAAAGTACTCTAAGGATCGATCGTGCAAGGAATGTTGCAAGTCACTCATTCGAGCATTTTATGTAATGTATATAAGCACTTCTTAACGCCTATTATGGTGGCATATAGTTCAAGCATGTTTAAGAATGTTTGGGTATGTAAGGTTAAGTTTATGATATGGTGGATGATGCTTAGATCCTAAACTAACTATGAATATGCAAGTATGAATCAAGTTATGATCCTAATGGTACTTACAAGACTATATGAATATGCAAGTATGAATCAAGTTGTGATCCATGTGCATGATATATAACTAGCTTATTATGTTAGAAATATGCGGTACAAGTTTGATGCACTTTGGACATGATTTGGATGCATTTAAGTTAAGGTTTGATTCAAAATATGCATATTGGTGTAGGGCGTACCGATACCTTATCTGGTGCGTACCGGTATGGCCAAGCTAAACTTAACTAAATGGTACATAGTGTAACGGTACGGTCGACCGTATCGGTACGAAAAAGGATTACTCGAATTTCATTAAAGCATGGCGTACCAGTATGGTACCTCGGCGTATCGGTACGAGCCCCGTATCGGTACCAAATTTGACTACTGAAATTTAAGGATGTAATAGCATACCGGTACGACCATATTGAGTACCAGTACAAAGATAATTAAAAACGGTTATTATCTTTATAAGAACTTTCAAACTTTATATTTTAGTCCTTAATAATCAATGGGTTAATTGCATGAGTTATAGACCTTTAAAAGTGATAAAACTTTGTAGATAAGCGTATTAAGGCCAAAATTTCAGTTGTATGGTTTTAAATTCTGAAAATGTCAAAAATTTCTAAAATTTAAAGATTAGTCTCCAAATTTTAAATTCTTTGCAAAATGACCCCAAACCTTAAGATTAAGGCTTAATATGATGTGGCATGATTAAATGGTGAACATAAGTTATAAAAAAGCATGTGTTTGTGATATGATTACTTGTTCAACGTTTAGGTTATGAAATTATATGTTCCAATTCAAGTTTTCGGTAATGTCTCCGATCCGGTTCTCTCCCAAGTTAGGTAGGGGTGTTACACTATCCTTTATGAACGCAGTCTGGTTACAGGTAATAATGCCAGAGAAAAAGGGCATTGATCGATCAATTAAGATTTTAGAGATAGTCTTGTAGATCACTCAACAACAAGATACTAGTCTAATGTAGCATTAAATGCTGGTAGCAAAGATGAAGTCTCAAAGAAATAACCCACATTAGCTATAACATTAGGTCCTACTACTGACCATAAATGTGATGTGTGAATTTGTTTATTTATTTATTTTTTATAAATATGATACATGTGTTTTCTTGAACTATTTTAATACATGTATATGTTAAGAGTATACATGTGTTTTCTTGAATTTTTTTTATAATTATGGGTAAGGTTATATTCAGATCACCTAATTATTAAAAAGTTATATTTGGGTCACTTAATTATGGGTAATGTTATATTTGAGTCATTCAATTATTAAAAGTTACACTTGGGCCACTCAATTATGGGTAATAAGGTTACATTAGAGTCGCCCTTTATATTCAAAGTATATATATTAATTTGTGTATTAGATTAATTAATGATTTCAAATGAAGCATTCTAGTGTTAATGAGGGTATACAAGTGATTTAGGAGAAAAAATGGTTGATATATATTTTTAAATATGAAGGGTGACCCAAATGTAACCTTACTCATAGTTGAGTGACCCAAATGTAACCTTTAATAATTGGGTGACGTAAATGTAACCTTACTCATAATTAAATGACTCAGATGTAACTTTTAATAATTGTGTGACACAAATATAATTTTACCCATAAATGATTGTATCTTTACATGATTCACGAATTATCGTTTTTATCATCTCCATCTTTTATAATATAAATTAGTCTATAAAAATAATATAATTATAACAAATGATCACAATAAATTATTTCATTTTCACCATTAAACTATATTTTTTAAAATTTTCACTAAATTTAATTATTCAAATAAAGTTTAAGATTGAAATTTATAATTTAATATTTAAAATTATAATATTAAAAACTTCAATTTTAAATTTTAACCTTGAATTAGACACACTTTTATAAAAAAAATAACTTTACATCACTTGTGTTTAGAATAATTGTCCAATATAAGGCAATTTGTAACAACAAATTATTTCATTTTCACCATTAAACTAAATTAAAATTATTTTAATTTTTTACTAAATTTAATTGTCCAAATAAGGTTATATATCAAAACCAATTAATGAAAAAATAATATTTGTTATTCTTAGATGATCTAATTATTTTGGAAAATACTTTGATACACAAGCTCGTATAAAGTTTAGTTTGCACAAGTCTTTTAACTTTAAGGTTTAGGATTTTAGGTTATAGTTTAGTAATTTAGGCCTTAAGGTTTAGAATTTAAGAATAGTGTTTAGAATTTAGCGTATAGAATTTAAAGCTTAGGGTTTATTTTTTAGAATTAAGGTTAACAATTTAAAATTTATAATTTAAATATATAGTATTTTGTAAAATTAGTTTTACATAGAATATGTATTAAAATTTTAACCTAATTTTAAAGAACAAATATTCTATTATATATTTACACTTCATTTTCACCAACTGTTTAGTGTATTCAGCAGCAGTCATGCAAGCAACATTTCTATCCTCGCGAGCAGCCGTACTTCCCACCACAAATCTGCCTCTCACCTCCCTTACAAATCGCCGCCGATGTCTTCCCAAAACCGCTCAATGCCAAGCAACTGTGACAGACGACTCTCCATCTCCCCAACCGTAAAACTCAACAAGTACAGCTCAAGAATAACGGAGCCCAAGTCACAAGGCGCTTCCCAAGCCATGCTGTACGGAGTCGGACTGTCTGAAGATGACTTGTCAAAACCCCAAGTGGGGATATCGTCGTTGTGGTACGAAGGAAACACGTGCAACATGCATTTGTTGAAGTTGTCGGAGGAAGTGAAACGGGGTGTTGAGGAGATTGGGATGGTTGGGTTTAGGTTTAACACAATAGGAGTTAGCGATGGGGTTTCGATTGTACGAGAGGGATGTGCTATAGTTTGCAGTCAAGGGATTTGATTGCAGATATCATTGAAACGGTGATGAGTGCTCAGTGATATGATGGGAATATCTCCATTCCTGGCTGTGATAAAAATGTAAGCTTTCTTGTTCTAACTTTACCCTTTTTAATTTCAAAGCTGTCCCTTTTTATTGCTTCTCTTGATTTTGGTTGTTTTGTTTATTTAATCACTTTTTTTATTGCTAAAGGGAAATAGGATATGATTATGTTGGTTAACGATGGCTAGTTCTGTAGATGCCAGGTACGATTATTGCAATGGGGAGGCTGAATCGGCCAAGTATTATGGTTTACGGCGGAACCATAAAGGTTTGCTGCTTTCTCTACTATAATTGCTGTAGATCCACAGCCCTTTTCTTTAATTGCAAATAGGAGTGAGTAAAATTTGACTTGGAAAAAAACAAATTTTTTGACTCAATTCCTTGCAAAAAAAAAATTAAATAAAGTTCGAATTATAAAATGACACCCCGTTTGAATCAGAACCAAATAAAATCATAAGATCATAAATATTAACAATTAAATTTAAATAGAAACTTCAACAACTTGAAAAGTTTTTAAATGAAGTTTTAACTCGAATTTTTTTGACTCGACTCAATTGAATACTCACTCCTAGTTGCAAATGTCTCGTTTAGAATTTATATCGGATTAATTTTGCTCATATTACATTCTGTAGGAAGCATTTTTTGTTAAATCAGTGGTGCTCTTTAGAATTATTAAATAAGTACACATTTCACCCCTATAATATTAGATAACTCTATAATAATTACTTTGGAAGTGGAAAACACTCTTCCGAATGAATGCACGCATTATTTTTAAATTGCAGCGCATTATTATATATGCATGAATTTTCTTATGAATGCATACCCACCGATAAAAGCATGTACCCACTTTGGACTTAGCATTACATGTAGGTGTGTTGGCAATTTTATTATATGTTAAAAGTATAAGCTAAACTTAGTTGTTGTCCTATTTCAATATTTTATTTATGTGTCTGTATTTGTCTTTTGCAGCCGGGTCATTTTCAAGGCAATACATTCGATATAGTATCTGCCTTCCAGGTAAATACGATGATATGCCATAGGAATGTTGTTCTGCTAGTTGATTACTTATTTTTCTTTATGTCATCTTAATTTTAGACCTCAATCTACCCTTGCTGTCTGTTATTTCTTTGGTTTTAGGAGCAACAATTGCAATAAAGTTTCTTGGATTAGGCTAAAAAAATGTGGGAATTTATGTTGATACCATGATCTTTTCCGTAAAAAGTTACACTTAGACAAAGACATACAATTCTTCTCTGGCAAGTAAGAAGGTTTTCAATCGAAGATTAGAATAAAAATGTATAAAGCTAAACCTTATTTTTTTAGAATTTTAGATGTTCTTTTGCACAATCCAGAGCCTCTTGATTTTTAGTTTTCACTTTTTATAAACTTTTTCCATTGTTAAATTAATCTTTCATCCAAATTAGTGGCTAAATTAGAGGTAAGCCATATGGTAAATTAATTAAAGTGTCAATTCAATTAAAAACACTAAAAGATGATGCATGACCTATATCTATTTTTATGTATGCGTATGTCATTTAATAAGACCATCCATAAGTCAGACTTCTAAGCATGATGCATTTGCATGTTTTTGTGATTGGATTCAGACCTTACTATATATACACACACACACACACACACACACACTTTAAAAAATGAAGTAAAAAATTCCCACCGAAAGTGATTTGGACTATTCTGTATAATAAGTCAATAAAATATTCCCTATTTCCAACCAAGATATGAAATAATTAAATAAATTTAATTCGACCATATGCTTAATTATTCCTGTAATAAAAAATAATGAGTCTAACTAGTCGAGTCAATCTGGTCAATTGGAATTTTTAAGCTTTTGGTATGGTTAAGATTATAAGATCTAATCTTAGCATTAATTAGCACATGCACGGTTTGAGGTCGGGTAGAGTCACCTTTTGCAAGTGATGTATATAACTCAGATTCTGGTGTAAGTGTCAAACACGGGTATGTGTACAACTTTGTTATAGTGAAATTGTTTAATTTTTTTTTCTTATATTCCGATTTCTAGTTGATTACTTATTTATCTTTATATCTTCATAATTTTAGACCTCAAATTACCCTTGCTGTCTGTTACTAATTTGATTTTAGGAGCAACAATTGCAAAAAAAATTGTTGGATTAGCGTAAGGAACTTGGGAAATTATGAGAATACCATGATCTTTTCTGTTAGTACACTTTGGTTGTCTCTGGTGCTGACACAGTGAAACTTTGCAGCTTTGCTTTTGGTTGAGGGGCAGAACTTGCTTCTTTGGTTATCTCTCTCCAAACCGAAGTAGTACTGATCCTTGAGGGTCAGAATTTGCTTTGCTTTTGTTTCAACTCTTGTTCTTCTTCCTCTGTTTTTATGAGTTTGAAGATTAAAATAAGAATGTCTACCGTATGCTAATATGTGAAGATTAATTTATATAACATGAATTTATCTGACATTACCGATACATTTTCTCAATTTTTGTAACCTTTTAAGTTCTTTTTCCCCCATTTGATTGGTCCTGCAGTGTTATGGAGAGTATGTAAGTGGGAAAATAAGTGATGGGGAGAGAAAGAATGTCATCCTTAATTCATGCCCCGGAGCTGGAGCCTGTGGGGGAATGTACACTGCAAACACCATGGCATCTGCAATTGAAGCTATGGGAATGTCTCTTCCTTACAGGTAGTACTATGCTCTTGGGATCATTTTGATTGTGAATTTGACATTCTGCCTTTTCTTTTTTCTTACTGCTGTTTGTTTGTACTTGAAAAGCTCATCGATACCTGCTGAAGACCCATTGAAATTGGATGAATGTCGTTTGGCTGGAAAGTATCTACTTGAATTGTTGAAAATGGATTTAAAACCCCGAGATATCATCATCTGTAAATCTTTACATAATGCTATGGTTGTTGTAATGGCCCTAGGTGGATCAACCAATGCTGTGTTACATTTAATTGCCATAGCAAGGTGAGAAATGAGAATTTATGCCAGATATTCCTTTGGCCTCAAAATTATTGAAAATTTTGGGAAGTGAATCTTTGGAATTATTCATGGCAGGTCTGTTGGTCTAGAATTGACTCTGGATGATTTCCAGAAAGTTTGTGACAAAGTGCCGTTTCTGGCTGATCTGAAGCCCAGTGGTAAATATGTCGTGGAGGATGTACACAAGGTATAGATTAACCGCAGATCTTCTGCATCAATCTTTTCTTTCAAGATTTTTTTTCTTCCAGAGCTTATGAATCATAACATTAATAGCTTTTTCGGTATATGTTATCTATTTTATCATTTCAACAAATGGGGGGAAATGTTTTGATAGATTGGAGGAACTCCTGCTGTGATTCGTTATCTTTTGGAGCTTGGGTATCTTGATGGGGATTGCATGACTGGTATGTCAAATTGGATTCTATTACATATATTGCAATTTCAGAGCTTTAATTTTCAATAATCTTTATATTTGACACACTGATAATTCCACTTTAGTGACTGGGAAGACGATGGCAGAAAATGCACAAAGCTACCCTCGTTTACCTGATGGCCAGGTTGGTACTGGTGATTTTCCACCGAAAAGGCTAGGCTCCATTTATATGTTAACTTCGAGATGCCATGGATGGAATGTGCAATTAGTCTGATCAGTACCCAAAAAATCATTTCCTGGAAATCATAAAACCAGTGTCAAATCCCATCAAGGAAACAGGGCACATCCAAATATTAAGAGGGAATCTTGCACCAGAGGGTTCTGTAGCAAAAATTACTGGAAAAGAAGGACTCTATTTCTCCAGTGCTTTTTCTTTTTCTCCTTATAATTTCAACTTTGAGCTGCTTGGTCACTGTACTGTTACAATTGTATGGTTAAGAATGTAGTCTGCATCTCTACGTAAACCTAATGATTGTAAAAGTTGTTCTTTAGGTCCTGCACTTGTCTTCGAAGGAGAGGAAGCGATGCTAGCAGCTATCTCAGAAAATCCTTTGAGCTTTAAGGTATGCAAGTCAAAGCAGCATAGTACTTCTTTATAATTAGCAGTGGTCTGGAGCTTCCATGTGCTGAGTTTTTTTAGGGATGGCAACGCCGCCCCGATATATTAATCTCAAAATCTGACCCCGCCCCGCCTCGAAAATAAAACAATAATTTACCCGCCCCGCCCCGATTTATAAACCCTAAATCCGACCCCGACCCGACCCGACCCGAAAATGTAAAAAATATTAAATTTCATATACGATAAATGTTAGATTCGATCGAACGACCATTATATTTACAAAATATAAATTTCACAGACTTTAAACTATATAAAAAATAAAATAAAACCAATTAAATTACTCATATGAAGAAAAAAATACATATTTAAAAAAATAAACTCGACCATTGACTTCTAGAATCAGATATGTTAAAATTCGAACAATATCTAACAAAAATTTATGATAAACACAAACTAAAAAAATAGTTTAAAACTCTTAAAAGTATTTATATATAGTGATATTTTTATAAATATAATAAAAATAAATAAAAATATTAAAAAAATACCGGGGCGGGGCAGGGAGGGGAATTTTCATATTATACCCGAACTCGCCCCGCCTCGACTTCACATTTTTAAATACCTGCCCCGATCCCGAAAATCATAAGAAAAAACCCGATTGGGTCGGATCGGGGCACACCGGGTCGGGTCGGGGACAAGTAATTTTGCCATCCCTAAGTTTTTTGTTAACAGCTGAATACGGGAGAAGTTTTTTGTCTGCTTAACTTGATAGTCTTAAAGTGGCAAGGCTGAGGGTTTTACTGCACTCATCTCCTATGCTCTGTACCAGGAACTTTGTTTGCTTACATTTCAGTCGAGAATGAGTTTGAATATTTCTTTGTTTATCTATTTGCATTGGCTAAACTCCGAATGTTTGGTTATGCTCGTAAATTTCCAGGGAAAAGTAGTAATCATTGGGGAGGGGCCGAAGGGAGGACCAGGCATGCCTGAAATGTTGACACCAACAAGTGCAATAATGGGAGCAGATCTTGGGAAGGTACTGTGACATCAAGTCCAAGTGGCTTGCCACCTGTGGCCTACTTTGTTCTTTTTAATTTTTCTGCTAAGATGCTGTTCTATAATTTTCCTAAAAATGCAAGTTCACAATTCTGTGATAATTGGAAGCATACTAAATTGAATTGGTTCTTTCTAACTGCTGATGTAAATTTTGTGCCTTTCGAAATGGTATTTGAATTGAATGCTGTAAGTGAAATCTGCAGGATGTTGCTTTGCTAACTGATGGTAGGTTTTCTGGAGGTTCACATGGATTTGTTGTAGGCCACATATGCCCTGAAGCACAGGTGCAGTAATTTCTTACTCTATTTGCTAGATAATTTTGCATTCCAATGAATGACTAACATTTTAGTCTTTGTGGTATTTTTTTTAATGTTTTCTTCCTTAGATATAAAGATATGCTTTATCCTGCATCTCGGACTAAATTGAAGCTCCAAAAATTTTAAAATAAACAAGAGATGGTGAACAAATTTAATGATAGAACTTGTAGTTTCTGGAATTTATTAGAATAATGATAAAACAATGATTTATCATGGAATATCAAGTTCATTGACTTTATTAATGGTAACAAATTCAGTGGTGAGAAGTGTGAAACGTTTGACAGAATAGCAAAAGTTCTTGAGTTTTATGCTTTCAAAATAATTATCCCGAGTTTTAGCAACTAAGATTTTTGCTAGGACCTGTGTGCCCCCTGATTGTATTCTGGTTATTTGTCTTTATTTATGCTCGATATTGAATTTGGTTTTATAGGAGGGTGGCCCCATCGGTCTTGTTCAAAACGGGGACCTCATCAACATCGATGTTCAGAAGAGGGCCATAAACGTTGAATTGACAGATGCTGAGCTGAACGAACGGAGAAAGAAGTGGAGTCCATCTCCTTACAAGGCTGACAGGGGAGTTTTGCACAAGGTGAGAATCAACAATCTAGCATGGGAACCATGCATATGTTGCCTGTATTATTAGTTGTGTATATTCCTAAATGAGCATCTCTTTTCCATTGGCAGTACATCAAGAACGTGCAACCAGCTTCAAAGGGGTGTGTAACAGACGAATGAAGGGCGACAATAGCATAACGGAGTAAAAAATAAATTGAAAACGGACAACCATAGATGCATGAGGTCATTTCGCATCTCGGTTTAGGTTGAGAGAGGCATTAGATCTTTCATTTCCTTTCTGCAATTTTGTTTCTCATTCGGAACTTGCAATGGCTTTCTGACTGGAAAAGCTTTTTGATTTGTTTGCTTTCCCGAGTCTTGAACAAAGTAAATGTTTTTCTGCGGTGGTTAATGAACTCTTCTTTCTTGGGCAAGGGGTTTAATAATAGTATCAAAGTGACCCAGGTTATAAATGTTTTTCTGCTGTATAGATTTTGTCGTGTCCGACAAGGTAGAAATTGTTTGCCCCTTACCCTACTTGGGGCTGGGTCTAATTCTAACTGCGTCAGAGGTGGGTCTCCTTCTGCTTAAATTCATTGACTTAATTCACCCAACAAAATCTTCATAAAACAACCAATAATTAGTTGGTCTAATGGAACAAGACACTAGATTCCGTAAGTAAGATTAGAGGTTCGAGTTTTGATAATTTGAATGGAGAAAAAAAAGTTGGAAGGGTCACCCCCATCAAGAATGGTCCGTTCCACACTCCAAACTCGAACAAATGTTGTTATCGTGTTCGACTTGGTAGAATTTAAACGTCCCTGGCCCTACTGAGAGGGCTAAACGTACTAAAAGGGCACTATCAGTGCATGCTTTAATGGTATCAAAGTAGAAAAATGGGATCTAAACCCCGTAACAGGTAGGAGTTTTCTTTCTTGCTCCAGTCTCCTCCAGCCAAGAGACGAATGCAGTGAGTCCTGATCAGGAGTATTTGTATCCTCATTTTTAATAAAAATAAGTCTAATTTTTTTGAACTTTCATTCTTGAATTTTTAAATCCGTCTCCTCCCTCCTTTCTCGACTTATAATGACCCACATAATCTTCATAAACAATAGAAGGTGGGATAAATTAAGAGTGAATATGGGTATTCACATGGTGTTTTACTTCATCCTGCAGCTACTAAGCCTACCATGGCTAATCGGAGCATTCAATTCTGATGTTTGTTTTGATACATGTGGGGATGTTTCTATTCCATATTGTTCTGAAACATGTTGGAATGTTACTATTCCGACACCGTTTGGATCAAAACAGATTGTTATCCCAATTCGGGGTTTAAAGTGACTTGCAACAAAACCGCTAATGGGGTGAAGCCTTTCATCACCCGCATCAATCTGGAGTTACTCAATAGTTATCCGCCGAGCAACGGCGAAAACATCGTCGTCGTCAACAATCCGGTAATTTATCTAATCTGTGGAGATAAAGGAAACGATGACACCACTTCTGCTTCGAGCGTCGACCTAGACGGCACTCCATTTTTCTTCCCGAGTAGATACAACGGATTCGGTTCAGCAGGTTGCAGCCATTTGGCCACTGTTTTTGTCAACAATCAGACAGATCCAATCTCCAGCTGCCTACAACAAAGATGTGGCCACGGCCACCAGCTGACTTATAACTTCAGCGGCTGTTATGCACCAATCTCTGAAGATCTCACTTCCTATACAGCAAGCGTGATGGAGGTCATTGATCCCGGGACCAAGAGATGCACATCTGCTTTCATATCTGACATTAACCTTTTAATCTCACCGGTTGTCGATATAAGCATCGATACGACACAGGTTCCTGCAATTCTCGAGCGGAATCCATACGATTTGGTAGGTTACCATTTACTATCATCACTTTTGAAACATTTCTCATTGCAACAATGCATGTTCGGAATATATTGATAATAAATTAATAATAATACTTAATTGGTGCTTTGTTCTTTATTATATGCAGTCCCACTAGGCCTAGAAAGACGACCTAACCCGTAAGGTGGTTGTGCTACAAAATATGGGGATGTTGAGATTCCGTACCCATTTGGAATAGAAGCCGGGTGTTACATGAACGAATGGTTTAGAGTAAGTTGCAATGGAACTATAGACGGGGCAAAGCTTAACATGAGTAGCTTCAGTCTACAACTACTCAATGTTTCAGTTTTGCAAGGCACAGTCTTCGTCGAAAATTCGATATCTTATTCCAATTGCCTCAGAAAAGATGGAGAAACTAGTGAGGTTAGTGTCAACCTTACAGGCACCCCGTTTTTGTTCTCAGCTAGGTACAACAGATTCGTGTCTGTAGGTTGTGACAGTTTGGCTACTTTCCGCCGTAGTCCGACGGATGCATATCCTATTGGTGGCTGCATGCAACCCATTTGTGCCGATTCTGTGACTTCCACTGGTAGCTGCTCTACGGATCTGAGTTTCTTTGCAGTAAACATGAAAGAGATTTATTCTAGTAATGCCAGCAGAGGAAGTTCGTGTGGATCTGCTTTCATTGCTGATCAACGGTCCCTCGGTTCACTTGAGATGATGAATTCAAATCACAATGACACAAGTGATCGGACGTTGACCCACGTTCCCACAACTTTGCAATGGGCCACACCAAAACGTGGGTTGTGTAGGCTGGCATATGATACAGACAGTGCCTTATGCAGCCTGGATGGTCAATACTGTTGGGAAAGCATGAACCCGAGGCATCTATGCGTTTGCACCCTGGATAACAATCATGACTATGGATATCTTGCTACAGATGCATGCCATGGTTATTTTCTTTAGTATATTTAATGTCCGTTTTATAGTTTATGCTTAAGGTTCGGCAGGGACGGAACACGGATGTATTGAGGTCATGGGAGGGCGCCGTGTCCTTCCCAAATTTAGTCTTGTTAGTTTGAATACTTGTCAAATTAAGTTATCCTCCAAAATTTTAGTAGTGTTCCTCTCAAATTAAGTCTTATCCCTGTTAATTTTGAAGTCAGGCGATTTTATCCCTTTCATTGTCTAATCATGGCTTCGTCCCTGAGGTTCGGGATTGCCTCTCCCAACAACATCGACTCCGAGATTCCAATCTAGATATTCTCTTCGAGAGTCCAATGTGTCTTTTTCCCGAGACAGAACTAGGAGCAAATATTGAGAGGGATCAAGTTATCTAACTTCAAAACAATAGGCCATGTTAAACATTTGAACTAAAAAATTAGAGGAGATGTCAACTGCCGAGCTTAATTTGACTAAAATTAAACTATCAAGGGCTTAATTATGCCATCAGAACAAAATTTTTAGGGACTATGACCACCCTATTGTGTACCTAAGTTTATCACTGCTTACCATTTCGCCCAATACATATCAGTCATATTAATACATGCAGCATTTACATAGTATTGTCTGGGAATATTGGACAAGGAAAATTTGGGATTGGACGGAGCCAAAATTAAATGTTGGGACAAAACACAAAACATCCCTTAACAGCAAGCTCCAGCAAGCTGGAATCAGGGGCGGATGCATCCACTGGTGGGTATTTTCATTTTTGAAAAAATAAGTTTAATTTAGTGTTTTTTTCTTAAAAAATTGTTTAATCTGTAAAGGGAAAAAAATTTGCATACCTATTTGAGGAGAAAAAAAATTTAGACCTCATTCTTGAATTTCTGAATCCGTCACTGCCTGAAATCGCCTCTCTATGACCCTTGAATTCATGTGTATTCTTCTCACAATGCTTAGCACTAAGATCAGCAACAAAGTTTGCTTCTCTTCCTATATGTCTGAGTTTTACTTGCCAAGGTCGTCCCAACAGCACCTTAATGCTCTTCCTATATGTCTGAATCGTGTTGCTATGTATTTAAGGTTTTTCATAATGCATATTAATGTGCAAATTTACCTTACTTTGAGAAATTATGTTTCTCATACTATACAGGTTGTAGCACTGGTGTTGGAACAATATTTGTTCTACTTGGTTCATGGCATTTGTACAATGTACTTGGAAGAAGAAGAGATATCAAACTGAAGCAGGAATACTTTAAAAGAAATGGAGGTTTGTTACTGCAACAACAATGGTCCAGCAATGAAGGTAACATTGAGAGAACAAAGTTTTTTGGTTCGAAAGAGTTGGAAAAGGCGACGGATTATGGTCAAGACTTCCCACTATCTTGGGAAATGCGTTTACGGATTCGATCGCCGGAAGACGCCGATGCCGTTGAACAGTGTGTTGATGAAGATTCTGACATGGATGACATTACTGAACCTTCAACTTCTGCTTCATGTTCAACGTCTGGTTTGATTATAAACGATAGTGTAACTTTGACATGATATGCTTAGTCCTTGTAAATTAAATTAAAATATTACTTTTTTAAAAATATATAAATTTGATATAATTTATTTGTAATATTAATGTTGATTGAATCTGAGTTGAATTTACGGTCTGACCGATTCAATTGGTAACATATAAATTGCTATATAATTCCAGTTTTTCAATTTGTAATTATAATAATTTAAACAATAATCAATCTAAAATAATAATTATGATTTATTATTAATATGATTTTACCAATATTATAACAGTTTTAAATTATTAAATTTTATAAAAATTTACTGTTAGATGCATTGTTAAGACACGTTACATTTTTAAAGAAATTACGCGAGTTTAAACTTTGGAGATAATATTATTGGGAAGTGCAATCTCGCACCCGAACATAAATCGTAAAACATGTTAAAAAAATTATAAAAATTTTATTCACGTGTGTATTATAACTAATTTTTTTAGTTATTATTAAATAATTTAGAGTGTTATTTATATATTTATTCGTCTAATTATTATTTATATAACCCTTAATTTTTCAAACTAGTCCCGCTACGATCGAAAGCCCAAATTTTATAGGGCTCCAACATCTAGATCCGATCCGGATCGGGTTATCCAAATTGTCCAAACCCTGAAAATTGGAGAGAAACAAAAACGAAATTTGTAGAGGCGAAGGCCAGAGGTTCTCTGAGAAGCGTTGATGGCATTGCCTTCTTAGGGATTTGAAGGATACATTTTCTTCTGTAATTTTCTTCGATTCTTCCGATTCCAATAATCGCGAAACAAAATCTGGTAACGAGTTTTTGTACTTTTTTTTTTAATTTCTCAATGTCAAAATTCCTTGATTTTTTTTTTTGCCTTTTGTGAAGCTATATATATTTTTATTTTATTTATTGAATGTGCGAATTTTGACAATATTCACCCTCAATGCTGGAAAAAGTTTTTTTTTTTTGAAAAAAAATCGGTGTGAATGTTTATCTACTTTGATATAGATTCCTTTTTGTTTTATTAATATCAGATAATTCAAAGGAACTGATATCTAATATTATTAGGATTAGAATTTTCTGGATATTTAACCTTTTTTTAAAAAATTAAGGGTTCATTTTGTCTTTTATAATCAAGTTACTATTTGAATAATTATTGCCTGGGTGTAATAACTGGGAAAGGTTTTTTTTCCCCTATGCTTCATAGTAACAATAAATTTCTATTGTCAATTTATGCATTTTGATGTTTCCTGGCAAGTTCACCTTTTGAAAAAAAAATAAATTATTTTCATTATTTTGCATTGATTATATAAGGCCATGGTTCTTTGATTCCATCTTTGCTTGGCATGTGGATGTTTAGTGTGTTCAAATTTAATGTATCAAACAGGACCCAGTTTTTGTAATTTGAAGTTATAAAATGTGTGAGAGTTTTTCTTCTGTAGGTAAAATATATTTGTGAAATTTTACTTTTGCTTGTTGTATATTGTTGCTGTATTAATCATTTGCAAGGGCGATTTTGATGTCTAACTTTCTCTACCACTTTTTTATGTTTATGGAATAACTAACATTTTAAGGAAGTGTAAACGAGTAATATAGGTAAGTGATCTATTAGTTTTATTAGGTGGGATAGGTTGCTGTTATATTATTATCATGAAAAGGTGACCTTTCTATTGGTGACATTTAGTTCGGAGTGTAATGTTCCTAAACTGCCTTCGGACAAAATGCAAATTCATATATTTGTAATTGAAGCTTCATGTGAAGGACTCACTTGTATGTCTTGTGTAATACAGAAAATGGAGGACATGGACATCGATTCAGTAGTGGACATACCCGACACTCCTGATAGGCCATCTTTAAAGCAAGTGAATGGAGGGAACTTCGTTGACAAAGAAATCAATTTAACAGTAGCTGATCGTGTGGGAGGTTCTAATGCTACAGGTGAAGGATCTTTGGATATGCTAAGGGGCAGAGGTAGGATGCTTTCTCCAAATGGGCTCAATAGAAAACAGTATATACACCCGTGGAAACTTTCTGACAGTAATGAAATTGAGTGTCTGAAAAACACCATTGTCTTATCCCCGGTAGAGAATGCTCGAGAACATGCTCCTTTATTTAGGAAAACAGCTACGGAGAGAAGCAGAAATTCCCTTAGAGAACAAGACAAGGATAATGGAAAAGCTCCTTGCTCTAAGTTACCTTCTAAATCATCTGGATTCCCCAAAGACTATGCCATCTTAGATTTAACTGAACAGAAAACACACAACCAAATACCTGAAATGGAATCTCTACAAAGTGCATCTGAAAACTGCTTAGCTGAAGGAAGAAAAGGTCAGGCAGCAAGAAATGATGGCTTTTGTGCATTTAACTCGTCAGGCTTTTCTGAAACATCCAGAAGGAGTTGCAAGGGAAAGGAAAAAATAGATGATGTTGGGCTTAAAAGCATAGGTTCAGTTATGAGTAATGGAAAAGGGGTGGATCTTTCTGATAGTTCCCCACTTAGAATGGAAAAACAATTGCCTGCATCTCATAATTCTGTTGTCTCACCAAGAGCAATTGGGAAAAGAAGATTGGTCCGAAATGGCTGCATCTCCCCCCATAATATAGCCAACAAGGCTAAACAAAATGAGCAATCCCAAAGCAACTTTAGACTTGAACAAAATTTTGTGAATGTGGGTAGCAGCAGTCCTTGTTTGATTAGCGAGATAGTTGCTGATGACAATAATAATAATTGTAAAGGAAAAGGAGTTGCCCATACTCACGCATCTAAGGAGCATGGTATCAGTTTTATTAATTTACGTGACAGGTAAATTTTTAAGTGTTGTTCTCTAGCTAGATTTCTTTATCTATTGTCTATTGGATTTTTTTCCTATTGTGTATTCGTTTCTTTTATTTTTATTTTTTAACTTTTGCTAAAGAGACAAGCACAATCTCTGCCAGAACCTTTGGAATAGCATGTGATAAAAAAGCCTATTTTAAAAAAAATTCAGAACATATTATATTGATGTCTAGAGAATCTTGGTTGTGTGGTTTTCCTGTTGCAGTCCTATGAGTAATAATGGAGAAGCTGGTGGTATTGGCAATGCAAATAGAGATGCATGCTTTGATGAAAAAGGTGGATGGAGAAGCACTCGCGACGGTTCAAGGAATGTAGATCATGCAGCTGAACATCTGTTAAGTAGATTTAATAGTGTTCGGTGTCTAGTGAGTCAACGAAATGAAAATGTTGTGAAAAGAAATCATGCTAGTGGAGGGAAGACCCAGATTCTATGTGATTCTCCTGAAACTTGTGACGCAACTGAGACAGCTCCTGTGATCTCAAAAATAAACCAAATACGTGAAACTTCTCATGCAAACATGCTGCCTAAATGGCAAATGAAACATGTATTATCCTCGAGAAATAATGGTGAAAGCTCAAGGGTCACTCCCAATGACCCGGACATTGTGTTTCTTGGTTCATCTTCGGAATCAACTTGTTCAAGGTCCTCTAGAATTCATATTGCGGAACATCTGGATGTTATGGACCTTGACAACACATCTGGAATGAGAGGGATAAATTCCAATCATATGGACTCTATGAATGATGAGGACACAGAAGCTAAGGCAAGACAACTTGAAGCAGACAAAATGTTAGCCCGTGAACTCCAAGAGCAATTATATCATGAGGTCCCGATCTTTTATGATGGCGATTTGATGCTTTCTCCCTTTTCATCGTGACTTTGTTATTTACATGCCTTAGCTTTAAATGTTTATGAACCTTTTACAGGTTGATGAAAACATTGCACGGGCACTTCAGCAGGAGGAAGATGCATTCCTTCCTGCATCTTTACGGACTCTCCATGAGCCAGATCATGTTAGTAAGCTTGAATTTGTTTCGTTTTTGCATTGATGATAACCAGATACCCTACATTTAGCGCATAACATTGACTGTGCATTCCTAAAATCCTTTCTGGTTGAAGGTGTAATATAGCTGCTAGGTCTGTGTTATAGTTGAAAGGTGCCATACAATAGGCATGAGCCTTGCTGTCAAAAGTAGAATAGACTTGGGTTTAGTAATGTTGCCCCTAGATCCCAGCATGGCAAATGATGAAATGATCAAGGTTATACACAAAATGATAATGGGTTTGTCCTCAAATAAATAATTTTATCTTGAAATGCGGCATAAATCTTTGTTTGCATGTTTAGACTCAAGTGCTTGTTGGTATCTTGAATATATATATTTGTATTGATAATTAAGTTAATCCTTTTATCTTATCTTTTCTAGTAACAACACAAGATTGAATGTGTTGCTTCCTAAGTGGTTAGTTGTCCCTTGGTTTCATGTTTAATATTGGAAGTTAATATTTCCTTGATCAGTGCTAATTGGATGCTCTTGTTCTCGTTACTTTCTACAAATTCTCTCTTCTTTTACAGCAGAGCCAAACGACGTTAATTCTTATTCTGTTTGATCGAAGCTAATCTCTGCTAGGTGAAAAGAAGGGATATCATTTCATGCAGTTTGACTTGAGGGAAGGAAATTTTTTTGTAGGATCCATATCTGTATTTATCCTATCTAGTATCATTATATATGCTCGTATTCAATCTAGGTTTCTCTTTTTCCTAGTATAAAATAGATGTCTTGCTTAGGGTCATTTTTGTTTATGTACTTTAGACTGTATTCGTTTTCTCTTCAACTATATAAAGTTGATACTTTTCTTTTTGGATTTATATAAGTTCCTCTCTGTAATATTATTCTTTGGCTCTTATGCAGCAAGGCACAACAAGGCAATCTCGTATTCAGCCTCCATTGCGGAATTTTCAGAATTCTTCAAATAGGAGAGGAGTGCAGACTCATTTCCCCACTTCTGCTAGAGTTTCAAGGTTGAGGAATCGAGTTTTGAATCAACCTCGAGCAGCGCCATCCAGGACAAGGAATTTTCAATTCCCTTTAGACATGGACTTGGATATGGTAAAATTCCCCCCACCCACACTTTTTTTTTGGTGTATCATGGATTGCTTTATCTTCGACAATAACTGATTTATGGCTTTTGGTTGCAGAGACTTGATATATTGGAAGCCATGGAGGCTGCAATGGGAGATGCTGATGACATGGGAATGGCTAGTTGCATCTTCCAAGTTCAACGTGATTTTAATGAGTAAGATTTTTTTTCTATTATGGATATGTTTTGACCATGTTGAATGATCATATCATGCGTTTGGTTGACAATTTATTTGGAGGTTGCAACAGTGCCATTGTTTGTTGAAATGGTAAGTGCTTGGTCTGCGTAAGGCAAATGCAGTCTTGACACTTAATGCAGAAATGCTAATGAAATATTTATCCCGATTTAGCTCCAGCTTTGGCAAGACCAGATCTGGCATTGATACAATGTGAACAATTTTAAATTTTGGTAGACATGCCATTCGATTTTAAACAAATCTACTATTGTTTCCTTGTGGTTTCCTAGGGAAATATACACTTGGCTATTGTAATGGTGTAAAATAGGTTAATTAGAACTCACGTTTCTTGGTTGTTTTCAAATAAAGGAAACTGTATACCTTACAACTGGTGAAGTAGCATTCACAATGGTTCAGGAACCTCTCTGTAAGGCCATGCCCTTTTCAATCAGTTTTGTTAACACTTGAATATCACTTGGTTCAGACATTTCATCCAAGCTTCATTCTGATCATATGTAGACCGCCCAATTGTGATAAATTAGCACCTTTTTTGCCATTTGATGAACTTATGACTTAGTTTTATAGAGCACCGTTGTCTTTTTGTGTTTGTTATAGTGTCCAGGATTGGTGGAAAATAACTAATGAGCTTTCCGTAGCTTTAATTTTAATAATTAATCTTTATCTCCTGTAATTTATCTTTTCTTATGTTTTATCACACTTCCATGTTGATTAATCTTCCATTCACTCAATCTTGCAGAAATGATTATGAAATGCTGTTGGCCCTTGATGATAACAATCATCAGCATGGCGGTGCATCAGTTAATCAGATTAACAGTTTGCCATTGTCCAAAGTACAGGTATGTGTGTGAGAAAACGCCATACAAATAGGTGTTCTTTTAGCTTTAGTTCCTCATCAAATGCTTACGTTTCGCTACCCAGATCTAATCGCTACTGTTTATTAATTAATGCAGACCGATAATTACGAAGATTGTGCCGTATGTCTTGAAACTCCTGTTATCGGAGAAACCATTCGTCATCTCCCTTGTCTACATAAATTTCACAAGGATGTAATGCCTTCTTTATCTCCGCAACGCCACTTTGCTTTTCTGTTTTCTCATATTGCTTTCAAGTTGCTTATCACCGGAAGTTAACAACATTTTGTTCAACATTACCTCGATATGGCAGTGTATCGATCCATGGCTGAGGAGGAAAACGTCATGCCCGGTTTGCAAGTCCTCTATCGCTTGAACCGGAATGTTTCGGCACAATATTGATGAAAGTGAAAGGTTAAGTCAACACCTATTGGAGATAGGTATGTTTCTTCTCAATATGCTCTTAAAAAACTTCAACTCCATTCGAGTCCTGAAGAAAATTTGCCTGTTGACTCGAAATGTAGCAGGCGACGAGGGGAAAGGATCGGTATGGTTGATGATCAAATAAACTCAGAACTGCATTGGAGCAAATATGCCTTTTGAAATGCTAATGAGGATCACAATCTTTCATTGAAAGCAATTATTTTTGGGTACAAGTATGTTAGCAGTCCTGCTATGATACCTAGAAGTTCATTTTAGTCCCTCTACTATGAAAATCAACATTTTAATCCTGTACGTTTGAATTTACAGCAAAAAATAAAATATCAAATTATGGTTTTGGCCCCTCTGCCCTATTCGAATTTGGGATTTAATCTTTGTACTTAATCTAGCATAATTCAGTTGTTTTTAGTACAAATAGTTAATCTCATTAATTATTTTACTTAAAATGTTGTCGCGATCTCTTTTTTTTCCCCTTAAATATATCTTTCAAACTAACCAGGTTGACATATATATATATATACATATATATATATATATATATGAATATTTATGTTGGAAGAGTTTTCTATTAGAAAACCACATCATCATTTTAACCAAAATAATTAATCGCGTAAAATATTTAAATTATTTAACGTCATTATAAAATTAAATAGATCAAACTATGACACCCAAATTTAAAAATAATAGGACCAGATTAAAAAGTAAAGTGAATTTTAATGAAATTAGTTAAATATGACATGGATTTAGGGTACAAGTAGGCTCTCTCATCACCAATAATTTCCCCCAAATTCGTCATCCATTTGAACCCCAAAATCAAATTCTTATTCATTCTGAGCATCACATTTGCAACTTATTTTGTTTTTTTTTCAATATTTATTATTGCTCCTTTCCTTTAATGTTTATTATTATTTCTTTAAATAATGAAATGCATCTAATCAATGTACCATACAAAAAAGTTAATATTTTTTGAAGAGAAAGGAAAAATTTGTTCTTAATAAGTATTGAATACATAACTATAAGAGAGAAGAAGGTGCAAACCGAGAACTGTTTATCAAAAGAAATTATTATTTATTGTACTCTCAATACGTTTAATAATATTGTTTCATTTAAAATAATACTAATAATTATTTTAGTAATACTATATAAAATTATATAATGCATAGAATAAAAATATAAAATTCAATCCGCTGCAAAAATGTGATATTCGTTTACACGCGTTGTATAATCTTTAAGCTATATAATCCCTTTTTTATTTTAAAGGTGTAAGATTTAGCTCGGGGTTTAGATTGTAAGATTTAGAGTTAAAAAATTAGATTTTGATATTTTTAACACATCAACCAGACATCTTTATTGATAAACAAAAATAAAACAAGAACATAAACTATCAAATGTTTTAAAAACATCTAAAAACAACAAAAAAGAAACGATAGAATTAAAAAAAATAAATGTTGCAGCGATTAAATTAAATATTTTCTCTTTGTACTAAAGAGCAATCCGCTGTCAAGTACTCGTTGCGAATGTCCTGGCTTTTAACTACATGAAAAATGCAATAAATTGACATACGAGGTTGGATACCCTTTTCATTCTAGCCATCCTCTAAACCTCTATGCTTCATATAACCTTGGGAGATGACAAATTATTAGATGAACCCGATTCATCACGTCATCTATGATCAATCTAATGAGATCTATCTATTTCAGCGTAACTTTCAAATAATTATAGTTTTTTTTAATGATATGTAGGAAAAAGATTCACTTTTAAAAGAATAAAATAGAAAATTATTTTTAGATGAAATCATAAATGGAATGGTGAGCACTAGACCCATCTAATATTTTTTTCTGGGAGATTTAGTTTGTTCATTTCATGTGATGAGTGTAAACACATTTGTTTTGGTTTCATATATTGGTGCAAGCACTGTAATTCCAAGCTTGATGTGAAATGTGCTGCTCTAACGGCTCAGTTCACGTTCGAATCTTGATGTTGTGAATAGAGTAATTAGGTTGGGAGAGACTCTCTATAATGGGTTTATACAGTATTCGATTCGAATTAATCAACCAATAAATTAAAAATCGATGGTTCAACAAAAAAACAGTTTCACAAGAA